>LNAC01000812.1:99589-292227 GCA_002007465.1 Ailurus styani | reverse complement strand
TCTCTCTCTCTCTCTCTCTCTCTCTCTCTCTCTCTCTCTCTCTCAGATAAATGGGAAAATCTTTTAAAAAATAAAAGGGAGGGTGCCTGGGTGGCTCAGTGGGTTAAAGCCTCTGCCTTCGGCTCGGGTCATGATCTCAGAGTCCTGGGATCAAGGCCCATATCAGGCTCCCTGCTCGGCAAGGAGCCTGCTTCCCCCTCTCTCTCTGCCTGCCTCTGCCTACTTGTGATCTCTCTCTCTCTCTGTAAAATAAATAAATAAAATATTTTAAAAAATAAATAAAAGGAAAATTTGGACATAGAGACATAAACAGAGGGAGAATGCCATATGAATTTTAAGACAGCCATCTGCAAGCCAAGGGGAAAGGGCTGGGCAGATCCTTCCTTCAGAGCCCTGTGAAGGAACTAATGCCCTTTTTCATGTCCCTCTTCTAGCTTTTAGGTCTGTGTGAGATGATAAATTGCTGTTACTGAAAACACACAAGCTGTGGTACTTTGTTGTAGCATCTCTAGCAAACTGATACACACTGCTAAGTACTAAGTATTTACCCAAAGAAAAAGAAAGCATATATCCATACAAAAACTTCTAAATGAATGTTCATAGTAGCTTTTTGTAATTGCCCAAATCTGGAAACAACATGGCCATCCATCGAACAGATGACTGGAAAAAACTGTGGTAGATTCTATGCATTGGAATGGTACTCAGCTGTAAAAGGGAAATGAACTACTGATAATGAAACTATGGATGGACTTCAAAGTAATTACGTTAATCAAAAGGAGCTAGACCAAAAAAAATTTACATCCTGTGTGATTCCAAGTATATATACTCTAGGAAATGCAAACTAATCTATGATGACAGAAACCACATTAGTGGTTGCCAAGGGCGGGAGAGCAGGAGGGGACAATTGCTCATTTATTAAATTTAAGGAAGTACATAATGAGACTTTTAGGAGTGGCGAAAATGTTCATTTTCTTGATTGTAAGGACAGTTTCATGGGTATGTACATATGTCAAAATTTATCAAATAGTATAAATATATGCAGTTTCATATATGTGAGTTATACCTCATAAAACTTAAATTTTCAAATAATTGTTTTTATTTTTTAAAAAGATTTTATTTGAGAGAGAGAGAGAGATAGCAAGAGAGAGCACCGGCAGGAGGCAGAGGGAGAGGAAAAAGCAGACTCCCTCCCTGAGCGGGAGCCTGACGTGGGGCTCAACCCCAGGACTCTGATCATGACCTGAGCCAAAGGCAGACGCATAACTGACTGAGCCACCCACGTGTCCTTCAAATAATTTTTTAAAGAAGAAGGCAACCAACAAATATTTATTGGTGACATTAAATAGAGCAGTGTTTGGGGGATTTTGGGGGGGGGTAGAGAGAGAGGTGGGGGAGGGGCAGAGGAAGAAGGAGAATCCTAAGCAGGCTCCACACCCAGCACAGAACCCGACATAGGGGTCCATCTCACAACCCTGAGATCATGACCTGAGCCAAAATCAAGAGTCATACATTTAATCGGTGAAGCCACCAAGGCACCCCAAATAGAGCAGTTTTGATAGAGGGAAAAAGAAGAGACAAAAGAGTTTTAAGACTTGATCTGGACATGGTAGATTAAACCTAGTTATTAGTCTCCACTCCCTTCTAAAACTCCACTGAAATTATTTTGGCAAGCATAAATGATTTCAGCAAGCATAAATCCACCAGGAAAAAAAAAAGTGAATGGAAGAGATAAAACATAAGAAATGCCAACAAAATTTTGGGAGCCAAAAAGCTTTTGGAGTGACACTGACAACAGCAGCATTGGTTGAAGAATTTACAAGGAGCAAAGCCCCAGGTATCCTGCCCTGCACATCCACCGATGGATAGCTGTCCCTCTTGTACCATGGCAAGGCTCAAGGTGGAGGGAAGGTATTCAACTCAAAGCAGAAAGACTCAGTCTAAGTCAATGATGATTGACTGATGTGAGACTGCCAGCTGTCTTCCCAGATTCAGTCCCAGAACATTGACAGCCAGGCTTATACCAGTCAGGCTGAGAATTAAACGGTACCTCTCTGGGTAATTAAAAAGCCGAAAGAGGGAAGAAAGGAATATATAGAGGTAGACACCTGAGAGTTCTCCCAGTGAAATGGCCAGGTCCCCTCCTGATACCCCTCCCTTCTCTACATGCAAAGAGCACTCCCAAGTTCTTTCCGGCTTACCTCCTAAGTATCAGTAGATAACCTAAGATGACCAGACACCTGATAAAAACCTATGACTGGAGGATAGTGACCAAAGCAAATATAAAAGAGGAACTTGGAGGAAACAAGTTAATATATGGAGCAGAAGAAAATTAAAACAAAACCACTCCTGCAATATTTTCAGAGATAAAAGATGGTATTATAATCATGGAATAGAACAGGAGTATTTTTTTTTTTAAAGATTTTATTTATTCATTTGACACAGAGAGAGAGATTACAAGTAGGCAGAGAGGCAGGCAGAGAGACAGGGAGAGGAGGAAGCAGGCTCCCTGCCGAGCAGAGAGCCCGATGTGGGCCTCGATCCCAGGACCCTGGGATCATGACCTGAGCCGAAGGCAGCGGCTTTAACCCACTGAGCCACCCAGGCGCCCTAGAACAGGAGTATTAAAAAGTATTCAGAGAACAAGAAAGAGCTTTCAAAAATTAAGTTACAGTAACAAAAATTATTTTAAATATTAAAAGTATTGGAAGGTAAAGTTGAGAGACTCTCCAGAAAGTAAAAGAAGAAGCTAGAGAGAGAGAAGTGGAGAGAAAAGAAGAAAATTCATGGATCAACTCCCAAAATTCAACACTGAATAAGGAATTCGTGGAGGAGATAAAATTATCAAAATAAGTAGAGAAAATTTTCTAAACCTGAAGAACCTGAGTTTCTAGATTGCAAGTACCTATCCAGAAGCTCAACAACAACAACAACAAAAAAAACGTACTTAGTGGTTTGCATTTGTGGAACACAGAGGACAAATAAAAGACCCTAAAAGTTTCTGGAGAAGAAACAGGTTATACCCAAAACATTAGGATTTAGAATACTGTCAGATTTCTATATCACAGCTTTGGGAACTAGAAGACACTGTAGCATCACTTCAAAATTGTGGGGGGAAAAGGTTTACTAACTTGAATTTTTAATTCGATTGTGTATGTGGGTAAAAAAAACTCCGTATGTCAGTTATATATATGGATAAAATAAGGACATTTTAGTCATTCAAGATCTCAAAAAATTTACTTCCCATATACCTTTTATCAGGAAATCACTAAGACAAAGGATCTGGGGAACAGATGCTCCAGGGTAGGAGAGAGAGCCAGGAATTTCAGAGATGAAGGGGAAAAGACATCCCTGGCAAGTGTCAGCTCTTTAGTGGCCTGGAGAGCAAACAATCTAGACTGGAACAGGAGAAAACCCCTGAGGAATGTCTCCAAGACTGGAATGAAATTGATAGATTACCTGAAGTGTTTGAATTTATTAAGAGGAGATTTACAGCTCTGTTGGAGAGTTTGAGGATGAATTAGTGAAAAATACATAATAAATACGAAGCTACCCCGCTCAAATTGAAAGAAAGTATAAGAGAAAGTAGTAATTGTTAGTTCCACAGAAAACAAAAAATTGTACAAGAAAAGCAAATTTAATTATACTATTCCGTATGATTCAGCTGTGTCTATTATTTACTTAGTAACAGCACCGTTACCGCTGAATATTGATTTGAACAAATATGGTGACTTGGGAGGATGGGGAAGAAGTCTGGGAGGGGGGCATCAGAGGAGAGTGCTATTTTTGTTTGTAATTCTGGTGGTATTATTTGACTTTTAAAATCACATAGGGGCGCCTGGGTGGCTCAGTCACTTAAGCATCCGCCTTCTGCTCAGGTCATGATCCTAGGGTCCTGAGATCAGGCCCTGCATCAGGCTCCCTGCTCAGTGGGGAGTCTGCTTCTCCCTCTGCTCCTGTCCCCATGCTCCCTCTGTCTCCCTCTGTCTCTCTCAACTAAAATCTTAAAAAAAATAATAAAATCATATATATGTTACTTCAGTAACAATTTAATCAGCCAGTGTTTTATCACATCAGTGATGAGAACATGGAAGTAATGGAGTATAGTTTATTCTCTTAATAATTTAGAGAGTAAAGGGAAGGGTAAAAATAGGAGGATATTTGGAGGGTGTCACAAGGCCAGAATAATTTTTTCTTCAGATGCTTTTTTTTTAAAGATTTTATTTATTTATTTGACAGAGATAGAGATCACAAGTAGGCAGAGAGGCAGGCAGAGAGGGAGGAGGAAGCAGGCTCCCTGCCGAGCAGAGAGCCCAGTGCGGGCCTCGATCCCAGGACCCTGAGATCATGACCTGAACCGAAGGCAGAGGCTTTAACCCACTGAGCCACCCAGGTGCCCAGCCAAAATAATTTTTCAGAACAGAAGAGATTATAAAGTGTTTGTCAGTTGAGGGGATGGGTTTACTGGAAAGGAAGAAAGATTTCCTTAGACAATAAGGTCCCAGAGGAGATGGTGTGGTGTGGGTCATGCATTTAGAATTCAAGTGGTGAGGGGAGCCTGGCAGAGCAGTGTGGGGTAGCGGGGAATGGGTGAAGATGCAGATTCATCTGCATAAGCCAGACAAGAAAAAACCAAGGACATTGTGTGAGACAGAATTTCAGGATAATCTTCAGAAAGGCCAGACTAAGGAGGACGCCTAAGGGGTGGGTTTGGAATCTTGGAGGAGAGTGGAAAAGGTACAGAATAGTGAATGAAGAAGGGCCTTCCAGGCCAGGTGCCGACATGTGAGCACTGAGTGGAAGTTAACTGGCGTAGGGTTGAAAAGGAACCAGTTTTGTAACTTTGTCCAGCTATGCTCTGTATTTCCAGAGCAGAAGAGAAGAAATTAAGAGATTGGTAGGATAGAAGTATCCTAAAAACAAGTCGGTGTTGAGCAAATCGAGGGCACTGAGGAGAAAAATCACTGAAATGCCCATCAGGGGAGCCTCTAAATGGACGCTGAGGACAAACAGTAGAACTAGAAGTTAGAGTGACTCTTCCCAGGTTCAGATGGAGGGAGGGGGTGCAAGAGGAGCTTGTGGCCTGAGTCCTGTTTCAGAATCGAGGGACCTTAACGTGGAGCAGCTTGGGTCCTGCCCGTTCCCTAGCTGAATTGGGAAGGAGAAAGTTGCCTGCCTAGGGTTGATTTAGTGTGTCTGACTCCTTTAGCCTGTGTCATGCACCCTTCTTGTATGCTTGCACTGCTTTCTCCCACTGTCTGGTCTTTTTTTTTTTTTAATTAAAGCATAGTCAACACACCTTTTCACATTAGTTTCAGGTGACTCCACAGGTCTGTACGTTATGCTACTGTGCTCACAAGTGTAGCTACCATCTGTCACCATACAATGCTGGTAATTGACTGGTTTTTGTTGGTCTTTCTCACTAATCTGCAAGCTTTTCGACTATCTTCTTCACCTTTATCTCAGCCCAGCACCTAGCATGTAATATGTGCTGAGTAAATGTTTGTTGAATGAATGAATGGTAGTGGGAGAAAGATGAAGACATGGTATAAATTTTATGTATAAAATCTTGAGGGGCGCCTGGGTGGCTCAGTCAGTTAAGCTTCCAACTCTTGATCTCAGCTCAGGCCTTGATCTCAGGGTTGTGAGTTCAAGCCCCTCAGTGAGCCCCAAGCTGGGCATGGAACCTTTAAAAAAAAAAAAAAAATCTTGCAACTCCTGCAAATGAAGTCAAGGAGGAGGAGTGGTGGAGATCATCAAATTAAGTCCAAAAGTGTTCATGAAATTTGTAGGAAAAAAAGAAATAAGGATGCGAAGGGACTGGAAGTGGACGTGAGAAAAACAGGAAGTAGCAATAAGGAGCAGTGATCTTTCTGGACAGTTTTTATTGTCTTCTGAGATGATGGAATCTGAGAAAAGTTGTGAACCCTACTGCAGGAGATGGTGTCTTCTGGGGAAAGGCATTTGAATTGGCACTTACAGGAATGAATAGGAATTTGAACTGTATGTGGGCGGAAGGCCAGGGCTTCTAGGCAAGAGGGAGCAGAACATGTAAATCTACAGAGGGCTAAGGAGCTGTATGCCCCATCAGGGGTTCAGAGTGGGTGAGGCAGAGGCAGATGAAAGATCGTTTAGACAAATGAACTGAACTTTTATCCCTCTGAGTAGGTGATGGAGCACCACTGAAGAATTTCAAGGAGAGCAATGCAATCAGATTTGCATTTACAAAGCCCACTTGATGGAAGTGGTTTGGAGGATGTATTAAAATGAGATGGGACCCAGAGGCACAAAGACCAATGAGAAGGCTTGTGTAGTAGTGAGATTTAGAGAAGCTGGCTTTTAACTATGGCAGTTAAAGAGAATAAAGAAGGGGTGATGGATGTGAGAGCTATTTAAGAGGTAAAAGCCACAATAGTTGGTGATTAATAGGATGTAGGGTTAAGGAGGGAACCTTAGATTCTTGTGTGATGACAGGTTTCCCTTGCTATCTGAAGGTAGAGCTTTCCTATGAAATCTTTCATAAGCCCAAATGTTGCATAAAATCAAGAAACAATGACCATTTCTTTATATGGGAAGATCTTGGAGCATTCCCAAACCCAGAAAATAACCTTTCATAGGCTTTCTGATCCTTTAAGACACATCTTGCTAACGGATGCACAGAATAACTCGAGATAAAGCGCAGATACTCACAGAGTTCAAAGCCCTGGCGGCTGGGTGCCGAGATGCTGAGTGTAGTCCCAGGGAAGGGAACTGGTGGTGCCCTCTCTGCCGCTCAGGCTGCCCGCTGCCTCTGTAACGGCTGGCTACAAGACCAGCACGGAACACTACTTTGCTTTTTTGCCTTCTTTTGTAAAAAAGCGAAAATCCTCTTCAGATTTGTTTTGTTGTTAGCCAAAATAGGTATTAACATAGGTCTTTTGTAAAAGCGAAGTGGTACAACACAGACTTTTGAAAAGTGCGGCATACCTTTATAGGTTTCCTGTTTGTGGATCTTAGTGAATGATGGTACCATTTGCAGAGACGGGATATAAAAAGAAGAGGAAATTTGAGGACAAAGATGATGTTTCATTTTGGAATTTATTGGGCCATCCAAGCAAAGACTGGTATGCACAACATGGGGGCTGGAGTTAAAGACTGGGAGCCCGATGGAAATAATTGTCAAAGCTGTGGGTTCTTCTATCTTATTATTATTGTACTTAATTAGAAATTGATTCTAGATAAACCTTTTTAAAAAGTCTGCTAAGCAAAGGCCAAGGTGCACAATTTAGAGCTCTTTTTTTTTTATAGCTGTTTACTTGGAGAGAATTTTTAAAGATGAACGATCAAGAAATTTCCATAATACATAAAAAAAGAATAGTCATTCTTGTCTCTAAGAAAATGATTGATGCTTGTGCTTGCAAGAAGCTTAATAAGCTTAGTTTGTCACCTGTTTTTCCTAATTAAGGCATAACATTTATATAATTAAGTGCATAAAATGCACAACACAGTGACTTTTAAAAATATACGTAGACACTCTTTTTTTTTTAAAGATTTTATTTATTTATTTGACAGAGAGATTACAAGTAGGCAGAGAGGCAGGCAGAGAGAGAGAGGAGGAAGCAGGCTCCCTGCCGAGCAGAGAGCCCGATGCGGGCCTCGATCCCAGGACCCTGAGATCATGACCTGAGCTGAAGGCAGCGGCTTTAACCCACTGAGCCACCCAGGCGCCCACGTAGACACTCTTATAATACAACCAGGTCATCTCAAGCTCCTCATAAGTGTCCCTCCGCAATCCCGTTTTTTCTTCTAGAGTTTTTACATCCTAAGTATAAACTTAGAATGGGAGAATCTTCTCTCTCCTTGGCTGAGTCCCATAGGCTGTAAAGTCAGGAAGTTCCTAAGAATAAAGTCAAAACCTGGTTTGAATTTTACAGTATGCACAGTGTGTGTCTTTATTTATTCTTGTGTATGCTTCCTCCAGTTTCTTTAATGGAAATTACGGACACCTCTTAATTTTTCTGTCCTTTTTGAAACTTAGCCTCCTAATATTGTCCCATCTTCTCTAGCATTCTTAAGAAATGAAGACTGGGGCTGACAGAATTGGAAAGCCTTTTGTTTTCTTTGGGTTTCATTGTATTGTGTGTGTCTATGTTACTGTTGTTGGTCTTCCAGATTATTAGGTCCTATAACTATTTTTCTAAGTTAGGAATAGTCCTGTCTATTTCCTTGAATATGTCTGTTTGATTTTTTAAAGTTATGCCTTTTGGGAGAATTTTCATAGGACTGACAGACTACCCCCATTTGTGGAGGTAGCTCTGTCTCTGTCACTGATCTTCCAGATCAATAAACCATTTGAAATAGTGAAATGCTTTTTTCCCCCTTGAAATTTGTACTGAGAAATAAACCATACATATATAAAAGAAAGAAATAGATAGTTAAAAGAATAATTATAAAGCAAACACCCATATACCTACTACACAGGCCAAGAAGTAGACCACAGGCATGCCTCAAGCCTGTGCCCCTTCTTAAGACAATCAGCAGCCCTAAATTTTGTATGTCATTCATTTTTTAAAAATAGTTTTTAGGAACACCTGGGTGGCTCAGATGGTTAAGCTTCTGCCTTCAACTCAAGTCATGATCCCAGGGTCCTGGGATCCAGCCCCGCATCGGGCTCTCTGCTGAGCAGGGACTCTGCTTCTCCTTGTCCCTCTACTGCTCCCCCTGCTTGTGCTCTCTCACTTTCTCTGTCAAATAAATAAATAAAATCTTTTAAAAATAATAAAATAGTTTTTAAAAACTATATATAGGGGCACCTGGCTCAGTTGGTTGAGCGACTGCTTTCAGCTCAGGTCATGATCCTGGAGTCCTAGGATCGAGCCCCGCATCAGGCTCCCTGCTGAGCAGGGACTCTGCTTCTCCCCTGACTCTCCCCCATCTTGTGGTCTTTCTCTCTTTCTCATTCTCTCTCTTTCAAATAAATAAATAAATCTTTTTAAAAAGTAATAAAAATAAAAACTATATATATACATATATACATCTATATACACACGCATATATACAATTTTAAAATGTGTATATTTGAACATTATATAATGGAATTATACTGCGTGTGTATTCTTTTGTGACTTGCTTTTTCATGCAATATTATGTTTTTGTAACTCATCTAGGTTGTGTAGCTATACTTAATTCATTTTCATATAGTATAGTATTCTGTTGTTGTGAAAACACCATAGTATATTTATTTTACTGTTGATGGATATTTGCTGGGGTTTTTTTGTTTAAAGTAATTCTACAAAAAATATTTTTATATATGTGTAGAAGTTTCTCTAGAGTATATATTTAGAAGTGCAACCACTAGTTTGTACAGTACATATATAGTCCAATGTACCAGGTAGTGGCAAACTTTTGAAAAGCAGTTGCACCAATTTTTCTTCCCACTGGGAGTAGATGAGTGTTGCTGTTGCTCTGTGCCCCTGTCAACACTTGGTATTACCCAACTTTTTAATTTTAGCCAACCTGGTAGTTGCGAAATGGTATCTCTTGTTTTTTTTTAATTTCCATTTTCCTGGTTGACATGAGATTGAATATCTTTTCATTTGTGCATCCTCTTCAGTAAAATTCTTACTTGGCTATTTTGTAAAATGTTCTGGTACATTGTCTTTTTCTTATTGATTCATAGCAATTCTTTATTATATTCCAGATATTAATTTTTTTGTTACAGTTATGTGAGTTGCAAGTCAACATGCTTCCTTTTCTGTTCTACAAATCTAGGAAAGATGCCTTGCACGAACCTGGAGATGGAGAGACACTGGCCCAGGCTTCTGGACCAGGCAATAGAGGGCAGTGGCCATGTGGTTCTGTACAGGGCAGGCCCTGGAACTTTGAGTGAGCTGCATCTTAGTTACCGACTACTGCTGACCTGTGGTGCTTGCCTTTTGCAGGTGGAACAGGAGGATTTTGTAATGGAAGGGCATGGCAAGACTCCACCTCCTGGTGAAGAAAGCAAACAGTGAGTCACAGTTTATTTAAAGAGGGTCCTATTACAGATCTTCAGAAGTACTTTGGTTAAACATGCTGAGAGCATGTTTGCAGAGGATGTATACGTTGGGCACACTGTGGAACTCCACCAGCTGCTTTGGTGGCTGGTAATGGATTGCTTCTATTTATAGACAGACTAACTGGAGGGACAGGAAAGTTGGCTTTGTAGTTTTTCACACTTGGCTAATCAAAATTTGTGTTACACTTTAGCAAAGGCTTTAAAAGGCTCAGGGTGTTCCAAATTGAACTAATTCAGTCTGGTTGATTTCCAAAGAAAGTTTAAAATGGTATATTCTTTTCTTACTGTGTCTTTATGAAGTGCACTAAATGAATAGTCTGTTTCCCTGCATTCCAAGTGTGAATTTATTTGAATAGTACTTCCTGAAATTCTATTTCATTTTGTTATTTATACTTCTGTTCTCTGTTTAAATAACAAATTGTTTCCCTAAAGGACCAAGAATCATAAATAATATAACTCACCCAACATTCTAAATAATTCAGGATCTCTCCCCTGACTTCTTAAACAGGGATCAGTTTTAAATATGAAATTGGGAGTCCTTGGAGTAGCTTTTTGGTGGCCACGAGCAGATTTTTCTCCTCCCTTTGCCGTAGAACTTCAAAACTTATGTTTCAGAGAAGACTGGTGTTTCATATGCCCTTTTAAAGGAAGCACAGTTAACGCTGGCCTGAAGTATTGCCAGAACTTCTTTTATTCAGACAGTAGTCTCCTAAGCTAAATGGGACAGCAGTTTGTGGAATTTACTGAAAATCTGTAGAAATAAACTTCTCTCTCTCATCGTTCTTTTTTTTTTTTTTCCTAGAAAATAGTTTAGTTTTGGTCTGTCTTATGAAAATGATGTCTCCAAAACCCTTAGGAATGAATTATGCAGACTATGCTGTGCTGCCACAAGGCCAGGTTCATTGAGGGAGGGTGTTTGTCTTGTATTTGTTGTGAATGGAAACCAGGATATTTTCACAGCTGGTTTAATTTGCTAACCAGGCAGTTTTAAAAATAGCTTACAATATAAATCCTAACTTTGCTGTATTCTGTCAAATGCACTTATATTCTACATGGACTCACAGATTCATTTCATCTTTAGCAAAGTAGAATGCCAAACACTGAGTCCCAGTGGAATTACTGGAACAGTTCAGGCATTTCTCCCCGTCCTCTTGCCCACTCCCCCAACCCCACACTGTGGTCAAAGGTCTTATAATATAAAAATTATAGCTCCCGTTTGATGAGGGTTTTCTGTGCACAAGGTCATTTGCTTAGATGCTGTGGATGTTATTTCCATTTGTGACAGTGTACCATTTTACTCAGAGATGGTGGTGGGTGACTTGTCCATGGGAGTACGACTTGAAATGGAAGTTAGGATTTGAACCTGGATCTCTCTGACATTAAAGTGTTTTATAGTGTCTCCTGAACCCAGATCCTTTGCCAACGTTGGGAGCTGTGTTCCTGAAAAGTACTGTGGTTAGCAAAACCGTGCTGGTGTTAAGATCAAAGCCTCATGGATAAGAGGGATGGGGGAGGCAATGAAAATGGCATTAAGCCTATTTTTAAAGCACAGATGAAAGTTCTGTTCTCCAGAGAGTATCCATTTCCCAAACAAACTAGTCTTTATCTTTAAAAACCTGCTCCAGTAACCCTTATCCTATATCAGCCTCTCTAGGTATTCAGAAGGTACAGCTGGGGCAGATTCTCCCACAAGTTTTATGTTATACAAATGGTGCTTCTTTTAGAGAGCTTCAGACAGCCTCGAGGACTTGTGTTGCATCCTTACCTTGTTTTGTTTTCATGAGTCTCATACTGCCTTTTCACAGATGAATCCTGTTTTGTTTTGTTTCTCTTCCTGAGCCTGGTCTGCTGTCATATATTGAAATGATAAAGCAGAAGCAACTCTTTTCGCTAGACGCTTCTCCCATAGACCTCTTTTGTGGGAGTGGGGATCAAAGGCGATGTGGTCTTTTGGTTGAGGCAACAAAAATAAAAAAGATGATAATGATGATGATGATTTTGGTATCTCAGAACTGTGGTTGGGAGAAGATGATTGAATCCTGGATAGTAGGATCTAGAAACTGAATACTACGTTCTAGATCCTAGAGTTCTACACATTGCCAAATGACTTGTGAAATTCCCACTTATTCTTTTTTTTAAAAAGGTTTTATTTATTTATATGGCAGAGAGAGAGAGAGTGATTACAAGTAGGCAGAGAGAGAGGAGGAAGCAGGCTCCTCGCCGAGCAGAGAGCCCGATGCGGGCCTCGATCCCAGGACCCTGAGATCATGACCTGAGCTGAAGGCAGAGGCTGTAACCCACTGAGCCACTCAGGTGCCCTATTCTTTTATTTTTTTTAATTATAAAAATAACACAGTTGGCTTTTGAACAACATGGGTTTGAAATGCACAAGTCCATTTGTACATGGAATTATTTTAAGTTTATTTATTTTTAGTAATCCCTACACCCAACATCGGGCTCAAACTCACAACCCCAAGATCCATGTTTTTCTGACTGAGCCAGACAAATATGGGAAAGTGCTGTAAATGTACTTTCTTTCTTTTCCTTATGATTTTAAAACATTTTCTTCACTAAATTCTACTCTTGAAACCAATATTACACTATGGTGTTGGCTTATTTGTTTGTGTTTTTTCTTTTTAAGTAGGCTCTACACTTAGCGTGGAGCCCAATGTGGGGCTTGAACTCACAACCCTGAGATCAGGAGATGGAAACTTAACTGATTGAGCCACCCAGGTGCCCCTACACTATATATTTTAACTAACTTAAATTTAAATAAAAACTCAAAACAAAACAAAAAATAAAATAAAACATTTTCGGAGCACCTGGGTGACTCAGTCGGTTAAGCATCTGCCTTCGGCTCCCTGCTCAGCAAGGAGCCTGCTTCTCCCTCTCCTTCTGCCGCTCCCCCTGCTTGTGCTCTCTCACTCTCTATCAAATAAATAAAAGAAATCTTTAAAAATCAATCAACAAAACACTTTCTTGGGCGCCTGGGTGCCTCAGTGGGTTAAAGCCGCTGCCTTTGGCTCAGGTCATGATCCCAGGGTCCTGGGATCGAGGCCCGCATCGGGCTCCCTGCTCAGCGGGGACCCTGCTTCCTCCTCTCTCCTCTCTCTCTGCCTGCCTCTCTGCCTACTTGTAATCTCTCTCTCTGTGTCAAATGAATAAATAAAATCTTAAAAAAAAAAACTTTCTTTTCTTTTACATACTTTAAGAATATAGTACAGAATTCATAGAACATACAAAATAGGTGTTAATTGACAGTTTATGTTATCAGTAAGGTTTCCAATCAGCGGTAGGCTGTTCATAGTGAAGTTTTGGAGAGTCGGAAATAATTTGCAGATTTTCAACTGTGTGGGGGAGTTGGCGCTCCAACCCTCACGTTGTCCAAGGGGCAACTGTACATGCTTGTCATGGAGCATTCAAATGGTAAATGCAGACACAGGAATAAAAGCGAGACTCTTTTGCCCTTCTTCCCCTCCTAATCTTTGTAAACACTTTCTGTATATTTTATTTTATATATTTATTTATTTATTTATTTTAGTTAAGTAGGCTCCACACCCAACGTGGGGCTGGAACTCACAACCTCGAGATCAAGAGTTGCACACTCTACCTTCTGAGCCAGCCAGGCACCCCATCTTCTGTATATCTTAAACCAACTAAATAGGGTTTTTTTTCCCCCCAACATAATTCTTCTGTGACTTGCTTTTTTAATTTGTCATCTTTCACAGCCTATTTCATTCTCTTAAACATCTGCAGGACATTCTGTTGAATGGATGGACTGTAATCATTCTTCTACAGTAGATATTTTGGTGGTCTCTACTTCTTTGATTATTATAAATAATATTTTATTGAACAGCCTTATTCTTAGATCTTTATTCACAGGTGTATTTCTATAGAGTAAATTTCTAGAGATGGAGCTGTTGGTTCATTGGGTTTTTTTTTTTTTTTTTTGCGTGAAGGTAGCTGCTAGCATATTGCCTTCTAAAGAAGCTATATCCCCATGATGCGTTCCATCAACAGTGTATGAGAATTCCCATTTCTCCTCGCCTTTGATGACAATAAATTTATTTATCCTTAAATTTTTGCCACTCTAATATTTTATTGTGTGTGTGTTGTTGTTTTATTAAAGTATTCTCTACACCCAACATGGGGCTTGAACTCACCACCCCAAGATCAAAAGTCATGTCTTCCACCAACTGAGCTAGCCAGGCACCCCTAATATTTTATTGTTTTAATTTGCACTTTCCTGCTTACTAATGAGATAGAATATCTTTTGTTAGTTTATTGGCCATAGATTTTTGAATTTTATGTATCACTTATTTGCATATTAGTCCCATTTTTCTATTGGATTATTTCTTTTGATAGCTTTGTAGGAGCCCTTTATAAAATATAGATATTAACCTTTGTCTTCTGCGATGTTTTAAATATTTTCTCCCAATCTTTATCTTTTAGCATCGAGGTATCTTTTATACTAATAAACTTAAAACATTTTTATGTGGTAAAATTAATCAGCCTTTATAGCTTCTATATTTTGTGCTTGCTGAGAGAAGTTGTCCCTACCCTAATGCAATAAAATACCTTAGTTTTCCTGCTTTATTTTTTAATTTTATGTCTTTAAAGAAAAATTTTTAAGACTTTATTTATTTCAGAGAGAGAGAGCGCACGTGCATGAACTGGGGTTGGGGGGCGGAGAGGCAGAGGCAGAGGGAGAAGCAGACTCCCTACTGAGCAGGGAGCCCAATGCAGGGCCCAATCCCAGGACCCCAGGATCATGACCTGAGCTGGAGGCAGACGCTTGACCAACAGAGCCACCCAGGTGCCCCTTTACCTTTATCTTAATTGAACTGGGTACTCGTTTTTGTGTATGATGTGAGGCAGAGATCTAAAATTTTTTCCAAATTGATTTCCAAAATGGCTCTCATTCATTGGTCTCCGTTTGTATGAATAACCTATTTCATTTATGGAGGCAAATGGAACACAGGGCTCATAGAACGTCAAGGTCATAGAGCAAAATCTTGTAAGAATTAGGATTAAAATTATTTTTTTTAGCTGATCTATGCCACTTTCCTTACTTCATCATTTAATATTTTTACCATAGGTGCCAGAATTTTTGAAAAATTATTTTGTTTCTGTGATGTTTATTTCAGTGGAACTAAGTTCTGTTAACAGGCAGGTTAGGGTAGCTATGCATGTAGAAAACCCTCTTAAAAAATAATTCACTTTTGAGATTGAGAAATATCTGTGCTAAACTGTTAATATTTAGATCAGTTGTACTGAATTCTGATGTATGTGTGAATAAGATTTAGTAGAGTGTATAGCTTTAAACACTTTGTGTATGTATATTGTTTCAATATTGTTGCTTTTTAATGAGGTTTATGAACTATTAGTATATCTAATATAATCATTTTTCTGAGGATATTTACTTTACGAGCTACTATAACAAATCAAACAAGCTAAGTTTATTACCATATAATTACTACATTAAACTCACACAGCATTAATCACATAATGTGTTTAACACAGGGGTAAATATAAAACTATAACAGCTTTTCAAAAAGCATAAGGAGATAGTTGCTCATAGACTGTGTTTGACTCTGCTTATTTGAAAGCTCGATTATGTAAACTGTTTCCACCCAAGACAGGTTCTTGATTTGATTTTATTTATGAGACAAGTGATGGTCCAGATGTTTGTAGGCAGATTATTTGTTATAAATTATTCGCAGCCAAGTGCCAGTTTTGGTGTACAGTTCACCTTCGAACAGCATGAGCGTTAGGGGCACTGACCCCCACACAGTCAGAAATCCACATCTAACTCTTGACTCCCCAAAGACTTAACTGCTAATAGTCTGCCGTTAATTGGAGACCTTACAGATAATATAAACAGTCAATTGACACGTATTTTGTATGTTATATATATTCTATGCTATATTCTTACAATAAAATAAGTTAGAGAAAAAATGATTTAAAATCGTAAGGAAGAAAGTACATTCACAGCACTGTATTGTACTTATTGGAAAAAAACTGCATTTAAGTGGACCTACACAGTTCAAACCTGTGTCGTTCAAGGATCAACTGTATTAATGAATTTGGCTTCTTTTTAATTTCTTTCTTAAAATCTAATTTATAAACAAGAATAAGCTTTAAATCTCCATGTTTAAACTGACTCATATTCTCAAAAGATATTTGCCTTTAACATACTATAGTGATTCAGTTTTTCTAGTAAATCTTTGTTGATTGAATTTTCTCGAATCTTTTGGTTCATTTGATGAAAATTCAGCATTAAAAACAAATCTCTCAGAGTCAGATCTCAAAGACATATTAGCACACGCATGTTCACTGCAGCCTTATTCATAACAGCCAAGTGGTGAGGCGACCTAAATATCCGTTGACAGATGAGTGGATAAAGAAAATGTGGTTTATATGCACAATGGAATATTATGAAGCCTTAAAAATAAGGAAATCCTGTCATATGCTATAGTATAGATGAAACTGAAGGGCATTATGCTAAGCAGAATAAGCCAATCACAAAAGGACAAATGCTGGATGATTTCACTCATATGAAGTATCTGATGTTAAAAATCATAAAAGCAGAAAGTGGAAAAGTGAAGATTTCCAAGGGCTCTGGGTAGGGAGGAGAGGGAATCAGTGTTCAGTGGGTTATACAGTTTTAGTTTAACAAGATGAAAAAGTTCTAGAGATCTGTTGCAAAACAGTGAGAATGTACTTAACACTACTGAGCTTTACACTTAAAAATGGTTGAGATGGTAAATTTAATTTGATGTGTTTTTACCACAATAAAAAAAAGCAACCAGATTTAAATGTACTTTAAATGCAAAATACAGCGTGGATTTCAAAGACTTAGTACTCCAGAAAAGAATGTAAAATTAATAACTTACATTGATTTTATGTTGAAATGATAATCTTTTATATATGTTATGCTAAATAAAGCATACATGTTAAAACTTTTTTAAATCTCATTTTATGATATGTTACACAGACAGTATCTCCTTTTTAGGATTGTTGGTAAAATTAATTATATCAATTCCTATATTTCAATACCCCTGGGGTACCATCTTTTTTTATTTCCCTTTTTTAAGGGAGAATCTGTTCAGAGCTGCATGGGAGACCTGTATGGAAATCAAAGTGTTGAAGATAGTTTTATATTGATTTGGAGAGAAGAATGTAATTTATGGAGTCAACATTGCTCTTTATACTCTCATGTGGTATAATATGGCTTTGGGCTTGAGGTGCTATTTTTTAAATGTCTTAACTCCGATGTCTTGATTAAATTCTCTTCTTACTAATTACATTCCTCCCAACTTAAATGTCTAGTTATAAAATGCCCTTTTAATTTTTCTGAATTATTAATTATACAGACCTTTCATTAATTCTAACAGCTTGTCCTTACCTTATCTTTATCTCTGCTCCTACTCTAACTTATTAAGTTACAGCTCTGTCTTCCTCAGATTCATCTTATACTGCATCAACTTTTAAGTTTATGCTTCTGCAGTCTCTACACTAAGGATTCCTTTTATTAGGATGTTCCTTGTTTCATATTTAACCACCAAGTTTAATACTAAGTTCTTTTACAACCATTCTTTTGGTTTGCTTGTTTTAAAAAAATGGGGGCAGCTCTATAGTATTTCTTAAATAAACGTACACACACACACACACAGAAAAAAAAGTATTTCCAAGTCACTATACATAATTATCTTCAAAACACAAACTTTGGTATTTGGCCATAGGAAAGCGGTGTTCTTGTTTTAACATTTTCTGTGTTCTACCATCAGTTTTTCACCAGTTTTTTTTTTTCTTTAAACCATTGAAATATGTACGTGTTGAAATAAACTTACTAAGAAGTACCAAAGCGAACTCTGTGTAAACTCAATCATTATTACACAGCGGTAAGCCGGACATCAGAAGAATAGTTGGATTTCTATATAATCTTGTTTGATTGTTTTTAAGAGAAAGGAAATGAGTTTTATTTTCAAGTTAATTGTTATTTTGAAAATGCCACGAATAGGTTCAATAGATGATAGTTAATGCTCATTGAATTTTTGCTGCTGGGAATTTTAGCATAACCATAAACATTTTGTATGAGGTCTTTGGGAAACTGTCCGTTGCTAATAAATTTTATAATTTGCATTGAAGTGACTGAAAAAAATTAATTCTCTGAAACCATCTTTTTTCCCCCCAAGAGTCTCAGAATCATACATAATAAATTCTGAATTCTATTTCATGAGGATTTTCTTGGATGTCTGGGCCATGGGTTAATTACAATGAGAGTAACTTCAGGAGCTCTGTGTTTCATAGTTGAAAATGATACAAACTGTGTAGGTTGCTGCTACTTACAGGTTCGAGTGATGACTTTATCCAGCAATGAATAGGGTATATCATGCAGTTCTTAGAAAACTGCAGTTAATTTTATAATAGTCTTAATTATTTAGCTTATATTTTGCTTATGAACAAAATAACTGCCTTTATGGAAAAACATTACTCACAAGGCAAGGTGTATTTGTCCCGTTCCTTGAAATTGGTGTTTTAAGGCTTTTTTTTTTTAGAGGTGTTATTATCGTGTAGTTGTAAGATGTTTTGAAATGTTTGAAATTGCGATTACAGGTAAAGAACTACAAGTACAGCTGCAGGAATCTCCAGGGGTGTTGTGAAGAGAAGCTAGTGTTTATTTCCCCAAAATGTTATGATCACTAGAGGGTGCGGAGACAAAGCTCTGCCCCGAGTACTTGGCCTAGGTTTCCCTTCCTGTTGGGAATGTCTGTGCCCTAAAGTTGGGGCTGAAAGAGAGTTAAAGAACGTGGTAGAGGGGAGGCACACCACTGCAGGCAGGTTAAGCCTTTTTGCTAGATCTTCAGCTCTGTAAGGACAAAGACCTTTGTCAGCTTGGTCACTGCCAATGGCACATAGAAAATGTCAATAAATATACTATATTGAATGAATGAAGTTGTCTGAATGCTAAGAATCCCTGTTCCTACACTCTGAAAATCTGAGGTAAAGTTTTAAAAAATCCTAACCCCAGAATATTTTATTTTTTATTCGTAGAAGGGAAGTGATTTGATAACAAATCATGTTTGACTTTATATTCAATGCTTTTTTAAGTATATTTCAACAGACTTGATTTTGAAACTATTCTTTAAGCATGTCTACCATAAGCCAGTTGTTGATTATTGTTTATTTAGCAGAAGATGCCTTTGTATCCATGTCTGAACCTTTTCTTTGCTTCTGGGGGCCTCCATTAAGTGGCCTTTAGCCTACCTATGCATATTTTTCCTATTATTTAAAGGATCTTGGGGAGCCTGCCGGTTTAGTGGGTTAGAGCATGTGACTCTTGATCTCGGGGTCATGAGTTCAAGCCCCATGTTGGGCATGGAGCTTACTTTAAAAAAAAAAACACTAATTAATTACCTAACTGATTAATTAATTAAAAGATCTTTCTGCACCCATCCAGTGGTTCTCCATAAGGCCTTCCATGCACATCTCATTTCCTTCTCCACTATATTCCTTTGTTCAGGCAAAGAGACCCATTTTTTTGACCAGGAGTGAATCTGGGTTTTGTGGGAATGCTCTTTAAGAGCATCAATTTCAAATACAAGTTGTACAGAAGTGAACATTTATTTACAATGAGGAAAGAAATCACAAAAATGGTGACTTTTAAGATGTTAACAAATACGAAATTCAAAAAAATAGCAATAGTATTTGTATTCACTGCTTAACACATCACTGTGAAACTTTTTTCTCTGCATTTTTTGGCTGTATAGTCTTTGTTGCTCTTTCATATAACAATTCTTTCATATAACAATTTCTAAAAAGAGGGCGTCTGGGTGGCTCAGTGGGTTAAAGCCTCTGCCTTCGGCTCAGGTCATGATCTCAGCGTCCTGGGATCGAGGCCTGCATCAGGCTCTCTGCTCAGCAGGGAGCCTGCTTCCTCCTCTCTCTCTGCCTGCCTCTCTGCCTACTTGTGATCTGATCTCTCTCTGTGTCAAATAAATAAATAAAATCTTTTAAAAAAAACAATTTCTAAAAAGAGAATTAAAAGGTAATTCATTGTTTATTACAGCATGGTCGACCAGAATATGGTTTTTCATATTGACAGATTAGCAAAGTTCCTTTCAGCCTCACAACTTGTTATTTGTAACATTATGTAAGTTTTTAAGATTGTTATCAACTTTGGGAAAATCTCTATCAAGTATCCTTTATATTGCAAGGCTTCATTTTTTCGAGTCATTGACTACTTTGAAATACTCTTTGAATTGACACATTTACGTGATGGCGCAGAGTAAGTTGGCCCAGTAACATCTTTGTATACAAGGATGGTTAACAATAACTTGACCATATACAGATGTGACTGAGAACCCCATGAATATATTCCACTAATCTCAAAATGAATATATCACCAATTTAACTTTCTTTTTACAGATCCCTAAAATGCCTGCAGCCACTCTAACTCTACTGACAGGGGAAATCATGATGGGGGAAAGTTGAGATGGAAAAAGGCTGTGGTTTTAACCATATGGGTTAAGAGTGATGAAAATATCTTGGCTTTGCACACTTTATAAAAATAATTGGTCATTTAGAACAAAGTCGGAGTAGTCACACTTCCTCATTTCAAAATATATTCCAAAGCTATAGTAATCAAAACAGTGTGATACTGGCATAATGATAGGAAATAGACCAATGGAGTAGAACAGAAAGCCAGAAATAAACACTTACATATAAGGTCAAGTGATCTTTGGCAAGGGTTCTAAAACCATTCAGTGGGGAATGAAGGAGAGAGTCTTTTCAACAAATGGTGTTGGGCAGACGCCTGGGTGGTTCATTTGGTTAAGCGACTGCCTTCGGCTCGGGTCATGATCCCAGAGTCCTGGGATCGAGCCCCACACCAGGCTCCTTGCTGGACCAGGAGCCTGCTTCTCCCTCTCCCACTCCCCCCGCTTGTGTTCCCTCTCTCACTGTGTCTCTCTCTGTCAAATAAATAATGAAATCTTTAAAAAACAAAACAAATAAACAAAAACAAATGGTGTTGGGAACACTGGCTACCCACTTGCAAAAGAATGAAGATGGCCCCTGGTCTCATACCATATACAAAAACTAACTCAAAGTGGATTAAAGACCTAAGCTTTAAGACCTAAAACTGTAACACTCTTTGACGAAAACAGAAGAGGAAAGCTTCATGACATTGGACTTGGCAGGGATTTCTTGGATGTGATACCAAAAGTATAGCCAAAAATAGACAAATGAGACTACATCACAGTTTTAAAATTTTGTGCATCAAAAGACACAGCCCATAGAGTGAAAAGGCAGCCTACAGAATGGGAGAAAATATCTGCAAGTCTTATATCTGGTAAGGGGTTAATATCCTGAATATGTAGAGAACTACAACTCAACAACAAAAAATCAAATAACCTGATTAAAAAATGGGCAAAGAGCTTGAATAGACATTGCTCCAAGGATGTATAAATGGCCAGTAAGCATATGAAAAGACATCACTAATCATCACAGAAATGCAAATCAAAACCATAATGAGATACTACTTCACATACATTGGGATAACTACTATCAAAACAAAAACAAAACCCCAAAAAACCAAAACCCGAAACAAAACACCAAAACCAGAAAATAACAAGTGTTGGCAAAGATGTGGAGAAATTGAAACCTGTGCATGCTGTTGGTGGGATCATGAAATGACAGAACTGCTATGGAAGACCGTATGGAGATTCCTCAAAAAAATTAAAAATAGAACTACCACATGATCCAGCAATCCCCCTTCTGGGTATGTATCCAAAAGAATTGAACTGTTTGAATACACGTTTTCACAGAAGCACTGGTCACAGTAGCCAGGAGGCAGATGCAGCCCAAAGGTCCCTCAGTGGATGAATGGGTAAACAAAAGGTGGAATATATGTACCGTGGAATTTTAGTTGTGAAAAAGAAGGAAACCCTGCCACATGCTACAGTGTGGGTGAATCTTGAGAGTATCACGTTAAGTGAAATAAGGCAGTCACAGAAAGAAAAATACTGGGTGGTTCCACTTAAATGAGAAGTCTGAAGTAGTCGAATTTATATAAATAGAAAATAAAATAGTGGTTATGAGGGACCAGGAGAGAGGAAGAAGGGAAGTTGGTTAATGGGTATAGAATTTCAGGTTTGCAAGATAAAATAGCTCTAGAGATCTGGAGATCTGTTTCACAACAACATAAATATACTTAACACTACTAAACTGTACAACTGGTTAAGATGGTAAATTTTATAATAGGTGTATTTTACCACAATAAAAAAAAAGAAGAAAAAGAAAAAACACATTGCAACAGAAAAAAGCAGAGAGATCATTTGGGCACAGTGCCAGGATCCCTCCTAGGGCTTTCGGAGAGCCCCATGTAAGTGAGGGGTCCTGCAGATTCAGCTTCCTTAGCTTCACATGGAGCATCTGTTTCGACCATTCTGGTCCTGTCCTTACTTTGAAGTCCAGCTCCACGGATCTGTAGTGCCTCTGTTTCTAACTTCTGTGGCTCTTAGGCTAGAGCCACACAGTTAACAATTTATCTTACACTTTCTTGTTGACTATCCTGTGTATATGTTTTATCTTCTTACAATTAGAGGTTTTTTTGTTTTAAGTTTTTTTTTTTGTTTTTTGACAGAAAGAGACACAGTGAAAGAGGGAACACAAACAGGGGGAGTGGGAGAGGGAGAGACAGGTTTCCTGCTGAGCAGGGAGCCCAGTGTGGGGCTTGATCCCAGGACGCTGGGATCATGACCTGAGCCGAAGGCAGACGCTTAACAACTGAGCCACCCAGGCGCCCCAACCAACTAGAGGTTTTCAAGTGTTGTCTTCTTTTGCACCCTGTAAATACTTAGGTTTGTATTGTTCATCCATTTATTCCTTTGCTTACTCATTTGGTCCTTCATCCAGCAAACATTAATTGAATTTCTTCTATGTAGTAGATCCAGAAGTAAAAGCCACATAGTCTGCCCTTACCAAGCTCAGAGTTTAGAAGGGGAAGTATGAAGTAAATGGGTGACAAGAGCAATAGGGCATGAAGGTGCTGCCCAAGATGTGTGTACGGGCAGCCGGAAGCACAGAGGAGGACAGCAGACTCAACCTGCAGTATCAAGGAATTCTTCCTCTAAATGCAAATTTGATTTTTGAGTTTTGGTTCTGAAGGATTTGAGAATTATTTTAATGTTCCCTAAAATTAGGTCTGCTAGCATTCTAATTTCTAAATGTAGTAAGAATATAAATGCTAACATTCTGTTTTCCAGCTAGAAGCTTTGGCTACTATATCCACCTTCTCATTTTGTTGGGATTAAAATCCCGAAAAACTTAGCTCTTACATTTGTATTGTTTCTTGTCAGCCTTCGTCATTGACAGCATTTGATAAACTTAGAAGTTGATAAACTTAGAAAAGTCTTTACCTTTTTCATGTTTTCTCCATGGCAAACTCCTACTCATTCTTTAGACTCTGTTCAAAATCTCATATCCCCTGTGAAATCTTCTGTGACTGTCCCAGCAGTTAGTTCTTTGTATTCCTATGGCATAACTATCTTCTATCTGTTCTTTATTTATGGCACTTACCATGCTGTTTTTTAAGAGAGGAGGCCAGAGGGAGAGGAAGAATCTTAAGTAGGCTTCACTTCCAGTGCAGAGCCCAACACAGGGCTTGATCTCACTACCCTGAGGTCATGACCTGAGCTGAAATCATGAGTCAGATGCTTAAATGACTGAGCCATCCAGGCGCCCCTACCATATTATATTGTAATTATGCCTCTGTCCTTGAAGTGTTAAAAATCATCTCTGTATCCCCCAGGGCCTGGTTCTAGCACAGTATACAATATGTGGTGGATGCCTTAAAATTTGTGCAAAATCCAAAAAGGTTCTTGACTGTATGAATGAATGGTGAGTCCAGAATTTGGAGTCCTATTTTTGAAAGAGTTGATTGGCCTTACTATATTTCATGGTCACGGATATTACTCTTAACAACAACCATTTATCTTATGATAGAATCACTTGTGCTTTCTAAATATATTCTCCACCTCTTCCACCTCCACTTGGTCCCTCCCTCACCTAGATGGTTCCACCACAGTTGTCTTCCAATTTGTCTCTCTGCTTCTGCTCTTGGTCCTCTATAGTGTATTCTCTGTGTCCGAGCAGGATGAGCTTTTGAAAACATTAATCTGATCCTGTCTCTCCTAAAGTGGTGGTGAGACCTCCATGGGTCCTTGAAATGCATACCTAGGGAGGGTTTGGAGACTTTGTCCCACTTTATAGGAAATCCATTAAAAGGTACCCACATCCCATATTAAACATGTGGTTTTATTTATTTTTGCTATCACATGTTTAAAGAATATTAATAATTTTGCTACTGAAGTTCTTTGGCTACAAATAACTGACTTAATTTAGAATTACCTGAGATTTTTTTAACCTTTACCATTTTTAGGAATTTTTGTGAAGTGAGAATTGTTTTCAGATGTCTCAGCCTTTTGGCTAAGATCAAGTGTAAATCTCAAATTTAACAGTGAATGAAATTCCTGGGTTTGGGACGCCTGGGTGGCTCAGTCAGTTAAGCATCTGACTCCTGGTCCCAGCTCAAGTCTTGATCTCAGGGTCATGAGAAGAGGCCCTGGGTTAAAAGAAAAAGAAAAAAAAAATTCCTAGGTTGTTATATTTTGAGGGCATTTAAGCATTTTTTAATTTTCGTGGTTATAGTTTTCTTTTTGTATCTTTGATGTATAAATATATTTTTTTCGGTCCTAAATATTTTCCTAGGCTCCTGACAAGCTGGTAGACTATAATCATTAAGTGGAAAATGAGTAATGGATAAAATAGTGCCATTTGGTCTCTTGCTTTAAAATTCTTCTGTGACTTTCCACTGTTCTTTCTTTCTTTATTTATTTATATTTTTATTTTATTTTACTTATTTGTCAGAGAGAGAGAGAGAGGGAGATAGTGCACAAGCAGCGGGAGCTGCAGGCAGAGGGAGAAGCAGGCTCCCCGCTGAGCAAGGAGCCCAATGCGGGACTTGATCCTAGGACCCTGAGACAATGACCTGAGCCGAAGGCAGAGGCTCAACCGACTGAGCTACCCAGGCATCCCCACAGTCCACTATTCTTAAAAGAAAATCCTTACTGTGGCCTGCAAGAGCCAGTATGATCTACCTCCTCCTACCTCCTCAGGTTCATCTCACACCTTCCTCCCCTGCTCACATGTCCTAGCCTCTTGATTGTCCCTCTTTTAAAAACTCTAGCGGGTTGCTTTTCAACTCAGCTTAAATATCCGGCCTGAGATAAGCCTTCCCTAACCACCTTATCTAAAGTGAGCCTCCCTCATTTATTCTGTATGCCATCAAACACTTTATTTCCTTATCAGCAATTTCCTTCTCCTGTAAGATGTTGGCTGCACACGGATAAGAACCCCTTCTGATACGATCCACTCACTCAACTGGTGAGGAGTCAGGTGCATAGAAAGCATTTGGTACATACTCGTTGAACAAATGAAGTTATGTTAATAGATTTTGTACTTTAACCATCCTTGATTTGTTGGTATAAACCTTCCATGGTCACAGTGAACTATTCTCTTCAAACTGCTGAATTCTATTTATCGGTATTTTACTTAGGATTTTTATATTTGTCTTCACAAATGAAGACTGATCTATAGTTTTATTTTTTGTACCATATCAGTCCAGATGGATATCAGGAATATGTTAGCCACATAGAAGAAATTAGGAAGCTTTCCGTGTTGTCTCCATAAGTTTGGGAACAGTAGGGATGACATGGAAATTATCTGTTTGTTGGGAGTTTGGTAGAATTCACCCAGAAAACCATTTGTGCGTGATGTAATTTTAGTGGCTACTTCTTCAAATAGCTTACAGATTTCTGCTGTGGGTTTTATTGTTATTTTCACTGTTTTCCTTGAGTTGATTTTAGTAATCTCTATTTTCCTTGATTATCCTCTATTTTATTTAATCTTCAAGTTTATTGATGTGAAGTTACGTGTAATTCTCTTAAAATTTAAAAAATACTCTCTGAGGCACCTGGGTGGCTCAGTTGGTTAAGCATCCAACTCTTGATTTCAGCTCGGGTCATGATCTTGGGGTTGTGAGATCGAGCCTGGTGTCAGGCTCCACACTCAGGAGAGTCTGGTCTGCTTCTCTCTTGCCCTCTCTCTCTGCCCCTCCTCCTGCTCCTGCTCACACTCCTCTCTCTAAAATAAATAAATCTTAAAAAGAAAAATACTCTCCAAATCTGTAGTTATAATTAATGCCTCTTTCTGAGCCCTAATGTTAATTTATGACTTCTCTCTCTTTTTTTAAATTTGATTTTCCTTTTTTTTTTAAGATTTTATTTTTGAGAGCGAGAGAGAACATGAGTGGGGGGCAGAGAGAAAGGGAGAAGCAGACTCCCCGCTGAGCAGGGAGCCCAATACGGGACTCAATCCCAGGACCCTAAGATCTGAGCTGAAGGCAGATGCTTAACCGACTGAGCCACCCAGGCACCCAACTGATCAGATTTTCCAAAGGATTATCTACTTATATTTTTTAGAGCAAAAAAGGTGTTAGTTTGATTTGGCCTACTCTTCTTTGATTATTGCTTTATGTTTATGCTTTTATCATTACAAATTTTTTTGGTTTGTTACTTGTTTTCTAGATTGTTGAGTTAAATGTTTTATTCTTTTTTTCTTTCTTTCTCTCTCTCTCTTTCTTTCTTTCTTTTAAAGATTTTATTTATTTATTTGTCAGAGAGAGAGAGAGAGCACAGGAGCAGGGGAGTGGCAGGCAGAGGGAGAAGCAGGCTCCCCTCTGAACAAGGAGCCTGATGCAGGATTCGTTCCTAGGACCCCAGGATCATGACCTGAGCTAAAGGCAGACCCTTAACTGACTTTAACTTTAACTGAGCCACCCAAGCATCCCTATTTATTTTGTTTTTGAGAGAGGGGGGAGGGGGAGGGGCAAAGGGAGAGGGACAATCGGAAACAGGCTCCCACTTAATCTTATGACCCTGAGATCATGACCTGAGCCAAAACCAAGAGTCAGGAGCTTAACCAACTGAGCCACCCAGGTACCCTAGTTCATTATTTTTTAATCTTGCTTCCTAATAAAAATATTTTAGTATATTGTCACCAAGGTACCAACTTTGAAAGATAACACACATAAGAATGTATAAGTTTTGGTTTATTTGTTTAAAAAAGTAAACTTTTGAGTTGAGCGTCTGCCTTTGGCTTCAGTCATAATCCCAGGGTCCTGGGATTGGGTCCCCCACTGGGCTCCCTGCTCTCCCTCTGCCTCTCTCTCTGTCTCTCATGAATAAATGAATAAAATCTTAAAAAAAAAAAAGTACACTTTTTTGTTACTTTGCATCCTCATCTTGTAATGGTACAGGGTAAAAACACTATTTTATGGTTAATATGAAAAAGTACAGCAGGATACATCACAAAGTCCAAAACGTCTGGAAATACAGTGAAAATAATGTGTTTATTTCAGCTGTTTCTTCAGATGAGCAAGTGGACTAATTGCTTTAAGGTTAGAGGTATCTCACAAAACAAAGCTGTCTAGAGGTTGAAGAAAACATTGATCATATTATTTGAAAATAGAATTAATATTTTGTTCCTAACTGTGTTTATGTTTTCTGGCTTTTCATGCAGCTTGTTTAATACTTACAAGGTAACACACACATATATGTACACACACACACACTCTTATACAATAATATTGTGCATTGGGGAATGGAGACTTGGCAAAATTATAAAGAAACCATGTCCATCCCAAATTAAAACAAAGCAGCTGTACAGTCTCCATGCATTTGAACATGTTGAGCATGCTCCACCTAAGTAAGCTTTCCGTAACTCATCTGGAAGGTATTGGAAGGATAAAAATAGACTAAATATTCAAAATTTCCATCCAAGGAGTTTCCTGCTTTTGCCTACATCTCAATTGTCAGTCTGGGTCCTGGCTCTTGCTCTACTCAGGGCTACAAGAAGACAGTGGAAGCCTTTTACACCATAAATATTCAATCCGCCAGATCATTGAGGCATTGGCTCCGCCTGTCCTGAAACAGCTCCTTTCCTCTTCTTCTTTTGGAGTAGAAAAAGCAAAGGAGGAAGGCTGTATGAAAACCCAGAAGCCAGGATAACAAACGTGTGGGATTTAGAAAGGGTTCATAGGTTCCTTTTCGAGGAAGGCCGGGCTTACAGAATCCATGGCTTCTCTGCAGGATGGCGTGTCAGATTACACTTGGTCAGCCTCATCCATTTGGGAGACTCATACTGTGGATCCCACCGTTTTTGCTTTATAGAGATAGATGGGGTTTTGAGTCCCAGGGCACTTTTGCCTGTTCTCTGTCATTTTCGTTGCTTTATTTCTAAAGCAGTCCTCAGAACAAATAGATGGAGGTGAGTTTCTGGAAATGATGTGACTTCCATTCTTTATATTTGGGTGGCAGATCTCCTCCTGCCCAGCATTTCTGAATGGAAGTCCCAAGTCATTCATTCATTCATTTATTCACCTACTATGTGGGCCTCAGACAGCAGTGAAGGAAGATGTGGTGTTTGTCCTTATACACACTGATGAAAATCAACAATAGGCAAGTTCTTACACAAACAATAAATTGTGATTCTGACCAGTGTTACAAAGAAACAGTAAAGGATGTTATGGGAGTGTTGATGAGGAAGGCCTGGTCCCCACTGGAAGGGTCAAGAAGGCCTTCCTGGAGTAATGACTTACTTTCGAGATGGCGAGGATAAGATGAACAGAACTGCTAA
Organism: Ailurus styani; assembly: GCA_002007465.1. Classification (NCBI taxonomy): domain Eukaryota; kingdom Metazoa; phylum Chordata; class Mammalia; order Carnivora; family Ailuridae; genus Ailurus; species Ailurus styani. Next base: position 263,432 of record LNAC01000812.1, on the reverse strand, counting down.
AAGAAAGAAGCCAAGTGCAAGAGTTTTCGAGCGGAAAGGAACCAAAGATACCATCAGTAATGTCCAGTCTTTACATTCCAGTCAGAAAACTGGGGAAGGGATTTGCCTAACTAAGCTTGCACAGCCTGTTAGCCCCAGGGCTAGAGACGCAAACCCAGCACGGGTTTCTTAGGTGGGTATAAATTGAGAGTGCATGTAGCCAGGAGAAGGGACCTCGGGTTGGAGAAAGCAGGTAGGTTTTAAATTTCATGCTTACTCTTGTCAGCTGCAGAGCTCCTTCCTCAGGTGGGAGACGGGATTAAAGAGGGCTGAATCCGCCCTATCCTAGAGAAGTCCCATTGCTAAAGCTGCAGCATAGTTTCTATTTGGGTTGGGGGAGGAGGTGTCAAACACGCATACACCCAAAACAATACATGTGGACTTCAGTTGGGAAACCAGTCCCTGTCCTGCTTCTGTCTAGCTGTGTGATCTGAGAGAAGTCACTTTTTTTTAAAAAGATTTTATTTATTTATTTGACAGAGAGAGAGAGATTACAAGTAGGCAGAGAGAGGAGGAAGCAGGCTTCCCGCTGAGCAGGGAGCCCGATGCAGGGCTCGATCTCAGGACCCTGAGATCCTGACCTGAGCCGAAGGCAGAGGCTTTAACCCACTGAGCCACCCAGGCGCCCCTAAGAGAAGTCACTTAGCCTCTCTAAATTGCCACTTTCGGTTTATACTTGGGTATATTTCCTTTTAGTCTTCTCTCGTGCATTTTAGGAGCTTGTCAGAGATTAGTTGTGCCCTGTATTTCACCTTAATCTTTAAAAACTCCTCTCTTGTTTGGCTAAAGCATTGCTTAAGCCCCCTTTTAAAGAGCAGTTTGCCAGACCATGCTTGCCCAGACAACTAGAGAATAACTGTACCAAGCAAGCCAAGCTCCAGGATCTGCAAGAATCGTTAGCAACTGAGCATATTTCTATAAACCAATAAAGGTTTTTATATTTTGTTCATCTGTTACCCTTATGCTGTTGCCACTTTCACATTCAGTGTGTGTAGGCGGAGAGTATGAGATAACAGCCTTTCACAAATGAAAGTGAGTGGAAAAGGGCTGCTTTCCCTTTAAGGCAGTTTCAACCCCAGCTCCCTCCCCTTTCCTGATTGACAAACCTACCCGAAGTCACATGATCCGCCTCTATTTGAAGGTCACAAAAAGCTGCTTCCTTTAGAGACAGAGGGGGAGAGAGAGAGCAAGAGGGAGAGTGAGTGAGAGAGTTAGTTCAAGCCAAAATGGCCGACAGAGTCTCTGCTGGTTTCTGAATATTTAAAATACAAAAAAACAGATAGACAAAAAGAAATCATTTTTTGGACCTTTTTTCATTTCCATTTCTACCTTGTATGCCTCAATTTGCTGGATTTAAGCACTGCTGCACTTTATGAGGTTGGTAAATATTTTCAATTTTTTTTAAACCAATTGATTTATATGGATCTTGTCTAACCGTTTTCACTAGTGGTGTTGCAAATGGACATTTGTCTAGCATGGAGACTGGCTTCAGACATTTCGTGAATCTGTGTAAATCAGACCCGTGATGTACTTTTGGTTCGGCATTTTAGAAATGGAAAAGCCTTGGTAGAATATTTAAATTTTGAAGTGATTTAATTGCACTTTTAATTTATATACAGATTTTCATCATCATTTCTGTCTTGCAAATAAATGAAACTGCGAATAACTGGAAATTTGATATTTAGAAAGAGGTTTTTAAAAAAACACAGACCTCTCCCTGCCCCCTTAAATCTGCTGCAAAAATTTGCATAAATATAAGTGGGTTTGCATTCTTTCGGCTGCTAAGGCCGACAAAGGATCTGGGAGGGCAAGCACTACCACGGGAAAGCCTTTTTTTTTTCTTCTTCTCCCTTAAAGCTAGGCCATCCTTCCTAGAGAGATGTAGAACCTAAAATAAGACCTGATACATTTTAAACATCAGGCTGGGGGCGAGTGAACACCAGGAGGTTTGGGGTTTGTAGATTCCCCTGCTTGAAAACCTCCCAAGCAATGTGCGGATCACCCCTCTCTTCACTGCGCGCGCTCATTTGCACTGGGTCTCTGTGTGTGTTCTCAAATGTGCAGCCAGATGCGCTTTTATTTTGATCGTGGTTTGAACCAAATGGTAGGACTATCTTGTAAACATGGTGTGTTAAAGATCCAAACAGCTATTCAGCCCATTAGGAATGAATTCTTTATCACTGGTAGACTGGTCTCCTCCATTTCTCACGGGTTAAAATTTTTGTTTAATTTTATAGACAAACTGGGCTTTTCAGCACAAAATCAGCGTGTGTGTGTGTGTGTGCGTGTGTGTGTGTGAGAGAGAGAGTGGGGTTGCCTGTTTGGGCCGTGTATCCATTGTTGAAGTAGTCATTTAGGGTCATGTAAATAGGTAGCTGTATGGATGTGTATGTTAGTTATCCCCAAAACCGTGCGGTGCCCTCAAGTTAAATTCCATTACTCCCAGTACAGGATTCTAGAAAGCCTGGGAGCTGGGAGGGAAGAAAGCTGAAAACTTGCTTTCTCAGAGCCACCTCCCCCTATCATTGTGAGAGTGTGATGTAATGCTTCTCGTCTGGTGGGCTGAAAGGATCGTAGTTTGTGATGTGGCGGGGAAATTGCCCCCACCCCTGAGTAAATTACCCCACCCCCTCAGCACATCCCTGGCTCTGAGAGGCCTTGTTTTCTTTTCTTTTTTCTTTTTTTTCCTAATTTGTATCCTCCTGATTTATGCGTGGCATACTGGCATGAGAAAGAGACTCGTCTTCTAAATCTGTTACAAAGTATAGTTTAGAAAGGCATTTAAAATATGCAAATGGATGGAATTGTCATATCCCCATCATTAAATATGTAGACTTGGATTAAAGCTAATTAAGCAAAATGGAATAATTTTGATCAGAAGGGAGCAGTGTTTTTGTTTCCTTTTTAATTAATCTAATTATAAGATGCTTGCTGGGCCTGCAAGTGTTAAAAAAAAAAATGGAAGAAATGCTGGCCCGTTTTGAAAATTTGACAGTCTGGAAGAGGGTGTGTAGTGCTTTCAAAAGCTTTATTCACTGTTCAAATGGATTGGCCCCTTGTGCTGAAAATGGCCTGTTTCTTTGGGCCAATTGTGTGTAGATGAAGGGACTTTCACGCTAATTTAACAAAAAGACTCTGCATTTGAATACATAAAGATAATTAAAGTTCTCCATCTCTAAAGAGCAAGTATTTTATTATTTTTTTAAAATTAATGTTATTATATTAGTAATGGAAATAAGTAAAGAAGTGACAGTTTAAATTCAGCTTACATCTTTTGGTGATACAAGTTCAGCTTTTGTGTAAGGGAGGTTTGGAAACATTCTATTAAAGAGGTAGTCTGGAACAAATTTGTCTCTTTAAAAATTTTTTTACAGTTTGAATTTAAAGGAAAAGACATAGAAATTACCATAGTGATAGGGAGTGTTGCTTTGTGGTGGACCTCAGGAAAATTAAAGCTCTCATCATTGTTGTTTTTTTCTGAAAATGAGAGCGCTTATTTGGGGCTTTACTTGTTAGGCGATTCATTTTACACCCATTTCCTAGGTTGGCCTTATAGGAGAAGAGTGAGAAAAACCTAAGCTTTCCATGTTTTGCCCTTAGCTTGTTTTTGTGGACTGTGTAAACATGTGAATAGCAGGTTAATTCAGTTTGTGGAGCCGAGACACGAGAAGCAGGGTGCCTGTTCTCCCGCAAGAAGGAGAATGATGTAACGGACGTGAGCAGAATGCCATCTGAGTCTCTGAAATGTTTTTATAGATATTCTTTTCTCCTAGACAGGTTGAAAAGTGAGATAAATAAGACCTGGTTGCACGTATGTTAAGCGTTATGGCTCTGGTGAGTTTCAGAAGCTCAGCTGCCATCTTGGATCTAAGTTCCTGCAGAGCCAATCCTGATGGCACACCAAAACTGTGGTAATTCGGAAGCAAATAAAAATGAGTAGGAAATCAAGTGTGCAGATGGATAGTGTTTAATTTGTGCCTTTTGTTGAAGTTTTCTTTCTGTTGATAGTGTGAAACGAAGCTTTAAAAACTTAAGAGATGTGGCTGATGTGTTGAAGAGCAGAACTCAGGGATGTTAGAACTTGCATGTTACGGTTTTTAAAAATGAGACGGTGTATGCAGAGGAAGTTTCTTACTGGAGAAAATGAATATGATTCTTAACTAAGATGCCCCTGCCTCTGCCATCCATACCTCCTTATGCTGGTCTACTTGTGATACTACAGTAATGTCATTATTCACAGCACTGCTGTGTCTCCAAAAGAAATGCCATAGATTCATTATTAAGATTTTACCGAAACATCACAAAAATCAGTAGCGCTAACCCATCAGAAGTGATATCTTATTTTTAAACTGTTTCTGTCCTTCCCTCCGGGCACCAGAAAGGAAGCATCGGCATCTTTGATATTTAGTGGCAAACTCAACTCTTGTTCGGCTTTGAATGGCCATTTGTTCTTTGTCACCGCTAGGGCCATCCTTCAAAAATAAACTTCTAAAAATTGAAGCAGAGACTTCTAAGGCTTTTCCAGTTCTTCACCTGTGCAAGAGATGCTGAGAAAGTGATGTGTGATGATGAGGCCTGGCCTTGGGTTCTACAGAGAAGGCTCAGCAGATAACAGTGGTAGGGATGGGCCTCACCTAACCATATCGCCCCATGATGGAAACGTTTTGGAGAAATTTGATTTTTCTAACTTAGCATAATCATGGTTCTTAGCATAACCATGTCCAGCATAACTGGACAAGGCCCTGAGGCAGTACAGATGAATGTACCTTGTTCCTGGCCTCAAGAAGTACCAGTCTAGCAAGGAAGATAGTCAGATAAAGAGGCCATCACAGCTTGGTGCTGTGTGTGCAGTAGTTTGAACAGGTACCTGATACAGAAGTATCCAGAGGACCTGCATTAGGAGAGCCCTTCTTTAAAACAGCTAAATAATCACTCATTTTTGGTCACCATTTGGATTATTAGATTTTCATTCAGTGTAACTTGTGATTCAAAGATGGGGATTCTGACATCTTTGGTTGGGGAGGGGGCACCTACGTTAATTGTTTCCTAGTACAGTATTGTTCGTGGATTTACACCAATCTCCTCTCCCCCTCTTGTGGTTGAGGCTGGTGGTGGAGTCGGCCAGGATGAACTGAAGCTACTTGGCCTGAAAAGGGATTTAACCCACGAGGGTGACATTTTAATATTTTCTTTCCTTCTTCCTTCGTATATTCATTCAGCAGTCATTTATTATGCCCTAGCGTGTGTTGGGTACTGTTGCAGGTACTGGGGGATCTAAGAATTAATTTGGTCAGCCCCTCGCCCTGAACAGCCCCTTGGTTCGTGTGAAAATACTCGCCATCTGGTGACTATCTAACCGATCGCTTTGGGTTAGGACTAGGATAACACGGTAGCTCCTTTCATCTCATAGTCTCTTTGCTGAGAATCAGGAAATGAATGGTAATTTCTGCTTCTGGTAGTTCCAGAGATTTCCAGTTAAGGTTGGACAAGATAATCACTTTATTCTCCCATTATTCTTCGGCCATGCAAAAGTATCTCCTCAGAATTATCTTTTAAGTGATCCCTGTGAACCTTGCAACCTGAGTTGCCTCCCTGGTTACTCTACCACATCCCTCACTTTTACTGTTTTAATATCCCTTAATTGTGTCACTATCTGAAATTACATTATTTGTGTATGATGCATCACTACCCACAAAACCATACGCTTTCCTGAGAGCAGATTTTGTTTTGCTTGTTGCTCAATCTCCAGCATCTAGAACTGGGCTTAACAGGAGTGAATGTTCAATAAAAATGTGTTTGAGTTAGACTGGAGTGTAAGGTCGCCAGGACCAGTTATGTGACCATAAGTCCCTGTTTCTTCATCGGTAAAATGGGGATAATACACTGTTGTGAACCGTAAAGGAAATGTATGTAAGAGCTGTCACCTAGTTGCCTTGCTTAGTAAGTATTTCCTTCCCCTTTGCTCTATCTCCCTTTGTTAAATAACCAGAAAGACTTTTATGGCCCCACAGATGCCTCCATTCTTTCTCCTGGCTCACAGGATCATGAAATGTGTGCACTGAGCTTCAGGCTGGATAAGGACAGGAGTAGTGCTGAGCCTTTTCTTTTTATTAAAAAGTCCCTACCTACATTCCTAGGGTCTGATGTCGTCTCTTCATGCTCTCCAGTTTCCTGCAGGCTCTGCCTCTGTGATGTAGCCACATTTGTTTGGCTGCTTTTCATACATTCTGTGTTTTGCATCAAAAGGTTCTCAACAGTTTCAGTTGAATTGGTCCCAGGTTTACAAGGGAGAACATAAAATACGGTGTTTTTTCCTTCATTGTGATTATTCTGAGCCTGTACCTGTAAATTCCATTTATTTAATGAAACTTTTAATAGTTTTGATTCAAAAGACAGATAAAAACTTAGGTCAGTTGACCACTTTACAGTGCTGTCAAATAAATATAGATGTCCTAGAAATGGCTTTCATTCATTGACTTGGGAATTTTTTTTTTAGGTTTTATTTATTTATTTGACACAGAGAGACAGTGAGAGAGAGAGAGCACAAGCAGGGGGAGTGGAAGAGGGAAAAGCAGGCTCCCCACTGAACAGGAAGTCCGATTCGGGGCTCGATCCCAGGACCCCAGGATCATGACCTGAGCCGAAGGCAGACACTTAACGACTGAGCCACCCAGGCGCCCCGGGAATTTTTTTTTTTTTTTAAGATTTTATTTATTTATTTGACAGAGAGAAAGAGAGAGCCCAGGCAGCGGAAACTATAGAGGGAGAGGGAAAAGCAGGCTTCCCAATGAGCAGGGAGCCCACCTGAACCAAAGGCAGGCACTTAACCGACTGAGTCACCCAGGTGCCCCTGGAATTTGTTTTGTTGTTTTTTTTTTTAAACTCAGAACGCTACTACCTATTTACTCATTCAGTAAGTAATTATTGAGTACCTATTACATGCTGGATATTGGGATAAGTGCTAGTATAGGAGTAGTGTGAAGATTTTCTCCAGGTACCATTGCTGAAGTTAGAAAGAATAGAAATGCAAGGAGGCTGGTCAGTGCTCAGAGTGTGGGATGATAACAAGGGAAGGACCGACATCCAACCCAAATAGAGGGACCAGCTTGTGCAAGGGCCCTGAGGCAAGGGAGGACATGGGCTTACTTGGAGAATTGCATATAGAGTGCTTGGATGTGGTTGGAGCGTGATATCCGTAAGGAAAGAGATGATCTGGGAAATGGGAAGCAAAGCTATAAAGATAAACACTGGCCGATGCAGAAGGTCTGTAAACCATCTTTAGAAATTTTGAACTTAAGAACAATTAAAGGGTCTTCAGGAATGTGTTACCTGCTCAGATTAGGTTTTTGAAAGAGGACTCTGGTTCCATTGTAGGAAATGGCTGGAGAGTTGAGTATAAGACCAGATAGTATTGCAGGCATTCCAGGTAATGGTGGCCTGAACTGGCAGCAGAGTTGGGAAGAAGTAGTTAAATCCAGAGACATTTAGGAAGAAGATTTCACAGCATCTGAGCGCTGAGAAGGGGAAGTTAAAGGCGATGCCTCTGTCTCTGGCCTGGGCTACTGATGGGATGGTGGTATCATTCACCAAGTAGGGGTCCATTTGGGAGACAGGTGTGGGGTTGAGATTATGAGTTCAATTCTGGAGTTATTGAATTTTGAGACATCCACATGGAGGTCTGGAGCAATTAGATATCTGTCTGGAGATAAAGATTTGAGAATTGTCAGTAGTCTCAAGTCTTCCAGCATTTTTCTTTTTAAGTTGACTTCTTTGGTAAGATGTCCAAAAATGGCAAGGTGCAGTCCACGGTGCTGTTGGATGCTGTTAGGGGACACTATTTTATAAAGAAGTTAAGACCACATACTCCCATTACCATGATGGTTGCCATTAGAAATACCAAAGGAGTTTGAGGGAAGAGAAAGACTAATTTTGGTTAGGTTGGTCATCGAAGGCTTTATGAGTACCATGCATTTGAGCTAAACCTAAAAGGTTGGTTGGGATTGTGTAGAGTGCAGAGCAGTACAGCTGGAGGATTAGTTGTGTCCTGGGAGGATTGATGGGAGCTCAGAGATGTATAGGGGAGCTGGGACACCGGCTCAGTAGTTTGGATTGCTCATAGTTTGGATGGCAGACAGAGGGGACTTGGAAATATAACAAGGCATTCAAAGTGGTTTTTGAGAATGCTAATGGCAGGGGGGCAGAGGACTCCAGGGTGAATTAGAGTTAGGCAGGCCAGTTACAGGTAAGACTGCTGTGGTGTGGCTGGAAGAGGGACCAGGGACTCTGGGATTTCAGGATGAATGATGGGAATCGTCAGGAGGAGTGAAGATGTACTCCAGGTCAGACAGACATCCTGAATTTAAGAAGGCAGTGGGACTCCCAGAGGCTGCTGTGTAGCAAGCCGCTGGCAGTGTGAAGCTGAAGCTTGAGAAGGAGGTCAGAAGTGGAGATAAAGGATTGGAAGTCATCCACGTAGACTTGATAGCTGACACTGAGTGAGTGGATGAGCTCACCGTGAAAGTGTAGAGAATGGAAAAGAGAACTGAGAATAAGTCCTTGGGGACAGGAAGAGAAAGAGGACCTGGGAAAGGATTAAAAAGAAGGTGATTGTGTAGGACAGTTTGGAATAGTTGCTGAAGAGGAGGAAAGGACTTCCAGTCTCAGATGTGGTCAGCAGGAAGAACAGTATGTGGTTACGGCAGCGTTCCCAAACCTAGTGTTGGGAGGTGTTCCAGTGGGAAAGGTTTGGGAATCATTAGGTTACTCCAGCACCATCCAGTAGAAATGGAATGTGAGGGACGCCTGGCTGGCTCAGCCAGTAGAGCATCTTAATCTTGGGGTCCTGAGATCCACCCACATGTTGAATATAGAGATTGCTTAAATAAAATAAACTTAAAAAAAAGAAAAGAAAGAAAGAAATGGAATGTGAGTCATGTGTTAGTTTACATTTTCCAGGAGTCACATTAAAAAAGTAAAAGCAGGGCGCCTGGGTGGCTCAGTGGGTTAAAGCCTCTGCCTTCGGCTCAGGTCATGATCTCAGGGTCCTGGGATCGAGGCCCGCATCGGGCTCTCTGCTCCGCGGGGAGCCTGCTTCCCCCCCTCTCTCTGCTTGCCTCTCTGCCTCCTTGTGATCTCTCTCCCGCTGTGAAATAAATAAATAAAATCTTTTAAAAAAAAAAAAAAAAAAAGTAAAAGCAACAGGTGAAAATAATTTTAATAATGTATACTTTATTTAACCAAATATGTGCAAAATATTATCAATTTAACATGAAATCAATTTTAAAGTACTTAAATATTTAAATACTTAAAATTAGACGTTTGACATTCTTTTTTTTCTTACTAAGTCTTTGAAATCTGATATGTATTTTATACTTAACAACACATTTCAGTTTGAAAGTAAAATTTTCATTGGAAATACTTGGTCTGTATTTAGATTTCATAAAATTTACAGTTGAAAAAGTACACCCACATACCCAAGTTTTTCCAAACATATGAAAAGTTTTCCAGTAATGGGAATGAGTATCAACTTTAAATTTTCAATACTTGAACTAATATACAATTGAAAATTCCATTTCTAAGTCACACCAGTGCACACTAGCCATGTGTGGCTACCATATTGGACAACGCGGGGTTATTGAAAAGTAAATGGGTTGCCTTACAGCTAATGCACATTTTGAAAATAGCCAAAGCATCATAAAGCATTCTTACCATCACAAAGCATTTCATAGGACCGATGTTTCTTAGAACACATGTTGGATTCTGCTAGTGGACTTTTTAGAATTGGAAGGGTCAAATCCTAACTTTGCATGTGGGGAGGTGAACTTTTTATTTTCATGCAAGTGCATAGGTTCCGAAATTTAAAAAATTGTTTTGGCTAAAGTCAATAGGATGGTATGTTGGTAGAAGTTCTTAAACATGCCAATTTGTGTGGCATTTCAGAATTGCTAGGTGCAGAGGCTTACACTTTAAAGCAGATTCAGTTGGAGAGATGGGAGTACTCCTGCCCCCTTTTTGACCTTGTTGAATTTTGGAGTCAGTGAGTTGGTGTTGGCTCCAGGCAGAGAGATATGAAATTAGAATTTGAGTGTTCTTGGAAGCTTTTGGTCAGTGGTCCAGCCATCTAGCGTCGGTGGAGGTGTTTGTAGGGGAAAGGAGTGCCAAAGGGCTAATTACTTTGTGCGTGTATCTCACTTTGGTGATCCGCAGGCTGTTTGGCCTTATATTGTTACACTCATTTAGTATTTCTTGCCGTCCTGGGCCAGTATAATATTTACTAAATATGAGTGGTTTGTAAAAAGTAGGTTCAAAGATTTTTATTTAATCATCTCATTGATTTAGATTGCTTTGTAGTTACTAATTAGACCTTTTAAGTAATAACCAGTAAAGATAGAAATTATCTTGAATTGTGGTTGGAACCAAACAAACCTTGCTCACACTGAAGAGTAAGCAGTGGTTTTTAGTTGCTGCAGTTTCATTTCAGCAGACGTAGGGGAGCTTGGTTTTCTGTGAATTGCCCTGTAAGAGTTTGAGATGTCAGCTATTCTGTAAAGTACTGTGTTTTGTTTTGTTTTTAATCAATATGGAAATTAATCCCTTACATTTTTGTTTTCGTTTAGAAGTGCATTTTGGTTATCCATTTATGCCTTTGTCAAAACCAGACTGAATAGCGGTGGGTTTAAGCGACACCCTGGACTGCTGTGATAAGGCCAGAGACCCACCAGAAGGTCCCTCCCCCTCCTCCCAGCCCCAGGAGCCCAGAGCAGCATCTTGCCCCTCTCGGTGCCATTTTTTCTTTGACTCCTTTGCTTACAGAAAATAATTGCTGTTCTTCTTAGGCCAAGAAGTTCCTATGTATAAGCTGAAGTTAGATAGAAAATTGGGTAACTTCAAACAGTGGCTTTCAAACTTCTTGTCTGGCTGCGCAGTAAGAGACGCCATTTGCATTGAGGCTCTGTACACATGTGAATATGTACACAGAAGCAGAAATATGGGCTTTCTGCCACTGTGTGTAACGTATTCTGAAAAGTCTGTTTTGTTAAAAGCAAACAAGCAAAAACAACCCAGGGGTTCCTGGTCGGCAGCAGGTTAAGTGTCTGACTCTTGATTTTGGCTCAGGTCAGGATCTCAGAGTCCTGAGATGGAGCAGCGGGGAATCTGCTTGAAATGCTTTCCCTGTCCCTCTGCCCCTCCCTCTGCTGGTGCTCTCTCTCTCAAATAAATTAATCCAAAACCAAAGCAAAACATCCCAACCCACTAATTTGATTTAAATTTTAATTTGATCCACTAAGGGTTGTCTCACTGAGGTTTGAAGAAGTTTTAGGGAACCACACGTGAGACATGAGACATCATATTCCAGTTGTGCTGGTCTTGAGAACCAAGTGTATTGGTTCACTCAGTTATCACATCAACCATATTCATGAGCGATTTTTTAAAATGTGAATTTGTTACTTCAGTGTGTGGGAGATGGATATTTTTGATGACCAGAGTGTTGTCCTCCCTGCCCAGAGTGTTCCATTCAGATCAAAAAGGAGTTGACCATCCATATTGAAGAATGGAGATGTGATTTTCCTTTAGATTTTAGAGAACCTTAAGTAGAAAACACCCTTTTGCCAGACTATATATTCTCTCTTGGAAAGGCCCCATAGAAAACACTGCCATACCCATCTTTGTGGGTATGGGGCTAAGAAGCACTTCCCTGCCCCCTCTCCAGGTTTCGTAAAGATGTATCTCCTCTATATTAACACATTCTGTTTTCACACACACTTTAATACATTGGATGAGTTTAAGATTTCCTACTGTTTGTTGGGGTACTAATAGGTTTGCTTGCAAAAAAAAAAAAAAGTTCCTTTCCTGATTCTTTTTTTTCCCCTTTCCTGATTCTGAATTAAGCTGGTTTTTGTTCACTACAGGACTTAAAGTCTTTAAGATGCTAATTTACATTGGGAATCTTAAGTAATGTACAGATATAAAATCTTAAGGTACCAGGTTTTTGGTTTTTGTTTTTTTAGACACAGTTTGAGGAAATGCATCATTAACTTTCCGTTTTGGTTATTCCTTTCTAAAACAAGTCACACAAGCTGTATTTGGCCCAGGTCCCTTCAGACCCTCCCGCATGTTGGTTCCCAGACTTGGGTTTTGGGGGAACTGTAACATTATAAAAGCAGTACTGGGAGCCAAATGAGTTACCTGTTGTAAATTTGCCCGGTAAAGGCATTTTTTAAAAACTCATCATTTATTACCATTGTTTCAAAGGAAAAACATTTTAAAACAGTTGAATGGAAGGTCTCAGAATAAGAGACATCTCGTTAAGTTGAATATAGCTTTATGAAAACCATTACGTAGGAAATATAGATCAGCACAGGTACTAAAGTTCAGCGTTTGGGAACCACATCCTAATTATAGACTATCTCTTAGCATGTGTTACAATTAACTGTGTACTTCCTGGTTTTTATTAGCCTCACTCACAGGAATAAACCTTACTTCAAGTTCTGGGACTGCCTTCCTTCATTCTTATTTATGGGCTACAGTGGTGATGATTTCATTGACTCATACTTTTTAAAAAATTACTTTGTTCCCTCGGCACAGACAGTAAGCAAGTAAGCATTCTACTTTAAGAAAACAGCCAATTCCATGAGGCGCTGAGCAGTTGTAGCGTCTAATCAAAACCTATAGCAAAGTTTATCTGATTTAATGAAATATATAATGGTGGTGATTATGTAAAAGTGGCAAAGTAGATCACAGAATTAAATAATATTATGTACATTTTTGTCAGCCCGTTGGCTCTTTATGAGTTATGAATAATGTCCATGGCAGATTTTGTCCTATTATATACATTTTTATGTCCACCATCCCACTTACGCATTTTAAATGACCAAGACCTTAAATCTGGCAGCGCCACATCAAATGTCTCCTCTTTCTTCAGCCAGAGAAAGTGCTTCTTAGGTGCACTTTACTCTGTAATCAAGGGGTGCCCGGCCAGCGGCTCGCCGGCCCTGCTTGGCAGTGATAATGCTATCAGCTGGTTGTGGGAGGGGCAGCGCCAGCAAGGGCTTTGCCTCTTCAGGGTGAAGGAGACCTCAGGGTGGGTGAGGATGAGGGAAGAGGTTGCCGTTAGCAGTGGAGGGTGTTAGGGAGCAGTAACATGGAGGGTAGACTTGAGTTTGAGCAGGATAGACTGCAGTTTCGGTGCACTTGGAAGACTTTATTACCTGAGTGTTCACGTGTCACACGCTGTAGAGTGCTGGGAATACAAAGGTAAAAACAACCAGCCTTATCTTTGGGACTTAACCAGTGAGGCTGCCTGTAATAAAGATAAAAGCATGATGCCCAAGGACCCTGGAGGATGGGAAGAGAGGCCTATAGCGCACTGGGGAAGTCCCACCAAAGAGAGAGCGTTTGAGCTGTGTCTTAAAGGGTAATTAGGAACCGTTTGGTGGAAGGGGTGGTTAGTAAGCTGGGGGCACTGTAGTGTAGTGGTTAAGAACTCAGGTTCTGGGGCACCTGGGGTGGCTCAGTTGGTTAAGCAGCTGCCTTCGGCTCAGGTCATGATCCCGGCGTCCCGGGATCGAGTCCCACATTGGGCTCCCAGCTCTATGGGGAGTCCGCTTCTCCTTCTGACCTTCTCCCCTCTCATGCTCTCTCTCTCTCTCTCTCTCTCTCTCTCTCTCTCAAATAAATAAATAAATAAATAACTCTTAAAAAAAAAAAGAGCTCAGGTTCTGAACTCTGGTCAGCCCAGTGTTGGGCAAGTTTTATCTGTATGCCTCAGCTATTCTCACTGGTAAAATGAGGAGTAATAATGGCACCTACCTCAAAGAATAGTTACAAGGATTAAATGAGAACACATTTGATGTGTTTAGTATATTGCGTGGAGTCAGTGTTAGCTACCGTTTTCATTAGTTTTATTGTCAGCATTTGGACAGAGGAAAGAGCATAAGCAAAGACAAGGAGTTAGGGATGGGGCGAGGGTGAGATACTAGCAGGACACAACGGCAGGCTGTCCTGGAAGGCTTGGTTGGCCTTTGGGTGTTCTAAGAAATGTAGATATCATCTTGTAGAAAGCAGCTAAAAAATCAGCTTTGCTTCACTTGATTTCCACGTTGCGGATGTGATGGAGGGGGGAGAGATTGTGGCCAAAGCAAAAGGAGCGATTGGAAAATTTAGTTAAGGCAGTAATAGTAAAGATGGAAAGACCAGATTTTGGAGACACTTCTGAAGTGTAATCCATTGGATAGATCAGAAAGGGAGGAGTTGGAGGTAAGGCAGTCCCGGTGGCTGGGAGAATGAGTGCTGCCATGACTTGGCGTGCATGTTCAGTGGATAGAGAATGGATTTTGAGTATGTAGTAGGGTGAGGATGGGGTGTGAGAGGCTGTGGTTTCGCTTTGGACATATTTTAGGTGTTTGCTGAACATTTAATATAGCTGGGCAGGTAGAAATAAGGGTCTAGAGCTCAAGAGAGTTTCCCAGACATCAGTTCACATCTGGAGATGGTCATCTAGGCCATGAGAGTGACAGTGTTCCCTTAGCAGATGCTCAGAGGAGGGGTGAAAACAGGAAACAAGGTTTCTCCCGGAGAAACCCAGACAGGAAACGGTTTAGGGAAGTGAAGGATAGTCATCAGGGGATCAGTAGAGATGAGCCCCGAATTTGGGTAGTTAGATTGGCCTGGAGGAGCTCAGTGCATCAGGTTTAGGGCTCTCTTGAGCCCAGCAGCCCCAGCACATTGTCATCCTGTTTGGCCCTGTTGTCACACTGGGGGGCCTTCCTATGTGTTTGGGGGTCTTGTTTCTGTCAATACAGTGAGCAGCTGTGGGCCAGAACCTAGTTGTGCTCACTTCTATAACCCCAGCACTGCAACACACAGCAAGTGCTCAGTGGACTTTTTTTAATTGAAATATAGTTGCCCTACAATGTTGTGTTAGTAATGATTTGGACAATTCTGTACATTATGGTATCCTCACCATGGTATGTGTAGCTACCATCTGTCACCGTACAGGATTCCTATGTTACTGACTGTTCCCCGTGCTATACATGACATCCCCATGACTTACTTATTTTATAACTGGAAGTTTGTAGCTCTCTTAATCCCCTTCACCCAGTTCACCATCCCCCTAGCCCTCTCTCCTCTGGTGGTCACCAGTTTGTTGTATTTATGGTTCTGGTTTTGTTTTGTTTTTAGATTCCACATATAAGTAAAATCATGGGGCACCTGGGTGGCTCAGTGGGTTAAAGCCTCTGCTTTCGGCTCAGGTCATGATCTCAGCATCCTGGGATCGAGGCCCGCATCGGGCTCTCTGCTCGGCGGGGAGCCTGCTTCCTCCTCTCCCTGTCTCTCTGCCTGCCTCTCTGCCTACTTGTGATCTCTCTCTCTGTGTGTCAAATAAATAAATAAAATCTTTTAAAAAAAAAAAAAGTAAAATCATGTATTTGTCTTTCTCTTATTTCACTTAGCATAATACCCTCTAGGTCCATCCATGTTGTCAAAAATGGCAAGAACTCATTCCTTTTTTTTTTTTTAAGATTTTATTTTTAGGTAATCGCTATACCCAACACAGGGCTCAGACTTAAAACCCCAAGATCAAGGGCGCCTGGGTGGCTCAGTGGGTTAAAGCCTCTGCTTTCGGCTCAGGTCATGATCTCAGGGTCCTGGGATCGAGGCCCATATCGGGCTCTCTGCTCGGCGGGGAGCCTGCTTCCTCCTCTCTCTCTGCCTCTCTGCCTACTTGTGATCTGATCTCTCTCTCTGTGTCAAATAAAGAAATAAAATCTTTAAAAAAAAAAACAAAAAACCCCGAGATCAAGAGTCACATACTCTACTGACTGAGCCAGCCAGGTGCCCAAGATCCCATTCTTTTTTAGAAGCTTAGTAATATTCCACGTTTGTGTATATACCACATCTTCTTTATCCATTCATCTTGTCAATGGACACCTAGGTTGCTTCCATATCTACATTATTGTAGATAATGTAATAAACATAAGGTGCATAAATACATATGTTTTCAAATTAGTGTTTTTGTTTTCTTTGGGTAACATACCCAGTAGTGAAATTACTGGATTGTAGAGTATTTCTATTTTTATTTTCTCCAGGCACCTCCGCATTATTTTCCATGATGGTTGCACTGGTTTATATTCCCAGCAGTGCCCCAAGGATTCCGTTTTCTCCACATCCTCACCAGCACTTGTTATGTCTTGTCTTTTTGATACTAACCTTTCTGACTCATGTGAGGTGTACCTCATTGTGGTTTTATTTGCATTTCCCTGATGTTGAGATATGTTGAGCATCTTTTCCTGTGTCTGTTGGCCATCTGTATGTCTTCTTTGAAAAATGTCTATTCAGGTCCTCTGCCCAATTTTGATCAGATTATTTGTTTTTTTGCTTTTCCATGAGCATTTTTTGAATGAAGAAATGAATCAAAAATGACTTGGATTAACTCAACAAATACCTATTGAGTATGAGTGCTTTATGTGTTTTAATAGCTATGCTAGTCTCTAGGGATGAAGCAGTGAACAAGATAGATAAAAATCCCTCTCATTGTAGGGCTTACATTCTAAAGCATGATTCAGAAGGCTAAGGGAAAGGAGCAAGTGGAGAGGTAATGATTGAAAGTATAAGATGAGCTCTGTATCCTTATCATCCACAGACTGAACTTAGCACCCAGTAGGCATTTGGTACAGTTCGTTGACTTGAACATGGGAGTGAGGGTCCAAGAAGAGAACCAAGATGTGGGAAGAGATTTGCTGCATATATGACAGGTTAGCCTTCGAGGGGGAGGAGTAAATTTGGAAATCAAAGGAAGGATATTTGAGGGACATTCAGCTCTAAATGGGAGGCACTCCTCTCTGTAAAAATAGAAGATGAAGTCTGAGCAAATAAAGGGGAGCCTAAAGAGATAAAACATTTGGAACAGCCTTCCCACCCCACCACCAAAGAAAAGGAAGAAAACTGTGAAACCTCTACTAGCTCTCAGGGCTTCCCTGGGAGAGAAGATCCTTCATTTGTGATGGCAGTGGTCTTTGGCCTTGCAGGCTTTTTCCAGCAAATCAAGGTCAAGAATGCCATTGGTTAGGGTTTGTTTGAGGTTGAATGAAGACTGGCCTAGAAAGGGAGTGTGGGATAACCAGGGGTGAAGTCTTCAGGGGAATGGTGGTGAATATTGGTGAATGTTTGAGAGTCCAGGCTCCGTTGGGAGTAAGATAAAACCAGGGAGCTGCAAATGACGTGTAAGAATAGGGAAAGAGAACGTCTGGATTGGAGAAGGTGAGAACTTCCATATTAGAAGAGAAAGAGGCGCACCTGGCTGGCTCAGTCAGTGGAGCACATGACTTTCCATCTCAGGGTTGTAAGTTTGAGCCCCATGTTGAGTATAGAGATTACTTTAAAAACTTTTTTATTTTTTTAAGTGGAAAGATTAAATTATTTGCTGTGTGCTTCCTCTAAGGAATGCCAGGCACACTGTTCTAAGTACCTTCCATATGTTCACTCATTGAATCTTCATGAAGACTCTTGAGGCTAACTACAAAGAGGTGGAGTATCTTGCCCAAGGTTACACAGGTAGGACTAGTGGCCCAGACAGCCTTGGGTGCTGCATTTGTGTGCTTGAGCACTGTGTTCTACTACCTTAGGGAGAAGCCAGGCATGAAAGCTTCTAGGACATGTAGCTTTGCAATAGCTTCTCGAAGTTGCTGGGCTACCCTTCCTTTTAAGAGAAATATCTGGGGTGGCATGGAAGGGTATGGTTGTTGCCTCCCTTTTTAAAAATAAGTTTCTCGGGCGCCTGGATGGCTCAGTGGGTTAAAGTCTCTGCCTTCAACTCAGGTCATGATCTCAGCGTCCTGGGATTGAGGCCCGCATCGGGCTCTCTGCTCAGTGGGGAGCCTGCTTCCTCCTCTCTCTCTCTGCCTGCCTCTCTGCCTACTTGTGATCTGATCTCTCTCTCTGTGTCAAATAAATAAATAAAATCTAAAAAAAAAATAATAAGTTTCTGTATTTTAGGCAACAGTATATTTTATGTAGAACTCAGTTTTTTCCCACCTGTCTTGCTCATGCCCAAACATCCTTCAATAGGAAACAGGTGATTTCACAATTAAAGAAGACAAAATGCCTGTTGGTCCATGAGTTCTCTGAGCCGCAACACCTAATTTATGCATCTGTACTCTTCCCCCCACTAAACTGAGAAGAGCCGGACCAGATGGAGGGGTGCAGAGACAGAAAAAAAGCTTGGCTAATGTGCAGTGCTTAAAGGTTGCCTCTTGCAGAAATTGTGGTAGTGTCAGCAGTGGTTTGGTCGGGAGTGAGGACTTACAGTTCCCAGTTTGACAAACAGGACTGTGTTCTCTTCCCGGGGAGAGCCCCCTAGTGTTTTAGGTTACATCGGCTCTTCTGGGTAACTCGTTGGACTTCTGTTGGGTGAGGAGTTTAGTCCCTGGCCCTGAGCCCTCCACCCTCGTCTGAGGTCTGTGACTATCACTGAGAGCCTGGCCCCTTTGCAGATCCAAGGGAGATGCTCTTTGACCTTTGGTTGGAGACTATTAGGAAGCACGGAGGCTTTGCAAATGAAACACGTAGACCACTTCATCCTTCTCTGTGAAGAAGGAATTACTTGTGGAAGCAACAGTGCGTATAGGTGGTACCTCAGCATTTGGTTTGCATTCTTTTAACATCTGGCTTTGCTCTTGAGGCAGTTTGGAAGGAATGCCCTTATATCTCCCATCTCTTTCATGTAAACAAATTTTTATGATTTTAAAAGAAATGACACACCAAAACCACATAATTTTACATGCCAAAAGCTTAGATATTTCAAATATTGAACACACAGAGAAATAGATCATGTGGCATTATTTGCTGGCAATTTTTAGAATCGCTCCTGATTCTAGTGTTTTATGTTGAGGCCATGTGTTTGAAATGTCTTACATATTGGGACCTTTGCAGTTCTGCTTGGTTCGCTTCTGGGGACTAGCTTTTTTTTTTTTTGTCTTTGTCTTTTTTGGTTTTTTTAAAGCACACTGCTAGGCTAGGCTATTTATTTCTCATTTTTTCCCCCCGTGAATACCAGTACTAATCTTCTGGATAAGGGGATAAGTTGGTTGCTCATTTTTAGGTCATAGAACTCTTGCTGGTATTTTTTCATGTTTCCCTTGCTTTGGTCAGGGGCAGACACAATTTAAGAAGGCATCTGTGGGGGCATGTGGGTGGCTCTGTTGGTTAAGTGTCTGTCTTTGGCTCAAGTCATAGTCTCAGGGTTCTAGGATCCAGCCCCATGTCGGGCTCCCTGCTCAGTGGGGAGTCTGTTTCTCCTTCTCCCTCTGCCCCTCCCCCTGCTCATGCTCTCTCTCTCTCTTTCTCTCTCAAATAGATCAATAAAATATTTTGAAAAGAAAGAAAGAAAGAAAGAAAAGAGGCAATTATGACCCATGAAGAGTCTTCTATAGGTTCTCTCTCAGGTTCTGTGTGACCAAAATGGAAAACGCTGCTTTGAATGACAGGTTTTTCTGTGAGGCTACAGGTGGGTTGGGGGTTGGGGTCATGAACTCATATTCCTTAAGTGCCTTGTTTTATAGCAAGTACTTCCCATTACCTTATTTAGTCCTCACGACAACCTGATGTGGAGACTGGTTTGCTCTTAAGATGGCATGCCCAAAGCTTGTTGATTGGTCTGAGGCCACATAAACAAGGATGTGGAGGAACAAGGTGCAGTAACTCCAGAACATAGTCTCTTCCTAAGCCTTTGGAAATGCAGTACAGACTAATTTGTCAACTGCGTGAATTCTGTTTTGTAAAGAGGAATGTTTTAAGTATGGACTCAGAGGATGGGAACTGATGGCTTTTTGTGGGGGTCCTCAGCACTGCATCCATAATAAATAACAGGGACAGTGAGGCAAGGACTGATGGCACGCTGAGCAGGAGATTTGGGGGCAGTCCTGGGTGTTCAGTGAAAGGCATTTTCTTTTTGAACAGCATGATAGGTTAACTAAGAAAAGAAAAATCACTGAATGATTAAAAACCTAATTTCAGGTGATTAATTTAAAAGCCAAATTGATTAATAAAGAGACATTTTAAAAAGCAGTTTAACTTTATCAAGTTTAAGTAGTGCTTCTTAAAGTGTAATCAAGTAGAGGAGTTATCAAAGCCATAATGAAGAAAATAGAAATCATTTGTAATTAGATAATAATTAAAGGCAAGTACATGCCCAGTGATTTTAAAGTGCTTAAAAACAATTAGTTTTCTTAAGTAGGTTAAACATCTGGGTTACAAGCTTGTTTACACTATTAATTTACTTAACAAACCTGTTCTTCGTCGGTGTTGCAAAAGTGAACTTCAGTTTGGCTGTCTGATTTATAACAAGTTCCAATTTAATGGATAGTATTTTTTTAAAAATATGTTTTTAAACATTTAATTTTTAAAAATATTTTTCTCTTTCTCTTCTCCTTCCTGAACAATTCAGTCCTGAGGCCAGTAGGTAGACAGAGAAGGTAGGTATCCTGGCCGAGGGTGTCACAGCCCAAGTAGGATGGGAAGGCCTTCACGTAGGATGGGAAGGCCTTCACACACAGGGAGGGACTGGTGTGTTGTATCAGAGCCCAAGAGAGGTGAGAAGGGTACCCACAGAGGGCTGGAGTGGCATCCTCATTAGTAGATTGGTTAAATACAGAAAGATTGATCAGGTTAAGTATATCAAGGGTAATGGGAGCCTTATTATCAAAGATAATTCTCAGTGTTGGCGAAGAGAGTTTCAGATATTGAAAAGGAGAAAACTAGAGTAAACCCTGTGACATTAGATTGGAATCAGAATGTTGTGTGAACTCATAGATTTTATAAGTGTTGATAAATATAGAAATACTGTAGATGTAAAATGCCTGTGTGTGTGTGTGGTTTTTTTAAAGATTTATTTTTTTATTTTTAGAGAGAGTGAGTGAGAATGGGGGGGCTGCAGAGGGAGTGGGAAAAAGAGAATCCCAAGCAGATTCCCTCCCCACTGACCATGGAGCCCAACATGGGTCTTGATCTCATAACCCTGAAATCATGACCTGAGCCGAAATCAAGAGTCAGACACTTGACTGGCTGGGCTACCCAGGAACCCTGTATATGTGTATTTATATACATACATGCATACCTACATTTCTTAGGTCTTCCTATAGAGAGGAAGAAAGTACCTGGAAGCAGCAATACCCCAATAGCAATGAGCACATCACATGGCCACATCTTGGCTTCTAAATACCATTTTCTACTAAAAGGAATCCCAGCTTCTTAAAGAATGGCTGATTGTAGGATTCGAACAGGAAAGTTTAAAATAAACCTGGAATATCTTGTCCTAGAAAAGCAAAGACGTTTTCACAAAATGATGGAGACACTTCAGAAGGATCCAGAAGGCCGTTTGAAGGGACTCCCACTGGCCCAAATCTGGGATAATTTGATTATCAAAATTCAAGATGTCAAAGTCATTGATTAAAACCTGTTGAATAAGAGAAAACTAAGGGTTCTCACACAGTTCCACCTACTCTGCAATAAAACATATGTATGGAGTTCTGAATAAATTCAGAGTTCAAGGAGTGGGTTATTTAAATTTCAAAGTATCTTCCCACAAAATACCTATTGAATACAAAGAGGAGAAGAGTACAGTGGGGAAGTCTGGCAGACACCACCCTCACTGAGTGATCTGAGTCAGTCTCACCAGAATGGGACAGACTGAAATTGTGTCACATGATAGGATGCAGTGAGAAGACAGCATCACTTCAGTGATACTCGTGCCAAGTACATGACCTGAATCAAATCATGAGAAACATCAGACCTACCCAGTTTGAGGAACATTCTACAAATTAAATGGCCTGCAATCATCTTCAAAAGTGTCAAGTCCAAGCAAGAGTGAGGAACCATTTTAAACTGAAAGACACTAAAGAGACAAGTCAACTAAATGCCACATGTTTCTTAACTGTTCCTTTGCTGTGAAGACCGCTGCTGGGACAGGAGGCAGAATTCAATTGGGGCCTAAAGATAAATGGGAGTAACGTATCAGTGTTAATTTTCTGATTTTGATAGTTGTGTTGTAGTTACACAGAATTTTTAAAAGAAAAACAGATGTTAAAGTATTTGGGATGATGAAGCATGAGACTGACAACTTACCCTCAATGGTTCTGGGGGCAAGAGTTCTTTCTTTGTACCATATTTGCAACTTTTCTGGAAGTTTGAAATTGTTTCAGAATTTAGAAAGTAATATTCTTTTTTTTTTAAGATTTTATTTATTTATTTATTTGAAAGAAAGAGAATGAGAGAGAGAGAGCATGAGAGGGGGGAGGGTCAGAGGGAGAAGCAGACTCCCCACTGAGCAGGGAGCCCGACATGGGACTCCATCCCGGGACTCCAGGATCATGACCCAAGCCGAAGGTAGTTGCACAACCAACTGAGCCACCCAGGCACCCGAAAGTAATATTCTTCCCTAACTTCAGATCCTGAGACATATATAAAATTGTAATTCCCCTGTTTCTCATTTTAAAATCCCTCCCACTCCCCTCCATTTCTACTCCCTGTTAACAACTAATGCATATTCTCCTAGGCATTTTATTTATGTATATAGGGCTGTGTGTATAATATATTGTAGATTATATTGAGTATGGTGTGCTAGTCGTGCTGCATTCCTAGGAATCACAATGGCCAGCAATCAGAAGACATAATCCTTGCCCCTGCCTCGCACCCCACCCCCCATAGTAGCTGCATGGGTGCTATTGTTTCTTAAAGCTCCCTGTCCTGAGAGTCAGTGCAGTGTTGTGGTAGGGGCTTCTCTAAATTTGGACCCCAGCCCTCTGCCAACTGAGAAATCTTACTCAACTTCATTGTGCCCCAGTTTCCTATCTGCAGATTAGAGATGTTACTAATCCCCATCTAAGAGAATACTCATTTTGAAAATGACAGGAAACACGCCGAGTGCCCACACTTACGTGTGGCACGTAGCAAGCGCTCCATAAACAATAGCTATTCTGAATATTTAGACTATTGGTTTTTGCTTTTATAAATCCTGCAGTCTTAAAATTGCTTTAAACATATTTTTGCATACTTAGCTTTGGAAACTTTTAAAAACTTTTGATTACCTTTCTACCATGAAGTTTTGCTCTTAGTGGATTTGTGAAGAGTGATGTAAAATATCAGAGCATGGGGGATACTTGTCTGCAGTTCTTTGCCACATGCATCTGGACCTGGAGCAGCATGGAATATGAAATATTGGCTTACTTCCAGATTTCTCTCTGCTCAAGTGTTGCTTTACTAACTTTTTTTTTAAAGATTTTATTACTTATTTGACAGCATAAGTAGGGGGAGTGGCAGAGGGACAGAGAGAAGCAGCAGGCTCCCCGCTGAGCAGGGATTGGATCCCAGGACCCCGGGATTATGACCTGAGTCAAAGGTAGTCCAGGAGACAACCGACTGAGCCACCAGGTGCCTCTAACATTGTTTTTATATGGAAATTTGCCTGTGTTCAAATAATTTTAGAATAGTTAGGTGAGTTTTGCCCAAGTTTGAAAGGATCATTTAATGCGGATCACTAAGAAACATTAAATGACTTTTGTCTCAAGTAGTATAAGCCAAGAAAATACTGTATGCCAGGTTTTGAAAAGTTTTCATGGTGGATTTTGAAAGTCAAAGAATTCATACTTGTTTTAGTTTAGCTAAAGTCACTTAATTTGATGTTTATATTCCTAAATACCCTGCTGCAAATGCTGCTTTAAGAGCCAAAATAGGTTTTTAAAACCTCCAAATGACTTTTCTTCCCCGCCCCCCCCCCGCAGACCTATTTTACAAATGACCAGATTTCTATTAGGAGTTTTAACAAGAATATTTCCACTTGTTTGTTACCTTTCATATTTGAAAGAATCAAATAACTTATTTTTAGGGCATTATAATTGCAAATAGATTGTGATTTTCCTGCACTCAGTGAAGAAATGTAAATGAACCATTGCTACCTTTGAGTATGTATAAATTCATGTAGGATGAGAGGTTTGCTTGAGGACTGTAAAGCAGAGGGAGTCGGTCTTTCAAAAGGAGAAAATCATTTTTTAAAAGATTAATCTGATTTACGTATTGCTTCAAGGTTGCAAATGACTTGTTTCTCAGTTTGGGTATAGTATCTGCCATACTGATGGATAATCACCGTCATAGCTTTGTGAAGACCAAATTGTTTCATCCAGGGGCGCCTGGGTGGCTCAGTCGGTTAAGTGTCTGCCTTGGGCTCAGGTCATGATCCCAGGATCCTGGGATCGAGTCCCATGTCGGGCTCCCTGCTCAGCCATGAGTCTGCTTCTTCTCCCTCCGCCCCTCCCATCCCCCGCCGCTTGTGGTCACTCTCTCTCAAATAAATAAATAAAATCTTTTAAAAAATGCTTCCTCTGTATCTCTGGCCCATATGGATCTCAAGCTCTTGCATGTGTATTGAAGTGGCCCACGCGTAGCTATAATAGAACAGGAGCAGACCGAGTGGGGGGACCTCTGCTCTTTTGATTATTCATTCACCCGGGAGTGGGTACTGCTGCATATCTCAAAAGTTACAGCCTGTCGACCTTGCTTCCATCCTGTCTTTCTTCCACACTCCTGATGTCTTTTCTTGCTTGCCTTTCTTGCCCAGATTTTCACTACCCTTTTGCTTTAACATACTTTTGAATTTAATGAGGAGGACATCAGGCCTGTTCGTTCGTTGCCTTAGACTGTGATGAGGCCAAGGTCTCTGTTGAATGAGCTTCAGTTTTGCAGGTTGGCATTAGCTTACTAGCAGGTTTCAAAAAATGTTGGCCAGTGATTATCAACCTGTCTTATTAAGTGTAGTAGCACTAATTATTGGTGTTGGCAGTGTTGTTTAACAAACTTCACCGATAGCTCAAAACAAAGGACATTTTTAGTCCTGAGCTATTGGTGCTTTCCAGCCAGCTGTCAGGGCACTCTAGTGCATCACAAAGACTTTACATGTCACAACCTGCCAGGTTTTCCCCACTGCCCAAGGTCTGCCTCACCCCCTTAATGGATTCCCATCAGGATTGCTTCTGGGTGTATGATCCACCTTCCTCTCCATCAGTTCACGGCCCACCATTTGCCCTTCCATAACAGAAATTAGCTTCATGAGAAAACTCTTTGCTTCTACTTTCGTCTCTTCCAGGTATGTCATAATAATGAAAAAATATACAAGTGTGTGATGAAATAGACAAAATTGAGAAGATAGTCCAATAAACTCTTTAATGATCACTTTGATCAGTGCCACTATGGAAAATCTTTATAGTTTCAATAAGTTCTGTATTTGAGATGAAATTTTGAGATCTGGTATCTTCCTTCTTTATATAGCCTTAGGTTCAGTCATCAGAACATCCTCATGTGGTGAGGCCTTCTGCTTCTGCGATTTTATGTTTTGTTTTCATTTCCTGCCACATGGCAGGTGCAGCTCAGAAGTACCTCCAGAAACGGCTGAAAATTTCTGGCCCCATCTTTCTGCAGGGTGCTGTGATCTGGAATCCAGAAGGGCTGTTAGTTGTGGGGTGGGAAGCTAGTGGCTAGTCTCAACTTGGACTCCTATCTTGTCTCTGTTGCCCATTGTGATGTATTTCTCTCCCCTTTCCTTCCTTAGGTTTCCTTCTTGCCCTCTTTCTACCCACATAAGCACTGCCTTCTTCAGCCCTCTGCTTCTCACCCTTAGCCTAAACAAAAGGGAAGGATAGGAAAAGAGAAGAAACATTGTAATGCAAAATTTTGAGCAAAATACTTAATTAACTCTGTCTTTATGTGTTGCCACATCTCTTTTTAAGTTTTTAGTGGATGTGAATAGTCTGTTGTATTTCATAAACCACTGGTACTGTGCTTAGTCTCTTTGGGTTCTTGGTTGTTTAATTATAAGAGAAGGAGGTATGGGATGGGATCTTTTCATGCAAATTTTGGTCAGTCCTGTGAAACCTAGAGTCTGCTGTTTTATTCACAGACCTTCAGGGTAAAGTGGGAGCACGGGTCCCATTCTTTTCCTTCTGGTTGAGGATGCTGTGGTCGGTGTCCAGAGCCAGTCATTCCAGAGTCACCTGCTGCCAGTTTGGTTCCCAGGGACTGGTGGAACCCAGGCAGTGTACAACTTCCCCACTGGTGACCTGCCCTTCTGCTTCCTCTGTTCCACCATATTCAGAAAAAGCCTCCAATGATTAGCTGGAGTAAATGTTATGTGTTGCAAAGCAGTTTGTGGAACTTGGATCTTAATGCTTGCACCACTATTTGTGAGTATGATGTATCTCTGAATGATAACATGTGCAGCCGACCCAGGGGCTACCTGGCCTCATTGATGCTCTTTTGTGAGAGTAATTGACTGCAGAGCAACTGCAGAGCCGCCTGCGGCTACCTCGAAGCTCTGCTGTACTTAGACCAACCTGCTATTGTTCTCTCTCTGCCGCCACTGCTGCTGCTTTTTTTATTTTTAATAAGTTGCCAATTACTGGGGTTTTGTAGGGATACCAAGAGTTCACTGAAATGGGTGTAGGAAAAAATGCCATTGCTTTTTAATCTTATTTTCTCTCATCCAGTGAAATTATTGATATTAAGAAGACTCTAGTAGCTCTTATTTTGAAAGTACTGATGCATTTTTTTATCTTACCAAACAGCACTGTTCAATATGCAGGCACATCTAGCAAAGGGCACTTTGCCTAGCATACGTTAATATTGATAATCGTGTTAATTTCAGGTGTATTACACACATGTGATTTAATAGGCCGATTGACTGTTCCCAAGCCCTCCTAAGAACCACACCTGGAGGGTGCTGGGCCTGTGTGTGTGTGTGTGTGTGTGTGTGTGTTTTCCAATTGGTTGGCTTGTTCTCATAGGGAAAATTGTCAGTGTGTTTTGTTTTGTTCAATGATGTACCCCAAGTGCTTGGAAGAAGTTTAATAAATATTTGTAGCATCATAGAACACAAACAGATGTAATTAAATAAGTAGATGTCATTCATGGATTATTTGTTAACGTAAGGTGAGATCACTTTTTTATGCATTAAAACTAAGGATTCTTTGGTGTTGACTGGAGGTCAGAAGATTACTGGCACTCTGATATGCTGATTCTGTGACTAATATATTAAGAACGAATTTACATATAAAACAGTAATGGAATCACCGAAATCACAAGATTAGTCAGATGTTGACTTGCCCACAGAAGCAGTAATAACCATCATCCTAGAAGCTTTAGGGTCTGAGTGAGGTTCATTACTGAATCTTGAAAGTGAGTCAGTTAATTTGAAAATTGACATTTAAACATTGAAATTTTTTTTTAAGTAATTGAGTAATTATCCGAAAATTGCCATTGTACTGGCCTTTGTGACATTCTTGGTTTACTACATTATTTAATTGGTTTTTAAATGTAATTATGGAAAGTGTTGAATGTTTATCATCTGTAGAGTATTTTCTTCTAAATTAGTCAGAACAGTTTTGAACCCCTGAATGCAGTGTGAGTGCTGTTTTGATTTGGAGAACAATCAAGTGGATTTGGGCAGCCTAAAGGGATTTTGATTATTAGGAGATAATAGTTCTTCTTGGATTCTGAGGTTAAGGTGGATTTTATTTTCACCTACCACAATACAGGAGACAATACAATGGTTATTTAAGAAATTATGCAATGGAACCAAATACTGGTTTTTATTTCCAGAGCTACCTCATTGGGACTGTACCTCTTTAAGCCAGTTTCTTCACCTATAGAATGAATGAGGCTAATAGAATTTACCTCAGAGGTTTGAGAATTACATATTTAGGGCAGTGTCCAACACGTAATGGGGGCTGAAATAGTAGATATTAATATGGTTATTAAAATGTCCGAATTCAAAAAATAAAATAAAATGTCTGAATTCTACTTGAGATTCTCAGTCAAGAGGTTACTGGGCATGGGTATATGATTAGGAACTGTTTCTAAAGATCAGTGTTTCATCTTTTTTGTTTAAATGAGTCCCTGTTTAAGAATATATTTATTTTTCAATTTTATTTATTTATTTGATAGAGACACAGCGAGAGAGGGAACACAAGCAGGGGGAGTGGGAGAGGGAGAAGCAGGCTCTCCGCTGAGCAGGGAGCCCAATGCGGGGCTCAATCCCAGGACCCTGGGATCATGACCCGAGCTGAAGGCAGGTGCCCAACCAACTGAACCACCCAGGCCCCCCAAGAATATAGTTTTTTAAAGTATCATTAGAGTAGCAAGAGAAAATAAAAGAATTTGGGGACTAAACCTAATAAGGCCTCCATGGAAGAAAATACTAGGAGACATTAAAATAAGATCTGAATAAGCATAGAGCTCTGTCATAATCATGGTAAGAAGGCTCAGTAATTTAAAGGTGTCATTTTGGGGCACCTGGGTATCTCAGATGGGTAAGCATCTGCCTTCAATTCAGGTCATGATCTCAGGGTCCTGGGATCGAGCCCTGCATCGGGCTTCCTGCTTGGCAGGGAGCCTGCTTCTCCCTCTCCTGCTGCTGCTCCCCCAGCTTGTGCTCTCTCACTCTTTCTGTGAAATAAATAAATAAAATCTTAAAATAATAATAATAAATAAAGGTGTCATTTCTCCTCAGATTGGCATTTAAATTCGAAGCAATTCCAATAAAAATCCCAGCAGCTTTTTCTGAAACTTGATAAACTGATTTTAAAATTTATACGGAAGAGAGAAGAACAGAAATAACAAGAGGACTTGCCCTACCCATGACTTAGCACAAAGCTGAAGAACTAAGGCACTGTAGTATAACTGCAGGGTTAGAGATGGACCAGTGCATCAAGAGTGAAAAGCTAGATTGAGACCACGACATGTGTATGGAATCTGTGACAGAACTGGCCTTACTAATCCATCAGTGGAGAAAGATGACAGTCAACACTGCAGATTAGCAGAGAGGATGGGCTTTTCAACGAGAGGTACTGGGATGCTCCATATGATTGTATTCATTTCTGGTGGCTGTCGTAACAAAATGTCACAAACTGGGTGACTTATAACATCAGAAATTTACACTCTCACTGTTCTGGAGGCTGGGAGTCCAAAATCAGGTGTTGGCAGAGTAGGGCTCTCTCTAGAAGGCACTGGGAGGAATCTTTCCTTGTCTCTTCCTAGCTTCTGGTGTTTGCTGGCATTACTTGGGGTTTCTTGGCTTGCTGCTATTACACTGTAGTTTCTGCCTCCCATTTTCACATGATCATTTCCCCCTGTGTGTAAGGATCAAATCAGAAACAAAAATAAATACCAGATGGATTCATATAAATATGAAAAGATTTAATACTTATAGAAACAAATATAGGAGAATATTTGTGATCTTGGGATGGGGATGTTTAAACACAGTGCAGAAGCACAAATCGTGAATGAAAAAAGTTGTTGCATTTATGTTTTTTGTAATGAAAAACTTACATATTTTCAGCACATATTATCAAGAAAGGAGTTGTATCCAGAATTCATAAAGAACTGTTACAAATTGATAAAAAAAAGACCTAGTAGAAAAATAAAGAAATGAATTTCATGGTTGGAAAAAACCTAAATGGCCAATAAATGTAGGGGGGGATATCCAACTTAATGAGTAATCAAGGAAATGCAAATTAAAACACAATGAGATATTATTTTGTGCTCCTCAGATTAGCAAAAACTAAAAGATCGGAAAATACTATGCCAAGGACTGGTGAGGATGTGGGGCAACAGGAATTGTTACACTCTTCTGGTGGGAGAGAAAATTGTAGTAATCACTTCAGAAAACAGTATAACAGTATGCAGTGAAGTTCCGGTGAGCCAGCAGCTAGAATTACCAGCAATTAACGTGCCTTACTGAAGAACTCTTGTTGTATATATGCTTCCATAGCAGGTAAGAGTACCTGGATGTTTACAGCAACAACACTGTGTGTAGTAGTACAAATTGGAAACCTAAATCTCCGTCAAAAAGAGGATGGATGAATACTTCGTGGTACATTAATGACAGAATTCTGTACAGCATTTACATGAATGAACCATAACACAACATAAATTAATTTCAGGAACATAGTATTAAGAAAAAGCAAGTTGCAAAAGAATAAAATAGTACAGATCCATTTATAAAAATATACAAAATGAAAACTGTGTTGTTCAGGCTACAAAGCACTGTGGTAAAGCAAGGGGGTGACAGGCATTTAGTTGAGGGGTGGCTAACTCATAGGATGGGAAGGGGTGAGATCATAGAGGGATACAGGGGTCTCTGGATGCTGGGAATGTTTTGTGGTTTTAACTGAGTGGTGGATACATGGGTGTTCTTTTGTGTGCACTAAATATTTAACAATAAAAACTTTTTAAAAATTACCCCCAGAACTTTTATTGTTTTGAAGAGTGGAAAAATAACAGAAATGTCAAGTCTTCGTCCAAGAAGTAACTCAAGTGCTGAATACTTATTTTTACATGTGTTTTGAATTCTTTGTAGATGAGAAATGCTTGAAACAGGGAGAAGGGAAAGGCAGGCCCAGCAATCTTTGTTTGTCCCATGACTTTGGCATCGGGAAAGCTTTACGCCCCTGTAGACGTGACATTGTGTTCCGAGAGTTGGTGGAAGGGGGTTTGGGTGGCATGTGAAAGCATTTTCACATGTTTAGTAAAGCAACAATATGCCCATCTCCTTTTTGTTTTCTTTTTTCTTGGCATCTAAGTAATTGAGCCAAATGGAAAAATGTTTCTTTCCCACATCAGGTTCTCTTTCAGCGCATCAACCATTAGATTTTACTGTCCCTAACCTCCTGTTGATAAAACTTCAAAATGTGAGTAGCTAAGAGAGCCACAGTTTATTCTAGTCAAAGCTGATCTCAGCCTTCCTTGAGAACGTTCACTTTCCCCTAGGTTCTCCATCATGGAAGCTGTAGCGACAGCTTACTCCGGTCCCTTTCTGTCCAGATCATGTACTGAGTAAGAAGAAAATAAATAAAACTGATTTTCCTTTCTTCCAGTCGTGTTTGGACGTGTAGTCAACTGGCTAGCGAGGGAAAAAGTCCAAACCCTCATCTTACCAAAACAGTAGGGAAAATTCAGTATTAACCAAAAGAAAAAGAATAAATTAAGAACTTGGGCTTGGGCATCAGACAGACGTAGGTTTAAACCTCAGCTCTGCCACTTACTATGTGTAAAAGTTTGTAATTAAAGTCTCTGAAACTCAAATTTCTCACCTTAAAATGGGAATAATAATGAGAGTCCCCAAGGCATGAAGGATTGAAGGACTAACACATCTAAAGCCCCTGATGGACACTCTTGTTCTCGGACTGGCCCTAATTTTCACATAAAAAGCAGGGACTAGCTATTCCTCCCACCGTCCTGGCTGCCTCTGAGGTTTCACATGGACAGATGTGTGAACATGGGCAAATCACAGAAAATCTTTGAAAACTGGAACACAGAGATGGCGATACCTGTGCGACAGTTTCGCTGCGCAGATCAGTCAGGTGAGGAGATGAGACAGCAGGCGTGAAGATGCCCTGCCCTCGGTGTCATGCTGTGGGGACACAGGCGCTGAGGCTTGTTCTCCCTGCCTAACAACCTGCGCTGTTCCCGTCGCCCACCCCCAACAAGCCTCGTAACGTTGTCTGTTGAACACGGAGTTTGATCTTTATAAAATAGCTTTGAAGGTGTGTGGCTTGTACAGTCTTTGCTTAAAATTGGTAAGGGACTTTGTAGATCCATTTCTGCTTCCAGATTATTGAGAACTCCTAGCACTTTGGTCAAATTATTTTTTCTAGCATTTGTCAGGCATTGCTTTCAGGGGTTAAAAGAGATAGATGAGTGGGACACTCCGTACGTGTTCCTCTTTGCTGCAGTAGTTCTAGTTGTGAATAAAGGCGAGGGTTGGGAGCTGTTAACATACTGTTGGTAACAAATACCCTTTCATATACATCTTTCCTAGACCTTAACTCAGTTAATTATAAAGCAGGTGTGGTAGTTTTAAATGCTGTGGTTTGCTGAGATTTATATCCTCCTTGGCTTTGTCCTTTGCCTTCCTCTCTTCATGCTCCCTGGATAAACTCATTACCCCTGGGACCTGGGTTTCCACCTTGGCACTTGAAGGCTCCTGACTCCTGTTACATCTCGACCTCTCCTCTGATATGTTTCCAAGCTCTTACTCAACGGGTCAGTCTGGGCGCCCCATGGGCACACAGGTTTTACCACATCCCAGCCTGAACTCAGGCTCTCCTTTGCACCTTCCCCAACCCCAGACCTCTGTCCTTCCTCCTATGTGCTCTCTCTTGATTGATAGCCTAGCCTTGACCAGTTACCCTAGTCTAGGAACCTGGAAACTGTCCTAGACCAGTTTCTAAACCTCAGAACTGACACTTGAGGCCAGATAATACTTCAAGGGGCCAGCCGCATGCATTGTCCGGTGCTGAGCAGCGTTCTTGGTCCCCACCCACTAGCTGCCAGTAGCACCCCGTCCCTATGAAGGTCAGATGCATTTCCACACATTAGCAGATGTCCCCTGGCCAGCAAAAACATCTCCTCTGAAAATGACTGTTTTAAACCTTTCTTTTTCTCTTGTTTAGTCAGTCTCTAAGCTTTTTTGATGACGGCTCCCTGAATATCTTTCCGAGATTTCATCTTTCCTCTTTATTCTCATTGTGCCTGACTTAGTTCAGGTGCTTTTCTCTTGCCTGAATTATTTAAACGGTACTGAGAACACCCCCTGTACTGAGTACCTGAGTACCGGGAGTAAGACAGCATGTGTCCCCTGTAATCCTGACCACAGACTTCTTGCAGGCAACCTCAACCGAGCGCAGACCTTTAAACCAACAGAGGAACTGACTGGCCTTTGTTACTGGGAAGCCCGGGCTCCACCTTTTCCTGCATCCCTAGGCTGTGCTTTGCTTCAGTCTGACAGGCTCTCCCCGCAGGGCAGCGGGAGGCCCTGGCAACTCCAAGCCTGCCTTGCCCTTGCAGCCCCCCGTTCAGAAGGGACAGCCCGGGGCTGGTGTCAGGAGAGCTCTGGCAGCTGTCCTCAGAAGAGGCCAGTCCCTCACCCCTAAGAAAATATGTAGGGAGGGGCGCCTGGGTGGCTCAGTGGGTTAGGCCTCTGCCTTCTGCTCCGGTCATGATCTCAGGGTCCTGGGATTCACTCCTGCATCGGGCTCCCTGCTCAGTGGGGAGCCTGCTTCCCCCTCTCCCTCTGCCTGCCTCTCTCCCTACCTGTGATCTCCCTCTCTCTGTCAAATAAATAAATAAAAATCTTAAAAAAAAAAAAAGGAAAGAAGAAAATGTGTAGGGAGATACCCCTCTCACATGAAGGAAACATGTGCAAGGCTGTGTGCTGGGTGGAGCTGGCAGGGCTCTGACTCCAGAGTCTGAAGTCGTTCCCTTATTGTGTGGCATCTCCTGACTCACCTGTCCTTCTGTCTGTCTCTTCTCCCGCCGGGTAGCCTTCCTCCACATGGAAGGCTAGCTTTCTGAAATGGCAATGTGGTTGTTTCATTACTTTGCTTACTAGATTGCTTCAGCAGCTCTTCACCAAGATAAAGTCCAAATTTAGCCTGAGAGACAAAGCCCTTTGTACTAGCCCCTGCTTATCTGAGACTTATCTCCTGTCATTTCCCTCCTTGTACTTAGGGCTCTAGCCGCTCACTGCCTCAGGTTGTCAGATTGTCGTGCTTTGGCGGTTTCCTCTGGCTAGTGGAGTGGTCAAGATCACTAGGAAACAGACCTGTGTTTGAATCTTGGCTCTCCCACCTACTTGCTCCGTGACCTTGAACCCTGCCTGGAACGCCCTGCTCACCTTGTCCCCCTAACTGAAGTCTGTTCTTTGAGACTGAACAGGGTCCTTGCTGGAGAAGCCTTGGTGGCTTCTTACTGCCTTCCCCATCTTAACTGTTCCATTCTTAGCCTCTGCACATACTGCTGTTGGCACTTTCATTAGTGTCCTTATTGCCAGCATTTATGATTTTTTTAAAAGCATACCTTTGGGTACAGATTAGCTTGGGGTTTTTATGGCCTTTGGGTATGGACACAGGCCAAGATTGTGGCCTCTGTGTGCCGGGTTTCTACATGCTTCCAGCATGCATCAGCTTCCCTTGTGGCTGTGGCTTTGCTCCCGCCTGTGTGCCTTGCCTTTCACCAGCTGGGGTATTTCTCATTTCTTTTAAAAATAGTCTTTAGCCGTGCTGTCTAGTAGAACTTTCTGCAGTGATAGAAGTACTCAGTGTCTGTGCTGTCCCGTGTGGTGCCCAGTAGCCACATGTGTGACCTTTGAAATGTGACCAGTGTGACTGAGAAACTAATTTTCACATTTTATTTGATTTTAGTCCATGTAAATGGCCACGTGTGGCTAGTGGCTACCATATCGGACAGCTCAGGTCTTAACTGTTAATAGCTTAACCCTTCCTATTAAATGAGACTGTGACTTCTCTAATTTCTAACCTCTGATATGTTCCTTCTCCTGCTCTATGGAGAACAGTTACATATTTCAATGCCTGCTGCATCTAGAGTAATAAGCTTATGTTAAAACTGAATAGAGTACTTAATGCCACTGAACTGTACGCTTAAAAATAGTTACAGTGGGGGTGGCTGGGTGGCTCCGTCGGTTATGCATCTGCCTTCAGCTCAGGTTGTGATCCCAGGGGCCTGGGTTCCAGCCCAGCATCGGGCTACCTGCTCAGCAGGGGGTCTGTTTCTCCCTCTCCCACTACCCCCTGCTTGTGCGCTCTCCCTTTCTCTCTCTGTCAAATAAATAAATAAATAAATCTTTTTTAAAAAAATGGTTACAGTGGTGAATTTTATGTCACAAATAATTTCTTTTTTTTTTTTTTTTAAGATTTTATTTATTTATTTCACAGCGGGAGAGAGATCACAAGGAGGCAGAGAGGCAGGCAGAGAGAGAGGGGGAAGCAGGCTCCCTGCTGAGCAGAGAGCCCGATGCGGGGCTCGATCCCAGGACCCTGAGATCATGACCTGAGCTGAAAGCAGAGGCTTTAACCCACTGAGCCACCCAGGCACCCTGTCACAAATAATTTCTCCCAATAAAAAAGAGAGAATGTCCACATGGTGAAGGGACACGAAGCCTTCAGTGAGGGGCATCAGGGAGGTTTTACTGAAGAGGCAGCATCCTGAGTCTGAAAAGTATGGGGGGTGGTCCAGGGGAAGGAGGTGGTGAGTGGCTTCTTGCCCTGGAGATGGAGAGGCTAGAGAGCCTCGGGTGCCAGGCCTCAAAGAGCTCCGAATGGCAGGCTCCGGAAATGAGGCTTGGTCTGGAAAGTTGGAGGGATTTTAAGCAAGCAAAGGCATGTTTGGATTTTATTTTTATAAAAATCACTCTGGCTGCTCTGTGAAAAGAGTATCAGAGGGTGGCAAAACTGGATCCTGAGAGACATAATCAGGCTAATAATACCAATCACAAGGGTAATAATAGCAGCTAACATTCAGTGTTGCAGTGATTCGGGAGAAGGGGAGAACCCGGGAGTGCAGGGACCATACGACCAGTGTATGGTGGGCTTGTGGGGCCGTCTCTTCCTTGAAAAATGAGATTTCCTTTTCTGGAGAGGTCGCTACCCACTTGGCCATGGATTCCTGTATAGGAATAGCTAACCTAGAACCAACTGAGATACCACACTCTTTAATTGTTCTTTAAATACGGAAGAAAATTAAATTCATATGACAAATAGTGATAGAGTAATACATAAGCTCTTTGCCTTAAAAATAACACAGAAAGGTATTGGTAGGGGAGAGAGATGGTGACTGTGATAGGGTAGCATGGGGACTGTCACAGTGGAGCCGTTCTGTCCCTTGACCGTGATGTGATGGTTGTGCGGATCCACATATGACAAATGGCAGAGAACTAAGTACACACACACACAAACTGAGTATGTAAAAAGTGGTAAAATCCGAATCAGATTGGTGGATTTCCTCAGTGCCTATTTCCAGTTTGTGATGTTTTACTGCAATCATGTAAGACTTGCCCCTGGAAGAAACTGAGTGAATGGTATACAGGATCTCTGTGTGTGCATCTATAGATCTCAAAATAAAAAGTTAAACCCAAAAAAATGGAGTAAAGCACATCCCTCTTAGAGCTCCTGGTTTTTGGTATTTCCCTTTTATCTGGTTTCTTCAGTAATAATTCGCTACAGAAATGACTTGTTTTGATTAAATTTGACATACTGCTAAAGAAGACTTAGCTGTTTTGTCAATTCTGAGATATACATGTTTTCCCTTCACCCTCTAACATCTTTGAAATACGGATGCGTCTTGCAATTCATGGAGACTTAGCATGGAGTGCATCTAACGGGTGGCAGTTTTTCTTAGCACCACCTAAAATATTGGTGTGTCTTAATGATCACTGGTATCCAGGATTCAATACCTTTGGTCTGTGAGTCATCCAGCTGTGTTGGAAAAGACCAGTGGCTGGTGCAAGTTGTGTCAGTCACTTTTTTTGTGGTCTGTCAGTTATTAAGTGCTTGTTTCTCATCCCCAAGCTCACCCTTCTCTGCTCTTGGTGGTGTTAAAGCTGAGAGTCTACCACCCACTTCTGTCTCTGTTAGGCATTGTCAGTCGGGGTGTGCAAGGGCCACAGCAGGGCCCGAGGAGGAAGAAGGAACTGGCTTCTTCCTGTCTGTTTCCTCTTCCCAAGAGGGTCACTTGAGCAATACGGCTTTGCTCCAGCAGCTGCAGTTCCTTCCTGTAGCAGCAGCTCAATCCATTTCCCAGTTTTTCCAATACTTGCGGGACCTCGCCGGACTGGCTTTCTTGCACCCTCCAAGGTGCAGCACCCCACCAGAGCCCCCTACTCGGAGGCCCATGGCGGCACTTCCTTAGTTCCCCACCTTGGGCAGCTGCTCTCTGTCTTTTTCTTTTTGATTTTGCAGTAACTAGTCAGTAGTTTTATACCTAGTTTACCATTCTTTGTATTAAAACCTCTCTGTTAAAATGATGAGTTGGCCTGTCTCCTGCGTGGGCCTCGACTAGTACTAGTAAAACTAACAGAGCCAGCCTTGTCTGCGTGGACTGCTCCTGAGCTTTGCTCCTACATGCACTGTTCTCTGCTTCCAGTGACCTTTGTGGAATAGAAATCGCCTATTCCCACTTAAACCCAGCAGTGGATTCCCGTGCTCTTCGGAAAAAGAAGAGACGGTTCACAGGGCCTGCAGGGCGGTGGCTGGGCGGGCTCATCTGCTACTCCCGCTCCTCTCCCACTCCACTTCCCCCGTCGCACTGGTCTCATTTCAGTTCCTCAACAACCAGGTTTCTCCTGCTTCGTAGCCTTTGCCGATCCTTTCCCTCTGCTTAGACCCCTTTCTTCTCCCACGCCCTGCATCCTTAGCTCCTCCTTCCTTTAGTCTCAGTTTCATTATAACTTCCTCAGGAGCACCCCTCTCCATCCCTGGCAGGTCTGCACACACCGTACTTTGTGCCCCTTACAGCGCCTACCGTGGCCTCGGTGGACGTTTCCATGAGTTTCTCTCTAATGAATGAACGACTCTTTCCCCAACTACACCTAGCTTCACGAGGGCAGCACTAAGCCCATGTTGGGTTTTTCCCTTCTTTGTTTTCTTTCCTCAGTGCCTGGCACATTGTACATGCTCAGTAAATAGTTGCTGAATGAATGGTGCTATTGTAAAATAAATATCTGTTGAGTGTAGGGAGGGACTACTTGTGTTTTAATGGTGAATCGATTTTTCTTATAAGGTAAAATTTTTTGAGAAAGTGAGTTAGGTTACTATGAGTCTTTTTATTTTTTTATTTTTATTTTTTTTAAAGATTTGGTTACTATGAGTCTTGCTGTGAGTTAGGTCACTTCAGTAAAAATACTGACAAGGAGCCAAACCATGAGAAAAGATTCACTTTTTTTTTTTTTTTTTTAAGATTTATTTATCTGAGAGAGAGAGAGTGGGGTGGGGGGGACAGAGGGAGAGGGAGAGAGAGTCTTCGGCAGACTCCCCGCTGAGCGCAGAACCCGACTCGGGTCTTGAGATCATGACCTGAGCTGAAATCAAGAGTCGTGCACTCAACCAACTGGGCCACCCAGGTGCCCCAAGGTTCACTTATTAAACTCAAAATCATGGTACGTTAGATTGTTCCCTTCTGTAATATTTGGATGAAAAGCATGTGAAAACCCCTTTGAAGCCTAATTCCTATTGTGGTTTTTGTGTTACCACCCCTTCCTTAAAAGACAAACATTAAGTTATCTCACTTTCTTTCTTTGAGTTGTCCTTAGTCTCAAATTGGAGATTTTGTTACAGCATGAACATTCTAAAACTTTCTCTTAATTCGCTGTAGTGCCTTTGCCTGCATTTCTGCTAGACTTGTCTCAAGCTCTCCGCCACACGGGTGAATCTTTCTGCCTTAGCTAGGTATACCCCACACGTGTCCTTTCTGGGAGTCCATTAACAAACTCTGAAAATTCCTCCCAGCTGCGGAAGCAGTTTCTTTACAATGCTTCTTGTCTTCCATCACTGCATTATTGGCATCTGTCTTTTTGTAGTTAACAATAAAAACTAGAGCCTGTTTCTTTGTACTTGTCCCTCATAGTATTTTCCAAATTATTCTTTTATTGAAATTGGATTTTACTAATGCTCTAAACTCACTATAAAACGTGAGGGAACCTGACATCATCTAGCCGAGTTCCTCTCTCACAGGGGTGAGCCAGAGCAGGTGAGTGGCCTGCCCGGGACTCTAGACGCCCTGCCTCCTGTGTCAGTGTCATTGAGGGCTGTGCGGAAGACAGTGTCAGGAAAGAATGCACAGTGTGACCACGTCATTTCTTTCTAAGCTGGTCCTCTGGAACGTACACATCCAAATCATTGTTGCTTTAAGAAAGTGAACGGCAGCCAGGCGCCTGGGTGGCTCCGTCGGTTAAAGCGTCCAACTCTTGATTTCAGCTCAGGTCATGATCAGCTCAGGGTCAGAGGATCGTGCTCATCGGGGTATCTGCTCGAAGATTTTCTCCTCCTCCGTTAACCCCTCCCCTCACTCCTGTGTTCTCCCTGTCTCTCTCTCTCTAATAAATAAATCTTTTTTTAAAAATCCTGTTACATAATTCCTTACTGATTACTCAGGGATAGTGAAGACTAGAATGCCGAGCAGGAGGGCAGGTGCCTCCAGGAAAGCTTTTGCAACTGAGAGACTTAAGTTAGCTGCAGGCGCAGGTGGACGGGCATCCACTTTATTTCTTTGTTTGAACAAATGTTCACTGAATGCCATTCCTGGACCAAGCGTGGGGGGCACAGGGGGGCCAGAGAAGAGGCATGTGGTGACAGAGGTGGCAATAGGTTCTGGTAACTGGAAGTGAAACTTTGTTCAGGGAGGTGTGGAAGAGGAGACAAGGATGTTAAGTTGAGGCCGTGTGAACAGCAGGCTTCAGGAACCAGCCTCAGGAGAGGAGGCTTGATCCTCATGGGTAAGGCGTGCTCATTGTCTAAACCAGGACACTTTTAAGGAACAACAGGCTTCAACTCGACCTCCTAGGACTTCCAGGAAACAGGTTTACCTGGCTCTTGAGTTTTTAGGCTGATCTAGGCAGGTGACATCATCTGCACCACAGAAGAGCTAAGTTGCTGTCAGAGACAGTTATCTGATTAAAAGTCAAATGAACTGTATTGTTACAATTACCTCACTGTGTAGAAAGTGTGTTTACCACTTCCTTTCCCTGGAAGACCAGGCCAAACCCCTTGAAGGCAGCGCCTGTGTCTAGATCACCTCCATATCCCCAGGGCAAGGATAATGCCTGACACTTAGTAGGGCAGTCAGTATTTGCTTAAAAAAAGGACTACGTGCTCTGGGCCCTCAGGAGTCCTTCCATTGGATCTAACTCCAAGGGGGAGGAGGAGGTGAGACTTGACCTGGGAAGCCGCAGCTGGAGAGGAGAGGATGTGAAGGAGCAAGAAGGGCGTCTGTGGAGTTGGGGATGTAAGCAGAGGACCAGGCTTGGGAATGCGGACGCAGAGCTGGAGGTGCTTTGTGGCAGGAGGACAGGAAGAGCCCGGGACATGGTGGCAGGTTTGTGTCATTCAGGCATTGTCCACGGACTCCCCGCCCCTCACCCCCAGTAGCACCTCGGCTTCTAACTGCCATTCACCCCGCAGACTGGGGCTGAGTACATGGGTGTCAAGAGTGGCCATGCAGACCCCCTCACTGCGCCTTTCAGACTGGTTCTTCCCCCTCCCGAGCTCACTCCCCGCACACCCCACACCCTCCCTGGCTTTTTTGCACCATTCAGGCCTCAAATGTCACCTCCTCAGAGGCCTGCCTTCTCCTTTTCTGAAAGAACCCATTCTCTGCCCCGTTCCATTACCCTATCTTCTTAGTTTTCTTTGCATTACTGATTGAGACTAAAATCATATTCCTTGTTGGTCTGCTAGTTTACTGGTTGTTGACCTTACTGGACTATAAGCACCATTTCTGCCTTTTTCTCCTGTAGGCTGAGTCTGCAGAACTCAGCCTATGGGGGACGCTACGTGAATGCAGGGGGAAAAATACATTTTATTGCAGAGGGAGACCCTTTATTTTTTAAAAAAATCAACTGTAAACTTGGGAACTTGATTAGCAACCGATCGTGACACAGCTTACAATAGATGGCACCGAGAAGCGGCCACAGTAGGGTGTCCAGTCTGCCGGGGCTTGAGTGCTCTGACCGCCTAACCTCTCTCTCCTGGCTGCTTGTGGATGATGGCATGTGTAGTCGGGAATCCTTGGTGAAGGGCGCCCAAACCCCTGCTAGCCACGGCCAGACCACAAGGGTCCTGGAGCCAAAGCCAGAATCCTGAGTATGACCAGGAGCCAAGGGTCCAAGGATGCCCGCGGCTTATGTGTTCAGATGCAGTTTCTCTCCCTTTGAGGGAGGGGTGAGGTTTGAGCCCCCTTCCCTCCTCACCCCCACCTACTGGGGAGCCTTTGTCACTCTGTCAGCTTTAGAGTGACTTAGAAGAGGGAGGGAGAGACTTTGAATTCACCCTGCTGGAGGCAGTGAATAGTTTTATGAGTATGTGTGCACACAACTTATTGTTTAAGTGTTCGCTTAAATCATTTCATCTTCCTGGGATTTTTTTTTTACCTTTTGGTTATAGCACCTTTAAGGCTTAGTTGTGGTGCTCAGTGTTTCATGTCCCTTCTTCTTTCATCTTTTTTTTTTTTTTAAACAAAAGATGCACATACAACAGTGCAAAGCTTAATTGCGGAAACCCCAAGTTGGCCAAAAGAATTGGCAGGCATTGTGAACACGCTCTTTCTTCACTTTCCCTTCCCTTTTAAAGGCTTTGTTTTAGGAAAAGGGAAATTGGTGTTTGGAGAGCAGTTGTTAGCTTTTCAAGACTGGACTCGTTGGTCTAATTTGGTAAAGGCCCAGAGCATGTCAAATAAAATGAATGAAAAAGGTAAAGCTGAG
This sequence comes from Ailurus styani, assembly GCA_002007465.1. Classification (NCBI taxonomy): domain Eukaryota; kingdom Metazoa; phylum Chordata; class Mammalia; order Carnivora; family Ailuridae; genus Ailurus; species Ailurus styani. The sequence goes on along the minus strand of LNAC01000812.1, from coordinate 222,085 downwards.
GCGGGCATGCAGGGGAAAGTGAACTGCAAATTTTAACTCAAATGCTCCACCTAATACGCTTTTAGCAAAAAGGCCTGGCTGTTTCTTGGAAGCTTTAGGTTTCCCGATGATGGCGGCATCTCTCTAAAATGTCCCATTTCGGGCGCCTGGGTGGCTCAGTGGGTTAAGCCTCTGCCTTCGGCTCAGGTCATGATCTCAGGGTCCTGGGATCGAGGCCCACATCGGGCTCTCTGCTCAGCAGGGAGCCTGCTTCCTCCTCTCTCTCTCTGCCTGCCTCTTTGCTTACTTGTAATCTCTCTCTGTCAAATAAATAAATAAAATCTTTAAAAAAAAAAAAAGTCCCATTTCTTGCCCTACCCACCTCACCCCCCCCCATTCTGTAGCATTCTGTCTTGTGTTCCAGAAGATTCTAAGTCACCCATCATTCCCTGTGACACACCACAGCATGTAGTGTCCTTTTGTTCAGGGCAGTTGTCTCCTTCTCTGAGGCGTGTGAATTATTTGACAGTGGTTCTTACCTCTTCCTAAGTCAGGTCTTCAGAGTCTAGTGGTTGTCTCAGGAGTCATATTCTTATACCAGTTGAGTGCTCAGGAAATCTATAAATGCAGACTTGTTTTAGGTGTTAGTTTTGTCTTGGAGTTAGTATGATTAAGTGAAGATTTTGGCTAACTTCTTACCCTGTTTTTTGACTCCTCCTGTCTACTTTCCTGCTGCCCCCTGCACTATGGTTCCCACTGGACATTCTGCCTGAAATTGTCCTTCCTCTAGGTGTCCTGTGTGTTGCTTGGTGAGCGTGGAGTCCGTATAAGTCGTGATTGAGTAGAAGGATTTCAGTGGCTAGTGTCCTGAAGTTAAGGTGTCCTGGCCCACCCATCTCTTTCCCATTTTAAGGTGTAGCCAGGAGGCAGGATGACTCATACCTAATAACCCAGGCACTTTCAGCCGCAGGAGAAGTGGAGAAAACAAATTCTTACTTTTCGGAGTCTCCCCTGACCACTTCTCTTATGTTCTGTCTTCACACCATCTCCTAGCCCCCTCGCAGAGGTAAAATTAAGGAGTCCCTGAAACCTCTTAGTTGACCATTTGCAACTTGTTTCTGAGGATTTTGTTCTATTCTTCTGACTGATCTGGGCAGCCTGCATCTTCGTGTGTGGTGCCCTCTGTGCCACCACACAAAACACGGAGGTGTCAGCAATAAGAAAGAGGTTTAGAGGGAATCGGGAACTGACCCAGGGGGGAGATCTCTTGGCTATTTGAAGGCCTTGATTAGAACCGAAAGAAAGGGGGGTTTCCATTCCAGGTGTGGGAGCACGTGGACCAGAGGAGCAGAGAACAGTGGGGCTTGTGTGGGGAATGAGGGTTCTTACAGAGGAATCAGAGCTCCTGTGGTGATGCCTAAGAGTGTGATCTTCTGAACTCAGGATAGCATCACTGCCTTGACCACACATTTGACTTCCAGATCCATTTCATATTGTTTATTCAAATAAAATAGATTATTTGGGTTTTAAAAAAGATTTTGTTTTTAAGTAATCTCTACACCTAATGTAGGGCTCGAACTCACAACCCTGAGATCCAGAGTCTCGTGTTCCACCAGCTGAGCCAGCCAGGTGTCCCGATTATTGGGGTTCTTTAACTTAACCTCTTTATTTTGAAATAATTATAGATTTACATGCAGTTGTAAAAATAACATGCTAAAAAAAGGGAAAGGGGGATCCTGGGTGACGCAGTCATTTAAGCATCCTACTCTTGGTTTCAGCTCAGGTCATGATCTCAGGGTCCTGGGATAGAGCCCTTTCTTTGTAGGGAGTCTGTGCTCAGCATCGAGTCTGCTTGAGGATTTCTCTCCCTCACCCTCTGCCCTTCCCCTCACTTGTTTTCTCCCTCTCTCAAATAAGTAAATCTTTAAAAAAAAAAAAAAGGAAAAAAGCAAACCAAGAAACAGACTTTTAACTATAGACAACAGACTGAGGTCATGGGGAGGGGAGAGGGATGGGTGAAATAGTGATGGGGATTAAGGAGGGTATTTGTGATGAACACCAGGTGATGTATGGAAGTGTTGAGTCACTGTGTTGTATGCCTGAAACCAATACTAAACTGTATGTTAACTAACTGGAATTTAAACAAAAACTTTAAAAAAAAAGTTGTAAGAAATAATCTTGTGTATCCTTTACCATTTCCCCTTTGGGTAACATCTGCTGTTTTATCTTTTTTCTTTTTTTAACTGAATTTATCTTGTCAAAAAGAGTATACGATTGTCTTACAACCACCCAGCTTTTCCTCCTCAGACACAGCACTATTACTCATTTTTAATGTTTCTTTCCAGGGAGTCTCTATTAATATACAAAGAATTACATATAAGCCCCCCTTTTTCTTACACATAAGGTAGCATAAAGTAAACACCTTTGCATCTTGCTTTTTAAATTTAATGATATATCTTGAAGATCTATTTTCATTAGTACATAAAAAACTTCCTTTTATATATATGCAATTATATAAGCTTGTGTGGATAAGCTGTAATTTATTTAACCAATCTCCTAATTGATGGACTGTTTCCAATCTTTTGCCATTACAAACATGTTGCAACAGATATCCTTTACATAGATAATTTCGCTCCTGTGTAATTATTTTCCTGTGATATGTTCCTAGAAGAAAGATAGCTGGGTCAAAAACTATGTACACTTTAATTTTGATAGGTTACTGTCAAGTGGTTCTCAATGAGGTTTATTCTCACCAGCAATATATGTGAATGCCTTTTTCCCTGACCCCTTCCTTTGATGGCACTGTGTTTTTACCAAATTTTGTCTTTGACAGTTTGTTAAGTGAAAAGTGGTATTTCATGTAGTTTTAATATTACTTTGTAGGGAATCCAGTAGATCATATTTTCATATGTTCAGAACTTTTTGTCACTCCTCTGTGAACTGTTCGTTTCCTTAACCCACTTTTCTATTGAATTGTTGGTCTCTTCCTTATTGATTTGTAGAAGCTCTTTATATATTATGAAACCTAGCTTTTTGTGATACAAGTTGGTAACCTCTTTTTCCCAACAAATACTGATTTGTTACTGGTAGGTTTATGATAATAATTGTTTTAAAGTTTTTATGTAGCAATTGTTTATGGATTTTGAGTATGTATCCTAGTTACAAAGTCTTTGGGGGAGCCTGGCTGGTTCAGTCACTAGAGCATATGATTCTTGAGTTGTGAGATTGAGCACCACACTGGATATAGATATTACTTAAAAATAGAATAGAATAGAATAGAATAGAATAAAAGTCTTTGTTCACTCTAATTATGAAAAGAAAAATTAGCCAAAGTTTCTTCAAGTGCTTTAGTTGTTTCCTTCCTTCCTTCCTTCCTTCCTTCCTTCCTTCCTTCCTTTCTTTACATTTAAATCTTTTCTCCATCTGGACTTTATTTTCATTTGTGTGAGGGATGGATCTAATTTTATAGGGAGAGTCAGGGTGGTTCCTGAGCCTCTTCTCAGAAAGGATGTGTGTCTCATACCTCTTTGTATTACCCATTGCCCTTCTCTGGTGCTTTATGCATTACAGCTGCTTGAGGTGCAGGAGAACGAGGAGGACCCCCATGCAGAAGCAGCAGCAGCAACAGCAGCCCACAGGCTGGGTATTGTTAGGTGCTTTCCATCCACGTTCTCTAATCAGCACAGCTGCTCTTTAAGATAGGTAGCATATCCCCGTTTTATAGATACAAAAACTGACTTAGAGGCCAGATAATTTGCCCACGTTCCTACTATTAGTGTCTGAGACTCAAGATACACAGTTGATATTAAAACTCCCAGACTTCCAAGTCTGTGCTTTTTTCTACTAAGCAACCTTGATAGAAGGTGCTCTCCTTGTTGTAATTTACAGTGCTTCCTAAAGAATTGTAAGAGGTGGAATCAAAAGAACTTTGAAGAAGTTGTTGGAAACTGAAGGTCTTAAAACACAGAGGAGGAATATAGAAATACTGCGTGCATTAGTTCAGACACTCTCTAGACTCAAATTTTATAGAGAAAGTATAGTTCTTAACTATAAGGGAAAGAAAGATCTCGATATCTTAAGAGAAATTTAAGTATTCTCTCAGGAAAACGTGGTATTTATACATAGCCATTACTGAGATTATCCATTAAAGATTATAGTGGTAGATACATCATTCTCTAAAAATTTCCCTCAGGGGCACCTGGGTGGCTCAGTGGTTGGGTGACTGCCTTTGGTTCACGTCATGATCCCAGAGTCTTGGGATTGAGTCCCACATTGGGCTTCAGGCTCAGCGGGGAGCCTTCTTCTCCCTCTGACCCTCTCCCCTCTCATGCTGTTTCTCTCTCTCTCTCTCTCTCTCTCAAATTAATTAATTAATTAAAAATCTTAAAAAGCAACCCTCAGGTTACTTACATAGAAATTAGGTACAAAACTGTATACAGACACTTGAATATCATCTTAAATGGAGTTAGGCATCTTTATCTGATTCTGAAGAGTTAAACACCAGTCAGTGTTGGGTTAGTTGTTATCAAAAGGCTATTTATAAGTCATTTTAAATTTTGAATCATTTTCTCACCGGTGTATAATTTTAGTTAAAGAGTTGGGTCACATAAGTTCATGAGTTAGCTTTACTCTGTAGTTGGTTACCTATTACCATTAAACATGCTTATCTTTCATAAATACACATTTTCCTCAAGGTAATTCAATTATTATCTTTCAGCTTGCTAAATTTAAATGACAACGCTGGCACCCAAGAACAAGACTTTCCATTTTTACTATTCTGAAAATAGAGCACAAATTAAGAGCATTGAGAAGTAGGGTACGACTGTCACCTGTGGAATCCTGAATTCAGAGTTGATTTCCTTCTCTGCTAATTTTTTCAATACCAAGATAAGTGTCACAAATAGCACCCTTTCTCAGAGGATTTCCAGAATTAGAGTAACAGGCACAAACTTAATAAAATGGTAGTAATGCAGTATAATCAGGAAGCTTACGCACTGCCTGTCCCCCCTGTTTGCAGTAGATACTGTGTGATCTCTTTAAAAAGTCCGTATCTCTTCCATTTAATTCCTGACATAAAATGCTGTTTTTTTTTTCATAAGGCAGAAGTCTAGAAATGTGTGCGGCCGTCACTTTGTAGAGCCTGCATTATGACAACATGCGTAATGCCTCTTCCAATCTTGTGAACACAGTACAGTGTCTACATCAGCCCTAGATATGGTCAGAGGAAAGCTAGTTGTCTTATCATTCAGATTCTCTTTATAGTCCTTAAATTTGAGGAATGTTTTTTAAAGATTTTCATTTAGCCACGTTTCTTATGTGTGCGGTATAGCCGTGAGAGAGAGAGTAGCTTGGTCGGTGAGGAAGGAGGGTCCAGAGCCTGAGGATAATGACTCCCAGTTGAGGGCACACACTGTCCAACTCCCTTTCCCGGTTTGGTGGGAAGCAAACCTCCCAGCACCTTCCAGAACCTGCCATCTCCATTAGGAATGCGCACACAGGGATCTGAGCCTCAGGCTGAGGCTTCCACGTCAGCATCTTCAAAAATGAGGCCCTGGCGTGGATGGACATGTGTGGAGCACATCAGGCATTTTGATGTCCTAGCCCTTGCGTTAGTCCTTGACGTGTCTGGATACCACATACTCTTACAGTCACATGTCACACTCTAATTCCTTTAAAACTGCCTTTTAATAGAGTGTCGGCTTACCGTAATTTGGGTTGAAGTGCTAACAATCTTAACTGATTTCAAAGGTCAGTTATTATTCTTTTAATACAGTAATTGTGTTGGACCATGCATGGAGGCAGGCAGAGAAGGGGAAAAAACAATATAAAAACAAAAGCACCTAAATGTCTATGAATACAGCCCCACTATACTATTAATAAGTTGTTAGTTCTAAAAGCATGTGCCTCACAACTGTGGATTCTGATTGAGAAACTTTTCTTTTCTGCTGAGGAACACTGTATCATCATGATTCTTTAGTGAGTAGTTCTTTGCAAAGCCCTGGCTTAGACTCTTCATTTCTTTTCACTTTCTTTGTTGTTGAATGCCAAGGGTAGAGTGCCTGTCTGGCTTTTGTGGGTTTGTCTGGCCCTTAAGGTTTAAACATGGTTTTTAGTGGTTCCAGGATAGAAATATTAGAATGTGTGGTATAGCCCTCATCATGGTGTTGCCCCTTCGCCTGTTGGGATTTTTGTAAAACTACTGCTAATTTCAGGTTGTCTCTAGGAGGCTGGCGTACCAATTGGAGCGTATGGGAAAGTACTTTCAGGAGTAAAATGTTGTTAATAAAGATTTATTCACCAAATTAGCACACTAAAACCTAAGGGGTCCTTTGAGCTTGAAGAAGCTGTTTAAAGCAAACAAAACCACAAGAATGGCTGAAAATTTAGCAGATTTGACTCTGAATTATAACGCAAACACACCATCAGGTGTTACCAATTGAATGAAACTTCAGGAGAAAATACAGTGAAGATGCTGGTAGTTTATAGTGATCCAGAATGTTAAATGAAATGTAAAGATACAGGTCTAAAAATTCAGACGTTGACTTACTAAGATTTCTTTTATACGAGGTTTCATTGCATTTAAAAATGAAACTTTATACCCATCGTAGGAATGTTATCCATGCAGAAGCTCCCAATTTAAAGATTTACTGTTTTAGGGAATAGTGTGCACCGCCTGGGTGAAATTTCAACTGCTAAAGAGATCTTATCAGTCCGGGCTCTGTCGGGAAAACAGGCCATTCGGGGTACTCCATGTAGGAAAGAGTTCTTCTCCCTTTCCTTTTCTTTTTTCCTTTTTTATTTATTTTTAAATTTTTAAAAAGATTTTGCTTATTTATTCGAGAGAGCACAGGGAGGAGCAGAGGGAGAGGGAGGGAATCTCCAGCAGACTCCCTGCTGTGCGAGGGGCTGGTCGAGGAGCCTGATGTAGGGCTTCATCCCACAATCCCAAGTTCATGACATGAGCCAAATTCAAGAGTTGGACACTCAACTGACTGTGCCACCCAGACATCCCTCTTTTTAATTTTTACTATAGCCCCTTATTGAGGGATACCTGACCTGCTCATATTATAATAAACTGCTCATATTTGAAGTATTCAATATATATTAAATTTTCAACTATGTGTACAAAAGATAATGAATGTATCCCTTGTTCCCCAAAGTCCCTTTGTGCCCATTTGTCAGTACTCCTTCCTATCCTTTTCTGCCCTTCACCAACCCCTAAGTAACCGCTGATCTGCTTTGTATCACTATAGATTTGTTTTCAGGGGGTTTTTTTCCCTTAGAATTTTATACAAATGGAACATACAATACTTCTTGTTTTGCTTCTTTCACTGATTGTAGTTTTGAGGTTTATTCGTGTCACGTGTATCAGTAGTTCCCTCTTATTGCTGAGTAAAGTTCTACCATAGTTTGTTTATCCATTCACCTACTGAGGCACAGTTGAGTAGTTTATACTTTTCAGCTATTACCAAATATTCATTTACAAAGTCTTTGTGTTGGATGCATGCTTTCTTTTCTCTAGGGTAAATACCCAGGTGTGGAATGCCTGGGTTGTATGGTAGATTTATGTTTAACATTATAGGCAACTGCCAAACTGTTTTTCCAAAGTGATTGTACCATTTTACATTCACACCATGAGACAGTTCCGTTGCCAAAACTTGGTAAGATCATTTTTTTTTAATTTTGGATGTTCTAATAAGTATGCATGTAGTAGTGTCTCATCGTGGCTTTAGTTTGATTTTTTCTTAATGACTGATGATGTTGAGCATCTTCTCGTGCTTATTTGCCATCTGTGTATTTTCTTTGGTAAAATGTTCAAATCTTTTGCCTGTTTTAAAAATTGGGTTGTTTCTTATTACTGAGTTTTGAGCGTTCTCTACATATGTGGAATATATATGGACATTTGCTCTTTATCAGATGAGTGATTTGCAAATATTCTCTCCCAATATGCAGCTCTTTTCATTTTCTCAACAGCATCTTCTGAAGAGAAAAAAGTTCTTAATTTTGAGTCAGATTTATCAGTTTTTTTCTTTAATGGATTTTGCTTTCAGTGTTGTACCTAAGAAATAATTTGCCTAACCCAAGGTTGTCACAAAAATTTTCTTTCCTACATTTTCTTGTAGTTTAAGGTTCTATATTTAGGTCTGTTATTCATTTTGAGTTCATATTTATATAAAGTACAAGATATGAATTGAAGTTCATTTGGGTTTTTTAAAATATGTTCATTTGTTCCACCATGATTTGTTAGAAAATCTGTCCTTTCTCCACTGAAATGCTTTTGCACCTTTTTTTTGAAAATCACTTGTCCATATCTCTGTCCATTTATTTTTGGAATCTATCCTATCTTAGTGAATTTTTTGTCTATCTTAATGCCAACACACCACTATCTTGGTAACTCTTCTTTTTTTTTAAGATTTTATTTTCAAGTAATCTCTATACCTAGCGTGGGTCTCAAACTTACAACCCCAAGATCAAGAGTTGCATGCCTCACCAGCAGTGCCAGCCAGGCTCCCCAATTACTCTGTCTTTATAACAGTTCTGGGTGTCAGGTTGTGTAAGTCTTCCAACTTCATTCTTTTAAAAGTTGTTGGCTATTCTGGGTCCTTATGAAATCTTAAAAGGAGCTTATAATTTTTGTTAAAAGAAAACTACCTGCTGGGATTTTGATAGGGGTTATGTCAAATCCATAAATTAATTTTGGGAGAATCAGCATCTTAAAACAGTATTGAGTCTTCTAATCCATGAATATGGTACACCTCTTCACCTACTTAGGTTTTTAAATTTTTCTCTCAGCAGTGTTTATAGTTTTCAGTTTGTGGGGATTGCAAACTTTTTGTCAGATTTATCCCTGAGGGCGCCTGGGTGGCTCAGTGGGTTAAAGCTGCTGCCTTCGGCTCAGGTCATGATCCCAGGGTCCTGGGATCGAGGCCCACATCGGGCTCTCTGCTCAGCAGGGAGCCTGCTTCCTCCTCTCTCCTCTCTCTCTGCCTGCCTCTCTGCCTACTTGTAATCTCTCTCTGTGTGTCAAATGAATAAATAAAAAAATCTTTAAAAAAAAAAAAAGATTTATCCCTGAGTATTTCATAAGTTTTGATGCTACTAAACAGGATTTGTTAAGATTTCAATTTCTGATTGTTTGTTACTAGTTTATAGAAATACAGTTGATTTTATATAGAGATCTCCTGTGTACTAAAACCTTGCTAAAGTAATTTATTAATTCTAATAGCCCCACCCCCCCTTTTTTCCCCTAGAATCCAGTGTATATTCCAAGAAGGAAAGACTTTATATAAAGGGAATTAAAGACTTTCACAGCCATTACAAAGTCTGGGGGGGGGAAATTCAGGGCAGGGGGCCATTGTTACTGTTGATGAAATTAGAGTGCTGGGTTCCCAGGAAAGCAGTGATCTCAATTGCTTGCCGCTCAGAAAGACTTGAAGTCATCAGGAAGCTGCTGTAAGAGGGGAAAGTTTCGTCTCCTGCTTCCTCTGTGTCTGCTTGCAGCTGTTTTCAGAGCATATTGACTTCTGTCTTCCAAATCTCACTTGGGTGTGCCTCACTTCAGCCTGTCTAACCTAGAACAAATTGAGAATGGGCTTCTGAGAAATTCAGTTCCAGACCTTTTCCTGCAATGCTAGGAAGACTAGGGAGCAGCAGTGCTAGGTCAGCAGTCTGGCACAGAGGACACTAATAGAGATACCTGTAAGATGCCACACTCAGTTGTGGGGAAGTGACTTAGCAGTACCATGAGAAATAGGGGTGTAAGATGGTTATAATTCAGTAAGATGTGATTTTCGAGAAGGCACACAGGTTGTTTGACAACACTGGCAGTAGTATATTTTCTGGGACGAGGAAGTGGTAGGGCCTGCTCTCATGCTGCCTTGCCCAATAATTGGATGACTGTAGACAAACTGGAACATGTTTTAGGGGATAATGACCCCAGTGTGAGGGGGTAGAAAGCCAGACCACACACGCAGTGTTGGAAGGAACTGGGAATCCCTTGGGGTTGCATGATGGGTGACTACAAAGCCTAGAAGACTTGTTCTGTGTAGCCTGGGAAGGAAGGCTAGGACCAGTGGGCAGAAGCTGCAAGGAGACCGTTTCCAAAGCAATGGAAAGCACTTCTTCCACAGCAGGACTAAGATCGAATAGAAGGTCAGGAGAAGGGAGCAGCGCCAGGGTGGCTCATTTGGTTAAGCATCTGACTTCTGCTAAGGTCGTGATCTCAGGCTCCTGGGATTGAGCACTGTGTCTGGCTCTGCACTCATCAGGGAGTTTGCTTCTCCCTCTTGCTTCCCCGACTCATATGCGCATGCTCTCTCTCTTTCTAATAAAATCTTTAAAAAAACAACAGAAGGCCAGGAGTTTCCTTTGTTCAAGATTGCTGGCCTGCCTAGCAAGAGTATATATAAAGTGTAAGAAGAGTGGTTTCAAATTAGATGTTCTTTAGGCTCGTTGGTTACAACTTTTGGCCCCTGGAATTTCTGAAAGTGAAAACAAGTTCTTTTAAATATTTTATCTTTATTTAGTTTGAGTAATTCTAAATAAATCTATTCCTTGTATGTCTCAAAATACAGAATGTGGGAAATTTCTGAGAAGCTTAGAGTCAGAGCCTAGGTGTTCAAAAATCTTCCTGCCGTATTTCACTGATTCTGAAACTTGCATTCTCTATATGCTTGACATCTCTGAAATCTGCAAGCAGTTTGATGGGCACTCTTCAGCTACTGATGCCTTAGATTTGGTCTCATCCAGTTTTTTGTTTTTGTTTTTGTTTTGCATGTATGATTTTGGCCCTAGCGATTCCTAGCATCATTTCAGTGGTGTTCCATACATATTTGGTACTCCTTGAGTTGTTTAATTGCATTTTAATATAACTTTGTAAAGATTATGCTATAATTTGGCACTGAAACACAGATGGAAATAACAAGGCATAAGTTTGATAGTAATGAGGTTAGTAGTATTTGTTCTTGGAGAAATGACTACAATTTCATATTTTCTTGGGAAGAAACATCCGAGTGCATTGTACTTGTGCTATTCCAAGTCAAGTCCAGGGACCAGCAGCTTGTTAGAAATGGAGAGTTGTAGTTTACAACCCACATACTAAATAAGAATCTGCATTTTAATGAGATTCCCATTAAGGTTTGAGAAGCATTGCTTTATATAACTTCATATAGGAAGATAACCCATATGTAGAAGGAACTGTGTTAAATTTTGTTCCTGAGATACAAAAGAATTGCCTGTCACATGTCATATGATGGATTTGAAGGCAGGAGACATTTCTGTATTCCCTTTAAATAAAAAATATATTTACCTTAATTTTTCTAGGTTTAACGTTACCATTTGTTTCCCAAGAGCCACTCAATGTTAGAATGACTTTTATGCTTCAGTGCTGTTTGGTTTTGTCTACTAATTTAATATCATGTACAAATTACATTATCATCCCATTAAATTCTCTCAGTCAGAACTAGCAGATGAAAAAAATGTTAAGAATAGATCCAGTACCAGATATTTGGAGAACCCTAGTATGTAATTTCCTCTGCCTGAGTGGATATAGTCCAACATGCTTTCTTTTTGTGTGCGTTTTTAATTAAAACACTCTAAATGGATACTGCAAGTACTTTGCTTGACTCTTTTCATGGCACTTCTTTTGTTAATCTTTTTTCACCCCAGATACACATGCAGTATCATTAATCCTTAATTGGTTATGGTTGTTAATGGTTTTGGGGTCTAGTTATTTTCATAATGTTTTACAAATTGCCAAGATAACCATTTGTGTTTTAAGGAAATAAATGTACAAGCCACATGTATTAGATGTGCTTTGGAAAAGCTCCGTATAAATCTGTGTTAGAGCTCTGTGTGCAGACTGCAGAAGTCACTCTCCCAGGAACTGAGGGGTTTATTCAGTGGTGACACTGTCTCACTGATCTTGGGAACCACACGTTGGAACTGGGGAGGGCCCCGTGGGGGCATTTTCCTCTTCCTGCACACTCAGGAAACCGTTACTACAGGTGTGGATTCTGCTCCCTGAGAAGGTCTGTGCCCTATAGGTTCCCTTTGAAAGTCATACACAGGCATACCTTATTGGCAGAACATAAGTCACATCTCAGTCTCTAGTTCTGAGGGAAATAGGCCTGACGTAGCTTGGAATTGGTGTTGACTGAGCTGTTGCACATATCCACCACAGAGTCAATAGCATATATTACTATGTTATCACTAAAATTCTCAGTGAAAGAATCGTATGATGAATTACGTGGTAGAGGAAGATTTTAAATACCCCTGTGGTATCATATTTATCATGTATTTGATGTACTCAAGGCTGGGAACCTTGATTGATATAGCCATAACAATTTGAACATATTAGAGTGAATTGTAAATTCTAGAATATTTTTGGGGATGCATTTCAGGGAATCCCAGGACTAAACAATTTCTAGATTCCTTTTGACTCTTACATGACTTTTGTAAAGAACTACTTAAAAAGGTTTAAAATAGAAGTCCTTGGAGAAAATTTTAAACAGATGAGTCAGTGTTGAAGCTTTTTTAAATTAAAATTTTAATTGAGATCATTGTAGGCTCACATGCAGTTGTAAGAGAGTCCATGTGCCCTCTACCCGGTTTCCCTTGATCAGTAGTTTCTTGCAGATCTGTACTGCAGTATCATACACCGATCTTACCGAGATTCCCTGATTTTACTTGTACCTATTTGTGTATATTGTGTTTAGTTGTCTATGACTTTAACACATGTAAGTTCATGTATTCACCACCACTGTGAAGACACAGAACAGTTCCATTACCACAGGGATCACTAGTGTAACCACACCCATGTTACTCTGCCTCATGCCCCCTTGTAGCCCCTGACAAGCACAGTCATTCCAGAAATACTATATAAATGGAATCATACAGTATGTAACCTTTAGGGTTCTCTTTTTGTCACTTAGCATAATTCCCTGGAGAGTTATCCAAGTTGATGTATTAAGAGTTGAGTTGGGGTTTTTTTACAGTATTGGTTTGCTTCTGGCATGTTTCACATGTTGAGTGGATGTGTTGTATCTGTTCACATCTGTCTGCCTTAGTTGTATGGAGTTGGTAATGAACTGCTGCCACACTTACCACGGAGCATTCAGGATACGTGTTTTGTTTTTGTATGGGGGGGTTGTTTTTGTTTTTGTTTTAGATTTATTTATTAGAGAGAGAGAGAGAGCAGGGGGGATGGGGAGAGGGAGAGGGTGAGAGAGAGTCCTAAGCAGGCTCCATGCCCAGCACAGAGACCCACCCTGGGCTCAGTCCCACAACCGCGAGATAATAACCTGAGCTGAAACCAAGAGTTGGACAGTTAAAGATTTTATTTATTTTTTGACAGAGAGAGACACAGCGAGAGAGGAAACACAAGTGAGGGTGGGAGAGGGAGAAGCAGGCTGCCTGTTGAGCAGGGAGCCCGATGCAGGGCTCAATCCCAGGACCTCATGATCACGACCTGAACTGAAGGCAGATGCTTAATGACTGAGCTACCCAGGTGCCCACAGTTGGACATTTAAACAACTGAACCACCAGGACACCCCCAGGAATAGGTTTTGATGCTATTTGATGGGCAGTTATCCAGACCGTAAAGAAAAAGAAGATGCTCTTTATTTCTAGAGACATTTCCTGTCAGGATGAGCCCTGACTGTTTATCTGAATTGAGGTACTTAAAATCTTTTCACTCCAGTCAGCATCTTGGTGGTTATTGCTTCCACGTATGAAATTGTCAGCCGTGCCTCTACTTGATGTTTGAAGCATGATGGGCTTGGGGACATGAGTTCAGGAACCATTGTTCATGATTCTAGTTGTGGAGAAAAGATGATCAAGTAGGAGATTCTAATTGGTGGAAAGAAGTTGGTCTTTATCAGAGGCCATGAATTCACATGCCCAAAGTTCTGGTACTTTCTTTTTTTTTTTTTATGAAAGGTTTTGGTACTTTCAAAACACCAAAGGAGCTGTAAGCTGTCTTCAGAGCACCCCAAAGTTTAGCAAACATGGGGACAGAGCATGAAGAAAACTGCTTCCTGCCCTAACATTGTTGTCTGGGTTGTAAGGGGAGGGAGATACAGCTGTTTGGAAAACGTTAAGCTGAGAGGCCTGGGAAGGCAAGCAGCCACTGCATTTTATTTGCTGCTGAATTCTCGACCTCTCGCACAGTGCTTGGCATCACACAGGCATTGAAAGAGAAAAGGAGAAGGAATGAATGAGGTTGAAGGGAAGCTTTAAAGAAATAGGTGTCCCGTTCTTTTGGTGTGAGTAAGCTTACATATAAACTCAGAAGACTCTGATGCGTGTGTGGAGGTGTTTGCTGTGAGGGGAGGGTAAGGAGGGGGATTTGCCCCCACCCCCCAAAATAAATAAAGTCCCAAATTTACAATGTGCACTTTCCCATCTCAGGGTCCTTCTGCTTACTGTGCCTGATCAGTCACTCCCCTCCAGATAGTTTTCTTCCTTTAGGTCTCTCACTGCTTCAGAGAGGCCTTCTGTGAACATTTTGTGTAAAGTAGCCCATTCATCCTTTCTCTCTTGGTCCTCTGTAGCCTCTTTGCCAGCTTTATATTCTCCCTGGCATTGTGTGTGTTTGTCTGTCTCCCATCTGGATTGTCAGCTTCCTGAGGGTAGGGCCCGTCTCTCTTTTTCACCCACTGTTGCACGCCCAGTACTTGGCACATAATAGTAACTCAGTGTATGGTATGTGATTTCATTGGTTGTTTTTGGTGGCTTTTCTTTGGAACGCATGTTCCTCAGAGGGATAGAAGAATTTCCCTCACTTTGTAATCATGCATTTTGTTAACATTTGCAGGGAAGGCCTGATGTGTGCCTACTGTATATATATCCCCCCCCCAGATGCATAAGAAAAGTAAGGTCAGCTCTCCTGCATTCAGAGACTTCCTAGGTAGCAAATGCAAACATATTAGCTCACTTTTCTTAGTGTGATGGGTGCTTTGAGGGAGGCACGCCAGCCACCTCTGAGGCCGGAAGCCGCAGCTCTAGGAATGTTGACACCCGAGAGGAGAGGTGGGCTTTTTGACTGAAGGTGAGAACAAGAGATTTTGGAAGTGGTGGTCATTATTCAGTTGTGAGAGGACAGGTCCCAGGTAATTTGAAAAACGTAGTCATTCTAAGAAGAGCCCCTACTACCTCTCTGACCTCACCCACCACTTTCTCCCATCCTTCCTCTACTCCAGCCTCCTTGTTCCTCAGACACATCATCTCATAATGCTGTCTCCCAGATATCCACGTAATCCCTCGCTTCAGTGGGATTCTTAGGCCACCTGATCAGCGAGGCCTTTTCTAACCATCATATGTAACTTGCTCTCTTCCCTGTTCACTATCTCCATCAGCTTACCCATCCTGTCTTCTCTGGGGTACTTGTTGCCACCTGAAGTGTGTATTTTATACAGAGTTTTGTTGTAGATCTTGTTTGTATGTTGCCTCTCTCTCCCACTGGAATGTAAGCCCCCCGAGAGCTGGGGGGCTTACTCTGCTGTATCCCCAGTGCTTAGGAAAGTGCCAGCTTGTGATAGGCACCCGTAAATGTCCGTTAAAGGAACAGATCCGTTCCTGGGCATCCTGGAAGAGGAGAGGTGAAACGCTGACGAGCCCCAAACCAGTCTCTGTTTCCCAGAGCCCTCCCCGTTCCAAGTCGCCGTGCTGCAGAGAAGTCCTTTCATGCAGTCTGATGCTGCCCGTGGTGGACACCTGCCAATGCCTCTGGGGCCTGTGGGGTGTCCAGAGGAAGGCACGTTTCCTATGAAGTAGATGAATATTGAGCCAAGACTTGACACGGGGTAAGGTGTGATTGGGCCACAGGAAGAGGAAAGGTTTTTCTATCAGATATGTGAACAGATGAGGAAAAATACGGAAGTTAGAACTGTATGTAATTGATCTTGTATGTGAGCTCTAGGGAGGTGTCCAGATGGCACAGCTCTTAACTTGCCCTGAAGCCTTTGAATGTGTGATATGGTGGGTTTTTAGGAATGTTAGCACAATTGCTCTTCAGTATTATGAACTTGTGAGCAGAACGGGAGTCCTGCTCTGCCTCAGCTCAGGTGAATATTGGATATTTTCCCCTTTATTCAAGTACTACCTTTCTCAAAAAATAATTACTTCTACTTTTTTCAATCAGTGGTTATTTAAAAAAAAAAAAAGAAAACACTGTTGTATTTTTTTCACTTTAGACATTCTTAGAAGTAGTTTTGGCTTTTTACTATTCTAGATTATAGTGTTTACACTTGCATCTGGCTGTGTAGTTAGAGATGGGGGAGAATGTGAATGATTTCTTCTGCTTTCGGACTTAGAAGCAGTTGATAGTTAAGTGGGACCCAGCTAGTCACCTGGCACTTGATTTGATTGCTGGATGGAAGATTTGATGTCTGAGGTATAAATACCTTTTAAAGTGTAGGCTTAAACACAGAATTTGGACCAGTGGTTCTCTCCCTAGAGATTCCTATGTCGTTGATTTGGGGTGCCACCCCGATAATGACTTTGTTGATTTTTTGGTTTGTTTTGTTTTGAAACAATCTTGAACTTAGAGAAAAGTTGCAAGTATGATGAAAACAGCAACACCACTTTTCCTGAATCACTTAAGAATAAATTGCTGTCCCAGTGTCCCATCACCTGCATCTCTTTTCCCTATACTTTAGTGTATTTCTAAAAATCAAGAATATTCTCCTATATAACCACAATACAACTATCAAAATAAAAAAAAACCACTCATACATTGCTACCATTTAATCTTCAGCCCCTACACAGGGTTTGACACTTGGCCCAACAATGGCCTTTACAGCAAAAGTATCACACTTAGCATTTGGTTATTTTGTCTTGTTAATCTCCTTCTGTTTCCTTGAGGTTCAGTGATCCTGAAACTTTTGAAGATTGCAGCCCCATTATTTGGTAAAATGCCTCTCAATTTGAGGTTCTCTGGCATTTCCTTATGATAATATTTAAGTTAAACATATTTGAGAGGAATATCATAGAAGAGATTCTGTTTTCAGAGCATCTAATCAAGCAACTCACAATTTCAGTTTATTCCGTTATGATGATGCTCATGTGTTTTACTTGATTAAGGTGGTGTCTGCCAGAGTTCTCCTCTGTGTACTTATTCTTTTCTCCTTTCTAATTAATAAGTATTTTTATGGGGAGGTACCTTAAAACTATGTGAATATTCCATTTCTTTCACTTTTAACTTATTTATTTTTTCTATCTGTATGGGCTCATGTTTTCCTATTTTATACGATGGTTTATAATTTCTTACCATCGTTATTTTTGTGTGCATATTGTCCCAGATTTAGCTTGTTAGGAACTCCTTCAAATTGGTTTCTGCAACCATTTGACACACCCCATCATTTGTTGAACATTTCCTTGTTTCTTGGCAACAAGCATTCCACGTTCATTTTGTATTTCTTTTGCCCTAGCCCCAAATTAGCTCTTTTTAAAAAGAACTTTAGTTCTTTTTAAGAATGGTATTTAGAAGCCACAGTCTGGGTACTAGGTGTGTTCATTGCTATTGGGGTGTTGCTTGTTCCCATGCTCTTTCAGTAACAGAGCTAGGTGAGTGCGTGTGTGTATATGTGTGTATTTGCATACATGAAGGAATATACACACGTGAGCTTGCGAAAATCACAGCTGTGTTTATTATTTTGTCTTTATATATTAAAAACCATGAGTCGATGCCAATGACTAATTCTGATCCAACTCTATAGGACTCTTTTGAGCCTTTTGAGCCTTTTCCCTTTCCATTTTGGTAACTACTTTTTCAACAGTGAGAAACCTGGTTGGCTTAATATATTTACTATATTATTTATTTATTGCTTGATCAGTCTCCTCTGTGTAACCGTCTTTCCTGCATGGATGCCCTCTTTGCCCTCTCGTTTTCTGGCACAGCATGGGGATATTTTAAAGCTCCCCAACGATGCAGTCAGGGTGGAGCACAACTGAATGAGAAGAAAGGTGAATTATGTACTTTTTGATTCATCATTAAGTAAATGGCAGGTTTTTTGGTTTTTTTAAATTTTATTTACTTATTTGACAGAGACACAGTGAGAGAGGAAACGCAAGGAGGGGGAGTGGGAGAGGGAGAAGCAGGCTTCCCGCTGAGTAGGGAGCCCAGTGCGGGGCTTGATCCCAGGATCCTGGGATCATGACCTGAGCCAAAGGCAGATGCTTAAAGACTGAGCCACCCAGACACCCCTAAATGGTAGGTTTTTAAGTCAGGTTTGGTTTGGGAAAATAAATTCTTCCTAAGGAAGTGAAATCTAAAGAGAAAACTCAATTCTACCAATATAAGCAGTAAAAGATCAGGGTGAAAGCACAGTCTGTCTCCTGGAAAGCTTTGAAAAATATTTATTTTTCAAATAAATCTTGTAGTGAAATGAATTTCAGTCCCTTTCCCCTGAATTACCTGTTTATAGGAAAAAATACTTGAAAAGGTTAGTTGTTTTGAAGAATGTGTTTCATTAAAGACTTACTTTGCTTTTTTTTTTTACATTGAGTTTTTAAAATAGAGTTTTTAGAATAGATACAGAAAGAAATTGCAACTCACTGCTCTTTAAAGCATCGAATATTTAAACAGATTTTCAGACCGTGTTGCTCTTTCTCAGTAGTCCATTGCACTTTAAAATACAGGAATGAAGTTACAATAACTGGGTCATGAGGAATCCTGTCTTCTCCCACTTGCAGCCAGAGGAAGCAAGAGGCTCTGGGAGCCAAATACAACAGGATCCCCGGCCAGCCTACATTAGATGGTCAGCATCCATTTTGCCAGTTTTCATAAAGCCACGTTCTTAAAGTAGTACACTGTTGCAGGTGGATTTTCACCAGGCGTTCACACTGAGACTAAGGGACACATAATCTGTGTCCAGCATTCAACCTAAGGGAATTACAATAAAAGCTCTTCCTTGATGGTGTTCGTAAAGTTTTCATTGAAGTGACCTTTGAGGTATGAATTGTGCACATCAAGCTTCTGTATATTTATGTCAGAGGCACAGAAGGAGAAAGGCCAGTATTTGTGAATATGGACAGAACCACAGAAAGCTTTACATGTAGGTAAAACACCTGTTTTTTTTGTTGTTTTTGTCGTTTAGTTCTCGTTTTCTCGAAATAAAGCATTACCTAGTCATGAGAGCCGGCTTCAGTGTTGATCATCAGTTCTTTGTATACAGTGAGTCGTTACCACTCCCCAGACATGAGTCCTTCAGGAACTGTCTTTGTGATTTTTGCCACGTCAGCAAACATTTACTTCACATTTTTCTTTAATTTGTCTGATTTTTAACTTAGCATTTTTCTAGATGGTATTTCTGAAGCCAGGAGTTCAGTGTGTTGGATCACCTAAAATCCTAAGTATCTGTTCAGTACTTTGGGGGAGCCGGGCACCAGATCTCTAAATCACCTTCTAGCTCTGCAGTTCAGAAAGTGCGGCATCT
This sequence comes from Ailurus styani, assembly GCA_002007465.1. Classification (NCBI taxonomy): domain Eukaryota; kingdom Metazoa; phylum Chordata; class Mammalia; order Carnivora; family Ailuridae; genus Ailurus; species Ailurus styani. Next base: position 202,670 of record LNAC01000812.1, on the reverse strand, counting down.
GGGTTTCTTGTCTTGAGCTTTGAAGCAGCAGCAGTGGTTTTGCAATGCATTCTTCCATTTGATACATAGAGAGTGAAAGTTGGCAGCTTTCTATATATATTATATTCAGATATATGTTAGAATATGTTATAATACATGAGTATAAATATTACATTTTTTATTTTATTTTTTAGATTTTATTTATTTATTTGACACAGAGAGAGAGAGAAAGAGAGACTGTGAGAGGGAATACAAGTCGGGGGAGTGGGAGAGAGAGAGAAGCAGACTCCCCACTGTGCAGGGAGCCCCATGCAGGGCTCCATCCCAGGACCCTGGATCATGACCTGAGCTGAAGGCAGACGCTTAATGACTGAGCCAACCCAGTGCCCCAATATTACATTCTTTTTAGATATGAAATATCAATTACATTATCTTTATTTCTTAAGATTCAGCACATTTCTTCAACTAGAACGTTTAGTATTATGTGTCAATTTTGCTCTCATTGGTTGTCTTAATTCATGTGTCCAGGAAGCTGCAACTGTGAACTCATTCAGTAAGGAATACATGGATTTATAGGATGCTTGGTACCTGCCTTAAAAACACAAGTAGAAAACATGTAAAACATATGTATTAATAATATAGAAGAAAAATATGAAATACAGAACATAGAGTTTTATGTTAACCATGCTGGAGATGTCATGGGAAAATACCTAAATTGTGATAAATATCTGCATATCATGATTAATATATCTGTATTATTTTTGAAGCATATTGCCTATCAAAAAATTTTTTCTCAGTCTCCTGGGTGACTCAGTTGGTTAAGTGGCTGCCTTCAGCTCAGGTCATGATCTCAGGGTTCTGGGATCAAGTTCCACATCAGGTTCCCTGCTCAGTGGGGAGTCTGCTTCTCCCGGTCCCCTGCCTACTGCTCCCCCTGCTTGTACTACCTCTCTCTCTCTCTCTCTCTGTCAAATAAATAAAGAAAAATCTTAAAAAATTTTTTTCTTTGACATTATTAATGCTTTGTGTTTTATATGTTTTCTACTTTTGTTTTTAAGACCAAATACTGAGTGTTCTGTAGATCTGTGGATTCCAGGACTATCCCCCAAAAGCCAACCAGATGTTATATATTCAAATCAGGGTTTTTGCTGTGAGAAAGAGAGAGAGTGTGTGTGTGTTTTAGGAAGATTTTTTTTTTTAAGATTTCTTTTTAAGATTTTATTTACTTATTAGAGAGAGAGAGAAGACAAACGAAGAATGGCAGGCAGAGGGAGAGGGAGAAGCACGCTCTCCACTGAACAGAGAACCCGAAGTGGGGCTCAATCCCAGGACCCTAGGATCATGACCTTTGCCAAAGGCACCCGCCCAACCGGCTGAGCCACCCAGGCGCCCTTAGGAAGATATTTTAAAGCTCACTTTAATGGGGTTCTTTAAAACCAAACAGTCGTATTTTGTAAAAGGAGTAACAGACCAAAATATGGGGATAACTAGATGAGGTGAGTTTTATGCATCCTCTTAGTTTAAGTAAAATACCGGGTTCTGCTTAGTCACAGAGATGGAATGTTTGCACACCATCAACAAGCATTTCATTTGCTACACAAATAGACCGAATGTCAATGCTAACCTTCTGGTGTGATATTACTTTAACAGAGAGAAGGAGCAAGAAAGGGAAGAACAGTTAATGGAAGACAAGAAAAGGAAGAAAGAGGATAAAAAGAAAAAAGAAGCCACTCAGAAGGTGGGTTTAATCACTTAAGTCTGTCTTGAGATCCACCAACCACCTAGAGTAAGTAACTGCCCTCGGTTGGATACCTGACAGCTCAATAATGCTGCTTAGTTTACTTGAAAGTTTTAAGATCTGAAAGTGGGAGAAAGTTGAAGGACCTACATTTGTTTCCCTAAAGTAGCTATTCAGGAATGCTGCAGCTGATTTAAAGAGAACAGCAGTAAATGATATAGAGAAAGGCAAGAGAGTCCCCAACACTTAAATGCTTATTGAATTTCCTTATTCATATCATAATTAATCTCCATTTTCTTAATAGTTTGTTGTTTTGTTTTCGGGGGTTTTTTTGGATTTTATTTATTTGACATAGAGAGATCCCAACTAGGCAGAGAGGCAGACAGAGAAGGGAAAGCAGGCTCCCTGCTGAGCAGAGAGCCCATGCAGGGCTCGATCCCAGGACCTCGAGATCATGACCTTGAGCCGAAGGCAGAGGCTTACCCCACTGAGCAACCCAGGCGCCCCAATCTCATTTTTCTTAGGCCAGCTTGTAAAATAACTTCTCGAGTCTTGTTAAGTTCACCTCAGTGTTCTCCTTTTGGCCCCTCTACAGCACTGTCATTTGTAAGAGTCTGCTGAGAGCTTTGGGGGAGATAATATTCCATGGCTTTTGAGGCACTTGCTTAGGGAAGAAGAGATGCTAAAAGAAAAAGACCAACAGGCCTCACCTCTGTCAACTGACAAGTCCTTTTATTTTTTAAGATTTTATTTATTTATTTGCCAGAGACACAAGTAGAGGGGGAGTCGGGGAGGGAGAAGTAGGCCCCCCACCAAGCAGGGAGCCCAGTGTGGGGCTCGATCCCACGACCCTGGGATCATGGTCTGAGCCGAAGGCAGATGCCCAAAGACTGAGCCATCCAGGTGCCCCTGTCAACTGACAAGTCTTAATTGACATGCTGGACCTCAGCACTGTCTGAGCAGAGACCAGTGGGCCCCACCCCTTCTCCTTCAGTGTCTGCCCCTCTGCCCCCTCCCTGGTTTAATCTTATATTCCCCACGTCGCCACTCTTCAGTATTGCCTGACTCGGGCTCTGGCTCAGCAAGAGTGTTTTGGTGCCTCTTTGGGAGGTAAAGTGATTTGCCTCCAGTTCTTGTTACCGCTGCGTAGCATACTTGGGAAGCAGGACCTCAACTGTGAGTCAGGTTTGAGGGTCCCTGCTATAGTGCCAGGTTATTGAAGCTAAGTTTAGGGAGGTAGAAACTGTTAAAGGTTCAGAGGGAAATCTAGATTTAGAACAGACACCAGGCAAGCAGTCAGACACAAACTAGTGCAGGGTATAACGGTGCACCACAAGTTTTCTCAGAATTATTGGATAGAATGTATATTCCCATAAGTCAGTTTTCTGAATTTTTGAAATAGATCATTTATGAATGCCAGGAGAAAAAACAATACTGGAAATATTTTCTGAATTGGATTGCATATGACTCTGCCACTTTAAACATATAAAATATAATTTTATCTTTCCTTCATTGACTTAATTAAAAGGAATATTCATTATTGTTTGGTACTGTAATATAATAGACTGCTGTGCATGCTCATTAAGGTTTTGTCTGCTTTTAATTGTGTTTCTGTTTCTGTTACTAGTGGTGTACTCACCATCACATCTTCATGCTATCAGAGCACCTGCTTCTAACATGTTGCTTCTGATGTGAACTTACTAGAAATATCTAAAATGTCAGAAAAGAGTCTGAATAAAGGCGTCAGATAACAACCCAGAGGCTTTTTTCATACTTGCCTTTGGAGACACAGCCCTCTTCCACATATCGAGGTGTGATAAGCAGGTCCACCAGTGAGAGGGTGTCAGGGCATTGCCTCTCCGCATACTGACCTTCCAACTGGAGTGATGGAGAATGAACCCCAGTGAAGGCTTTCTTTCCTTTAAGGCATTCACATTTCATCAACTAAATTGGTATAAAAATTGGATTTTGCAGTCTGTGGCAATTAATAGTTAATAGGCTGGACACTGGTGAACTTGAGCAAAGGCTGGTAACCAGAAGGTAGCAAATTGAGTGATTATTTTAGGCAATCTATAATCTGTCTTCATTCTTCACGTAGGTCATAATATTTCTCAACTGGAAAATAATCAGTATCTGGATGTGATTGATAAAATTTGCATCTGTAAACTTTCACTGTGGATCCCACTAATAGAAAAATGATTTAAAATACAAGATGGTGTGGGTTTATTTAAGAGTGAATTTGGGGGCACCTGGGTGGCTCAGTGGGTTAAAGCCTCTGCTTTCGGCTCAGGTCATGATCTCAGGGTCCTGGGATCGAGGCCCACATCAGGCTCTCTGCTCAGCAGGGAGCCTGCTTCCCCCTCTCTCTCTGCCTGCCTCTCTCCCTCTGTGAAATAAATAAATAAAATCTTAAAAAAAAAAAAAGAGTGAATTTGGGATTCATGCAGAAAAATGTCATTTATACAGCTAGACAGTCTCCCCCTGTGTACTTGCATCTTCATTAAGACCTGGTTCAGAAGTTATGGCAAAGTAGAAAGTCACCATAAATAAAATTTCAAATGGTTACTTATGAACAATAAAATGCATTCATTTTGTTCAAAATGTTCTAGATTGGCTTACGCAGGATCCAGGTCAACACATGGCCTTGGATACTGTTGTATCATACTGAACCGTTGTGCAATTCCAGAATTAAATTCTGATTTAGCAGTTTTAAGGAAGAGCACAAAGCTTACCACGTGATTGTCTTAGTGGCTTCCAACCTTATTGTAGAGACAGCGCCTCAACGAGGAGGCATAAAATGTGCTATGATGCAGAGAATTGTAGGGAATGTGCCAGAGGTTCTGTTATGTGGTCGGTCATTCATTCATTCATTCAGGCAGCACCGTTTACAGTACTTCCACATCCTTCTTGCTGCTTACCCTATTGCTTTATAATCATCTCTACATGTCTGTCTTCCTGTCAGACTGACTGTAAGTTTCTCAAGGTTTTACTCATGCTTGTATTTCCGGGAAGTTAGGGCAGTGCCCGGTACATAAGAGTCACTCAAAAACTGTTTAACAGATCAGTGGTTAAGAATGAGTGCTGGCAATGTGATTTTCTTGAAGAATGGACTTTTGCTTAAAGTTAAATCAAGTTATTTCTACACGGACATTAAACTTGAGCTTTTCTCATGAGCAGTTTGCTCTATCTAGAGCCATCTCTGAGTAAACTGTGTTAGATTTCCATTCATGAGAAAGGTGTCAAGGAAGGATTCCATTCACATTAAGCTGATGCTGCTAAAGTATCATTGTTTAGTGTTGGCAGAACACATGTTTTGATCATCCAGCTTTTCACCGTCTGGAGAACAGCTCTTTTAACAGAACCCACATTGTAAGACACATTTGACATTATTTGGGTTTGTCACTTACAGCTGAGGAAGGCACTGACTTCCTGTATAACTGATACTCAAAATGGAATTCTAAGAAATATTTATAATGTTATAAAATCTAAATTGCCTTCAGGAATTGGTATGTGGATACAGATCAGTTCATTCTTGGTTAAATGGAGTTCTAGAAAAATCGCACGGTAGACCTGAGCTCTGTAACAGTTGGTACGGGGAAACATTCATTTTAAAGCGCTGCCTGCCACGAATTCAGTAGAGTAGGGTTAGCTTGTCTTTTAATGCAAGAATGTAAGCAACACTCCAGGAGGTCATACAACTAGGGCATCTGATTCAGATTCTGTGTCTGGCATTAGTGTGCTAGAATCCACTGCAAAGCAGGTTGGTTAGCTGTAGGACACACACCCCAAAGACAAGCATGCTTTCATGAGCATCCGTAGCAGTAGCTTGGTGTGGTTATCAGCCACAAATAACCAAACATCTTTTCTATTACAAAGTCAGAGAACCATTAAAAATGCTTTAGAAGATTAACGTTTGGGAAAAGGGAGTCAAAATCATGCACGATCTCGATAATAATAGTAATGAAAATACTGTAAGCCTGTTAGAATTCTGGCACATTTCCTTTTGGGTGTTTTTCTTATGCATGGCCTTTCGTGGTTTTTTAATATTATAGGGCTTGTATAATTAGGTGCCCTCGTTTATTTTCCTCTCAATAGCAGAAGCAGTTTTCCATGTGCCTCCTAATCATCATTTCCAAACTCTCTAAAAACCCATTATTACATTCAGCCTATCCAACCTTATAGGTTAATCACTTCCATAGATGTTATTAGTTACTGTATAAAGAAATACTTCAACAAAGCGATCTTTATTTGTTCACAGTTTACACGTTTCACTCATTGCCGTATTTATGCTGTTTTACATGAACTTTGATTAAAAACAACAAACGTTTATTGAGCATTGGCATAGGATAATCCGATTTAATCCTTGTAACAACGCTTTGTACCAAGATACTGTTACTACTAATCTCCATTCAACAGATAAATAGAAAACTGAGATCACACAGCCAGGAAGTGGCATGGCTTGGTTTTAAATCCTGCTTTTTTGCCGTGGCTTCTGATACCTCTGATGATGGGCCCCTGAACTTTCGCTTTCTAGATTTGAGATTGAGTGTTTAAGTCCATACTCATAGGGTGATCTTTTTGTCTCAATGGCTAATTTAGTTTCTAGGCTCCATCCGTTTGCTTTTCTCTAGTCGTAGCATGAAATGACAAACAGCATTCCTGGTACTTCATCATTTAATAAGAGTGGAATGATTTTGTTTTAATTTTTAGTATCCATAGTAGTCGTCATGTAAGTTGTAACTGGACATATGGCCATTGTCTTTATAGAAGGATGTCTGAGGAGACTCTCAAGCTTTTTTTCTGGATCTGAACTATGTCTCCATGTCTGATAGCTTGAATTACTTAAGTCATTAGAATTACAGTAGTCTTATAATACGGAACCAGAAAGCAGATCTTATTCACTTATGTCTGTCAATTTATTTTTCAGGTCACGGAACAAAAAACCAAAGGTAAGGTTTTTTTTTTCTTTTTTCAGTCATTGAATCTTCTGTGTTTAGATTTTATACCCTTGCTGACTCAGCCTCCAATCCACTTGATTAGTGAGAGTGGGTGCAAAGTAGTTAAGTTGGTTGTTTGCAACCACTGAAGAACAGTAATGACAAATTAAAAGTACTTGTAGTAGTGTTTCTAGTTGGCCTTAAATTTTTTAGAAGGCAAAAGAGATTAGAAAAAGTAATACCTTGTTTTGAAAGTATATGGGTCACAATTTTGAACCAAACCTTTTCAAAATAGTAAGAAAAAGAAAATTCTAGCTGCTAATTTATAGATGGGAACTGCAGAGGATTGTTAAACATCTTGATCCATGGCATGCATTGTGTCTGAAAGGGAGTATTAAATGTCTGGGATGGTCAAGTGGTCTTCTGAGCTAGAGCCTGGAATGTGCTTTTTCAAAAAATAATACATTTTAACTCTGTTACAAAATAGTGATGTTTTAAAAAAAAAAAAACAAAAAAANATTGTGTCTGAAAGGGAGTATTAAATGTCTGGGATGGTCAAGTGGTCTTCTGAGCTAGAGCCAGGAATGTGCTTTTTCAAAAAATAATACATTTTAACTCTGTTACAAAATAGTGATGTTTTAAAAAAAAAAAAACAAAAAAAACAAAATAGTGATGTGTCATAAGCAGAAGCAGATGTTCTTCAGGTCATCCCCAACCTAATGATCTGTGTGCTTTCAGATCTCTTTCACTTCTGTTAATTTTGATTATGCAGTCTTGTGCATAATCTGGTGCAATTTTGATTATGCATTCTGGTGATGGCCACAATTCTGGTTGGTTCCCCTTCAGAATGGTAGATTCATTCCTTGAGACCACTGTTCTAGCTCCTGTCCTTGCCCACTTAAATACGTGGTTCTCAACTAGGGTATGCATTAACATCATTTGCACAGACTTGTCAAAATACACAAGGGTAGACCTCCTCCCAAACCTTCATGGTCTCAGGCCACAACCCTAGCAGATATATTTTTGAGAAGCTCTATTGGTGACCCCAGTACATGTCCCAGTTTGAGAACCACTGCCTTGGATGGAAGGAATCACAGTAGGACTGTGAGAACTTGGAGGAAGGTCTGGGTGGATGAGTGGATTGGCTTAAGATGTGATGGGAGACCCTTTAATGATTGTTTTCTTCTTGGTTTTGTTTTCTTTTGTTGACTACTAAGCCAGAGCATGTCATACAGTGACAGAAAACTAATAAAAACAGTGCTAGTTTTTAAGGAAACTTAATTTCTGGAAAACATTCTCAGATGACTAGACATTACTGTAATATATTTCTAATCAAAATGCATTTCAAGGGAGAATGTAGTCTGGAACCTTGTAGTGATTTATAAAATAAACTGATAAGAACCATTATTAGTTATAATTGTTTTAATTAGAATAGTGTTTTCCCCTTGTACTTTTATTTTTTTTTTAAAGATTTTATTTATTTATTTATTTGACAGAGAGAGACACAGCGAGAGAGGGAACATCAGCAGGGAGAGTGGGAGAGGGAGAAGCAAGCTTCCAGCAGAGCAGGGAGCCCGATGTGGAGCTTGATCCCAGGAACCTGGGATCATGACCTGAGCCGAAGGCAGACACTTAATGACTAAGCCACCCAGGCACTCCCCCTCTTGTACTTTTAACCAGTACCAACCCAGAAGTGGGCTTTATTTGGAAGTATCTTTATAAATTATATGTTTGAAATAGAAATTACACTTTACCATAAAAATAGAGTTATTGATAGTAGTAATACAGTGTCCATATTTTCTAAACCAACATTCTATCTAGGAAAGGATTTAGGCACATAGTATTTATGTTTATAGGACTTTCTGATGAATATCGAGACAACAGATGAGGATATTGGCATTTTCCTGGAAAATCCAGGCTCTGTGGTTGTTGAAACATGGTGGTTAGGTTCCTGGGCCTGGCCACAACTCTAATGCTCATGAAGCCAAGTACCAACTGAGCTATGGAAACAAGCTGCTCTGTATGGTAAGTGGTGTTTCTGTTGGAAAATCGAAAATCCATTAAGGCATTCTTTCTTAGATTTTTTGTGTGTATGCTAGGTCTGTTCTCAGAAACACATTCCTCTTCCCTCTGCCAAAATCTTAAAAATCAAACTTTCTTTTCTACTTACGACTGAATTTTCTGTCCAATTAGGATTTTTCTCTCACCTACCATAAAGTGGATTACAGCCTCAGTTTCCATACTCTTCCCACCCTGACCCCCCATCGAAAGTTAAAGTAAAATAATCCCTAAGTGAGCTGAAAGCCTGTTTCATTCAGGTCTCCTAAGGAATTTACTTAGTAGGACCAGGGAGAGAATAAAAGTAAAAATAAAAATTATCTCTGGAGTATGTTAGACCTTAAGTAGAGGGACAGGAAAAACAAGAATTCTGGAGAGAATACAACAGGAGTTCAAGTGGAGGTTATATGAAGACAGGGCCTTGCACTGGGCCTGGTCTTTCTCATTTTTTGCCCCACTTTACAGCCACATTTTTATCTTTGTTCCCAAGACCCTGTCTGGCCACTCTAAATCTCTTTCTTCTCTTCCTGCAGCTGATGTTTCTGGGTCCTGTTCCTCTTCCCAAAGATGGTGCCTTTCTTAGGCAGTCTCTCCATAACTGCATCTACCCCTCTTTTCCCAACAGACCCTATGAGAAAAAAGATTGTTGGTGCCAAGTCTCTGGTTGTACAGAGGGCTGAAGTAAGATTTGTCCATATATCAGGGGGAAAAAAATAGATTCATTATATGTTCTGTCTTTATCTTCCATTATTTTTTTAAAAAAAGAGAATTCTGGAGAATTCTGGAGTAAGATTTCAAGTGGAGGTTCTGTGAAGACATAATGGCCTAGAGGAGAGGGCCTTGCTTCATGATAGCAGACAATACGAAGCACTTAAGGTAGAAGCTGATGTCCCACTTTGTTGGCTATTGGACTTAGAATCGAAAGAGTCTGTGGGATTGATGTAATAGACCAGATATAACAGGGATGAAGGGTAAGGTTAGGACTAAAAAGGGGCGCTAGTCGGTGGCTAGTCGGTTAAGCATCCGACTCTTGATCTCAGCTCAGGTCTCTATCTCAGAGTCATGATTTCAAACCCTGCATTGGGCTCCACACTGGGCCTGGAGCCTACTTTAAAAAAAAAAAAAAAAAGATCAGGACTAGAAAGACTGTGCAATGGCGGAGCTTGCACATAGCAGTTTTGCCTTGTTAAAAAGATGTTAGGGTATGGGCGCCTGGGTGGCTCAGTGGGTTAAAGCCTCTGCTTTCGGCTCAGGTCATGATCTCAGGGTCCTGGGATCGAGGCCTGCATCGGGCTCTCTGCTCAGCAGGGAGCCTGCTTCCCCCTCTCTCTGCCTGCCTCTCCGCCTACTTGTGATCTCTCTCTCTGTGTCAAATGAATAAATAAAATCTTTAAAAAAAAAAAGATGTTAGGGTCACGGTTGGCTTAATGGTGTAGTTATCAGTATGAAATGACTGATTTATAAAAACTAACATGACTTGGGGCATCTGGGTGGCTCAGTCAGTTAAGCCTCTGTCTCTTGGTTTGACTCAGGTCATGGTCTTGGGATTGTGAGACCCAGTCCCATGTTGGAATCTGTGCTCAGCAGAGTCTGCATGAGATTCTCTTCCTCTTCCTCTGCCCCGGCCCCTGCCCGTGTGTGTGCGCTCCAGCTCTCTTTAAAATAATAAAATCTTGAAAAGATGACTGACATGACCTTAAGTGCATTCATAGAAATACAGTATCTAGGAAGGGATTTGCAGTTCTTGTAATAGGCACCACACTGTGTAAGGAGACAGAAATCAACTTGTGTGGAGCCTGGGGGGTTTGGGCCAGACTGGTCAATGATTTGAGCCTGTGTTGCCTTTGGAAGGGTTAAACACGTGATGATGCTTAACCCTCTGTGGAAGGCTTACCACCTGAGGAAGCTCAGGTAACAGTCTGTAAAGATTTGAAGGGTTCTGGTGCCTGACACTTAGCAGTGGTAAATATCTATCAGGTGTTTTGTTCAGTGAGACTTATTCTCATAGCAAAAGTACTGATGGTGAGAGTCAAAGCAACAGGGAAAAGCTTCCAGCTCAACATAAGTTGAAATTTTTAGATACTGTCATCCACAGCAGCAGTTCATGACCTTTACCCCACCTTGGACACAGCTGAGGGACAGCACCTTCCCATCAGCATACTTGGGGTGACGACCACTGCAGTACATTGGCCACAACTCTGTCTTCTGAGTCTACCCCAGAAGGCACATTTAGTAAATGTGTGTTGGTCGTTGGGATAACCTTGAGTCTACTCTCATTTATTAAGATTTGAGGTGGATTCCCCCCCCCCCAGGTAAGTAATTCACAAACTAAACTAATTGCAGCATGCGTCATGCCTTGTAGAAACACCTCTGTATTCTAACACTGGTGGGAGCCATTTGTTCAGAGATGGAATTGGCTGCCTCCGGAGAGTGAGTGAATGTGAGGTATAAGACATATGGTTCAGATAGATGGGCATAGAATAGTCCAGGGAGGAGGTAATGAGGACTTGAACCTGATTAGGAACAGTGGTGGTGGAGGAAGGCAGGCATCAGAGAGATGCTTTGGTACACTGGAATGTAATGATGATCAGATAATGACGTGTGGGAAAGAACAAAGTCTAAGACACCTTCCAGGTTTCCTACTTGAGAAGATGGTTGGGTAATGACCCTGTTCCTTGAGCTAAGAGATAATGGGGAGCTGGGGAACAAGTTGGAGGGCTAAAAGGAAGAAGGGTGAAAGATCTGAGTTGGATGTAGTGATTTGGGGAACACTTGCACCTAAATGTTAAAGTTCCAATATGGGGGAACTTGTACTCAAGTAACTTAAATGTGGGAAGAGTGTAGGCCCCACCTTCATGTTCAGGTTTTTTTTTTTTAAAGACACAACTCATGGGGACCTGGGTGGCTCAGTCATTTAAGTGCCTTCCTTCAGCTCAGGTCACGATCCCAGGAGTCTGGGATCGAAGTCCACATCAGGCTTCCTGCTCAGCAGGGAATCTGCTTCTCACTCTGCCTGCCACTCTCTTGTGTGCATGTTTGTGTGCTTGTATGCATGCTCTCCCCGCCTCCCTCTCTTTGTCAAATAAATAAATAAAATCTTAAAAAACAACAACAATAACAACTGAGAAGACTCCTCCCAGCCCTTGCCAGCTTGTTTATTCTCATAAGAGAAGAGGGGATTGGGAATGCCATCTGCTATGGGAATCTTACAGTCACAGATAGAAAATAAATCACTGAATAATTCATCTCCATTCATTTATCAGTTATTTTTATCTATCGGCTGTTATAGGTCATGCAGAGCCTAGTATATTGATAATATCCAGCCATGACCAACTTGTTTTATCAAGAAATAGCTTTATTCTGCTCATAGGTTGTGGATTCTCTGACCTCCCTTCCTTACTGGGAGGCCCAGGACTGCCTCATGGTTGACTGAGATTAGACCAGGGTTGCCTTAAAGTGACTTCAGGCTCCTATTCTTTGTTTTTGTTACTCACAGTGCTCACCAGTGTCCAGTGGGAGTAGATTGGACCCCCTGATTGCTGATGAGGTCTCTCTCTCCATAAAGCAGCCAGTTCAATGAACAGCATGCTGGCCCCGCATCATTTCAGCAGTCAGAGCAGTGCAGCCCCCAGAGCTGGCCCAAACATGCCCTTGGAGGTCTGGGATTTGGGCCTCAGAATCATCCGAATTATCAGGCTCAGTGGGTGTTTCTGTAACATTGCCAGCCTCTATTTGCCAGGTAGATTTTCCTGGAAAGGGGGGCAGTCTTTTGGTAGGATGAAGCCAAGGAGGTGCTGGAGAACATCGTCTGTAGGGTCGGGGGGATGTTTTCATGGTCATCCTGCACATTCCAGACTTCCTATTTGCCAGTTCTGAAAGTAAGTTAAAGCATTAAAATAAGTAGGGGGCGCCTGGGTGGCTCAGTGGGTTAAAGCCGCTGCCTTTGGCTCAGGTCATGATCTCAGCGTCCTGGGATCGAGGTCCTGGGATCGGGGCCCGCATCGGGCTCCCTGCTCGGCAGGGAACCTGCTTCCTCCTCTCCCTGTCTCTCTGCCTGCCTCTCTGCCTACTTGTGATCTCCCTCTCTCTCTCTGTCAAATAAATAAATAAAATCTTAAAAAAAAAAATAAAGTTAAAAAAAGAGGGCGCCTGGGTCGCTCAGTGGGTTAAAGCCTCTGCTTTCGGCTCAGGTCATGATCTCAGCGTCCTGGGATCGAGGTCCTGGGACCGAGGCCCGCATCGGGCTCTCTGCTCGGCAGGGAGCCTGCTTCCTCCTCTCCCTGTCTCTCTGCCTGCCTCTCTGCCTCCTTGTAATCTCTCCCTCTGTCAAATAAATAAATAAAATCTTTAAAATAAAATAAAATAAGTAGGATAAATACCTACATTTTGAAATTTTTAATTTTATTTGAAATTTTTATTTGGAATCTTTATTTTATTTTACTTTTTTTTTTCTCTTTCAGAGCAGGAGAGAGAGAAAGGAGGGGCAGAGGGAGAGAGAGAGAGAAAAAGCAATCTTAGGCAGTCTCCACACTCAGTGCGGAGCCCGGTGTGGGGCTTGATCTCATGACCCTGAGATCATGAGCTGAGCCAGAATCAAGAGTTGGATGCTTAACTGACTAAGCCACCCAGGTGCCCCTGAAATTTTTATTTTAAATAAAGAGTTGGAATAAATATACAAGGTACCCTTAAAAATTTTTTTTGACATGAGCTAAAGAAATTATAATGTTTCTAATTATTTACACAGAGTGCAAAGCAAGAGTGTTTGAGTTCAGGTAGCTGTAGAAACCAAAACCCAGTTGATTTTGTGATTCTCCAGGGCTGAGGTTTCCTGTGGGGATCTAGTCTGTGCCAGGCCCTAAGTAAAAAAGATGAAAGGTGGGACACTTGGCCTGGTGAGGGTGAGGAGCTTGTGAATGAGAATTTCAATACAGTGTGATGAATTCATGTAAAGAAAGATGGACAGCGTGTTCCAGGAGCACAAATGAAGGTGCTTAGCCTGTCTAGTCCAGGGACTTCAAGAAAAGTTTCTCCAAGGTAGGTCTTTAAGAAGGCGAATGAATAAAGGGAAGGGGCATTCTGGTCAATCGCCCTAAACCTTCGCCAAGGGCTTTGCCTGGTGCCCATATGTACCTTCAGACTTGCTGGGCAGCCCTTCAGGGATTTAGGGGAGCAGGCGGTGATTGCTTCCCCTTCCCCCTTAATTGATGGAATGGAGTTCTGTGGTATTGCTGTCTTTGAGCCCTCGTCACCATCACTCCCCGCCTCTGCCGCACCCCCAGTAAACTGAAGATGCAGGGGAGTTTAGAAGGACCACGTCCATCCACAGTAGGATGGAAGAAGAGTTGTCTTGTTGGAATTGGTCTCATGTAAGCTTTCTTAAAAACAATCTTTAGAAAAATGTATTTGATTTCAAAGACCATTTCCCAATCTGTCTCTTTCAGTGCCCGAAGTGACGAAACCAAGTTTAAGCCAACCAACGGCCGCCAGCCCAATTGGCAGCTCTCCATCGCCACCAGTCAATGGTGGCAACAATGCCAAAAGGGTGGCAGTGCCGAACGGACAACCGCCAAGCGCCGCCCGCTACATGCCTCGGGAGGTGCCTCCGCGATTCCGTTGCCAGCAGGACCACAAAGTGTTACTAAAACGCGGGCAGCCCCCTCCACCGTCCTGCATGCTCCTCGGGGGTGGGGCAGGGCCTCCTCCCTCCACAGCACCTGGAGCAAACTCAAACAACGCACAAGTGACAGGAACGCTGCTGCAGGGTGACGGTGGGACTGCACCAGGTGAGGGATGCGCGCCGGGAATGGACTCGGCGGCCGCTTTAAAGAGAGCGAGCACGTCTTCTGTATGGCCTGGTATAGGGTCCACGAAAACCCTTCGTTAGCTAGACTCTTGGGGTCCCTCAGAAGACAGGAGAGGGTCCCAGTATGAAATGCGAACCAGCACTTCTTTTCTGAAACTGGGGTTTAGCGTCCAGTGTGTGCTTTTGGCATGCGAGGCTAACATGGCTGTTTGTCATCACCATTTGGGACCTTTATTCCCTTCTCAGACAAGCACGTTTTAAACTCGAGCCTCTTAGCTCCAGCTGTCAGCACAAGTGTGTGCCCAGGGTATGACTGGAGGGGGCACCAGTGCACAGGCTTGTTCTGAACCTTTCTTGCCTGTGTTTATGTTCTCAGAACGCTGGGGGTCTAGAGAGAATCATCTCTTAGATTATTCTGTAGAATCCTGGTGGGAGGAGAGATCAAATAATATCATTCTATAGTTTTTTTATTGGATTTTTAAAATTAATTGTTTATTCAGAGGGTTTTGAGCTTTGTTAAAAACTGTATGTAGGGGCGCCCTGCTGCCTCAGTCAGTAGACTATGCAGCTCTTGATCTTGGGGTCATAAGCTTGAGCCCCACTTTGGGTATAGAGCCTACTTTAAATAAACAAACAAAACTGCATGTAGATATAAGGGATCTTTAGCAGAAGGGCTCTACAAGTTTTGAGGGTTTTTAATAGATGAATACTAAATCAGCTAACCACTAAGAACCTCCAAATATCACCTTCCCTCCCCACACTTTTTTTAAAGCTTATTAACAGATTTCCCCTTAGCTCTTATAATGTTTTTTGAGGTTATCCTAAAATTCAGAGCTTAAAACATCATCAGGCCTTGGCAAGAACAGTGAGTTGGTCATTGTTAACTGTGGCATGCTTTATTCTGGTTCTGATTTGGCCTTAGAAAATTCTGTCACTGTCTCTTGTGCAGAGTAAAGATGGAAAGAAACCTCACGGTTACACAGGCTCTCTGCAGACTTCTCTGTGGTGACTGTCAGGCCGGGCTCAAAGCAGGCAGGGAAAAGCCTCATGGCCCTTCCTTCTTGGCCCCTCATAAGCAGTTGCAAAAGGGAGTATGTGCGGGGCAGTCATATCGGGTGTTTCTGCAGCCAGATCTAGCCAGGCCTGGATAGAGACATGAGTCCAGTGTGAGTACTCTCTCATCTGCATTCTTAAAACTAAGGAGACCCCCTAAAGCTCAAGAGTTGGAGATTCTCTACTTTCCTACACTTAATATGGCTCTATGTGATATTTTTCAGCCTTATATTGATTTAAAGCTTCTTGCTTAAAATAACTAAAACAAGTTTAGAAGAAATTACTGGGTTAAAAACATGTCATTTTTCTTCTCACCAAATATGATAAATTCCACCAAAATGTGTGCTGAGCCAAACTAATTTATCAGACTAAGTTCCTTGGGCATACAGACTGATTCACGCTCGTCTGCCCCAGCATCTCGCTGGGTGGGCATTCATCATTCATTAGATGCTTACTGAGCAGCAACGCACAGGCCACTATGAGGAATTCAAACGTTAGCAAGATAGGTTCTCTGCCTAAGAGAGGGAGCTTCTGGGCGAGTCTCTGTGCTAATGTCGGGGGAGGTAGATGTGAACACAGTACCACAGCACTGAGCAAAATGGCTTTAGACAGGGAAAGGTTATTTTTAGGTGATGAACTAAAAACAAAACCAAACCAAAAACCCTCATAGAAGAAATGGCACTTGAACTAGGCCCAGAAAGATGGATAGATTTCAGTATATGAGTCCAAGAGGGGAAGCCAGTAGCTACCAACATGGAATAGTGCCAGGGTGAGAAGGCACAAGTTGTGGACTGTCGAGGAGTATGGAATGTAGGCATCCACATAGAAAGTAGTGGAAGATAAGACTGGACAAGTCAGTTGGTCCCAGATTGTGCAGCATCTTGATCAGACTCCAGGCCCAAGAGGGTTAGCTTTGTTCTTGTGCACGAAGAAGCCATTAGAAGCTTCCCACGCAGCAGTGATCTAATTGAAGGGGTGCTTTAGAACAATTACTCTAGCCAGGAGTGTTTAAAGTAGATTGGAAATAGAAAGCAGATTCAGCTTGTTATTGCACTGTCTCAAGATACAAGAAGGCCCTTCTCTGTGAGTAGAAATGACAAGGGGACAGTTCTGAGAAATGCCGTGGAGTGGAACTTAACCAAGACAAGCAACTGGGTAGAGAAACTAGTTTTGGGGAAAGGCGATGAGCTCTCTTGGGGGGCACTTTGAGCTTGAGGTGGTGGTACAGCATGCATGTGTAGCTGTGATTGATCAGATAATCTCTTTCCCAGAGTCAACCCTTGGAGGTGCTGCTGCTTCAAATTATGCAAATTCCACTTGGGGCCCGGGAGCCTCCTCCAACAACGGCGCCTCCCCCAACCCAGTTCACATCCGGGACAAGGTGATTGTAGACGGGTCTGACATGGAAGAGTGGCCTTGTATTGCCAGCAAAGACACTGAGTCTTCTTCCGAAAACACCACCGATAACAACAGTGCCTCGAACCCTGGCTCTGAGAAGAGCACTCTGCCAGGAAGCACCACTAGTAACAAAGGAAAAGGGAGCCAGTGCCAGTCTGCAAGTTCTGGGAACGAATGTAATCTTGGGGTCTGGAAATCTGACCCTAAGACTAAATCTGTTCAATCTTCCAACTGTACTACAGAGAGCAACAATGGACTAGGAAATTGGAGGAATGTGAGTGGTCAGGATAGACTTGGACCTGGCTCTGGCTTCAGCAACTTTAACCCAAATAGCAACCCATCTGCCTGGCCAGCGCTGGTCCAAGAAGGAAATTCTAGGAAAGGGGCATTGGAAACGGATACTGGGAATTCCAGTGCGCAGGTTAGCACAGTAGGTCAGGCATCCAGGGAACAGCAGTCAAAGATGGAAAATGCGGGTGTTAACTTTGTTGTCTCTGGCAGAGAACAGGCTCAAATTCATAACACTGATGGACCAAAAAATGGAAACACTAACTCCTTGAACTTAAGTTCACCAAACCCCATGGAGAATAAGGGAATGCCCTTTGGAATGGGCTTGGGGAACGCCTCCAGGAGCACTGATGCCCCTTCACAAAGCACTGGAGATCGAAAGACTGGGAGTGTTGGATCTTGGGGTGCAGCTAGGGGGCCTTCTGGAACTGACACAGCCTCTGGACAAAGCAATTCTGGAAACAATGGGAACAATGGAAAGGATAGAGAGGACTCCTGGAAAGGAGCTTCTGTTCAGAAATCATCTGGGTCAAAAAATGACTCCTGGGACAACAATAACAGGTCTACGGGTGGGTCCTGGAACTTTGGCCCTCAGGACTCTAATGACAGCAAATGGGGTGAAGGGAACAAAATGACATCTGGGGTCTCTCAGGGAGAATGGAAACAGCCGACTGGGTCTGATGAGTTGAAAATTGGAGAATGGAGTGGTCCAAACCAACCAAATTCTAGCACTGGAGCATGGGACAATCAAAAGGGCCACCCCCTCCCTGAAAACCAAGGCAATGCCCAGGCTCCCTGTTGGGGAAGATCTTCCAGCTCCACAGGAAGTGAAGTTGGAGGTCAAAGCACTGGAAGCAACCACAAAGCAGGAAGTAGTGACAGTCATAATTCTGGCCGTCGGTCATACCGGCCCACACATCCTGATTGTCAGGCTGTCTTACAGACTCTTTTGAGCCGAACTGATTTGGACCCCAGGGTGCTCTCAAACACTGGCTGGGGCCAAACTCAAATTAAGCAGGACACAGTGTGGGATATTGAAGAGGTGCCAAGGCCCGAGGGGAAATCTGACAAAGGAACTGAGGGGTGGGAGAGCGCTGCCACACAGACCAAGAACTCAGGGGGCTGGGGAGACGCACCCAGCCAAAGCAATCAAATGAAGTCTGGATGGGGGGAGCTCTCAGCCTCTACAGAGTGGAAAGACCCCAAGAACACAGGAGGCTGGAATGACTACAAGAACAACAACTCTTCCAACTGGGGAGGCGGACGACCAGATGAAAAGACATCTTCCTCTTGGAATGAGAACTCCAGCAAGGATCAGGGGTGGGGAGGGGGACGCCAGCCCAATCAAGGATGGACTTCCGGGAAGAATGGTTGGGGAGAGGAAGTTGATCAAGCGAAAAACAGCAGTTGGGAAAGTTCTGCAAGTAAACCTGTGTCTGGGTGGGGTGAAGGAGGGCAGAATGAAATTGGGACTTGGGGGAACAGTGGGAATGCAAGCCTAGCTTCCAAAGGCGGCTGGGAAGATTGCAAAAGGTCTCCAGCATGGACTGAGACTGGCAGACAACCCAGCTCCTGGAATAAACAGCACCAACAGCAGCAGCAGCCACAGCAGCCACCGCCACCACAACCAGAGGCTTCCGGTTCATGGGGAGGCCCACCTCCACCACCTCCAGGCAACGGACGACCTTCCAATTCCAACTGGAGCAGCGGGCCACAGCCAGTAACCCCTAAGGATGAGGAACCCAGTGGTTGGGAAGAGCCATCCCCACAGTCAATTAGTCGGAAAATGGACATCGATGATGGCACTTCGGCATGGGGAGACCCTAACAGTTACAACTACAAGAATGTGAATCTATGGGATAAGAATTCCCAAGGGGGCCCAGCACCTCGAGAACCAAACCTGCCTACCCCGATGACCAGTAAATCAGCATCAGGTAGGCAGTGGCTGCTGCTTCTGGGTTTGATAAAGAAAAATTCTAAACCAGGGCCTTTGTATTAAGCTGCATTTATTCAACTTGACTTTGTTCTGGAAATCTTTCTACATTCGCCCTACTCTACTGTTAACAGAAGCTCTCTTTTTATAAAATGATAGTGATAACAGATGCTGGTGGTACATTTTAATGTTCTTTCTTGGCAAAAGGAAAAAGATGGCCATCCCTGTGTTAATCTCCCTAAGTTTCTTGTTTTGTTTTGTTTTTTTGGTAATTGTATTGGTCTTGTAGAATCCAAAAAAATGTATCTTGCTAAACAGACTATGCTCCAGATTTTTTAAAAAATGAAGAATTAAAATAGTAGCAGAAATAGACCTGATTTCCATTCAGTTTCTACCTGTGGACATACCCTCGTGTTTCTCCTTCCCCAGCGAAGGGAAGTATTTTGTGTTGTTCTCAAAGGTGCCGTCGGAATGCTCTTGCACAGCTGAATCCGGAAGGTTTCAGTCACTTTCCAGAGGACTTTTAATGATCACCTCTGGAAGTGGAGTACTTCATATAAGAAGTTGTTCTCTCGTGGTAATCAGTTGCCCAGAATTAAACTTTCTTCTTCCTCTATTTGAATAGAAACCCCATACCTGGTAAATTAGAAGTAGTGCTAGTAATACCATCTTTGGCATTGTCAACCTGAACGTCCCCATAAAGCATATAATTCAACAAATTAAGGGGATGCACTATTCAGGTGGGGTTTTTGTTTTTGTTTTTTAGGTAGAATTAATAATTAGTTTCCCACTCCTCAAGGAAGCGTAGTGTTCAGTGAATGCAGTTATGGCCACTTAGAAAATGATTGCTTTTAACTAGTTCTTTTTTTTTCCCCTCTCAAATATTGAAAAGACTGAAGAAGGAAGTAAAGATTGCTCATTAATTCCCTGTTCAGCATAAAACCTGCTAACATGTGAAAAAAACTTCTTATCTGTATAGTAAAAACCTTCAAACTGTACAGAAAAACAAAATGTAATAAGTAAAAGAATCTTAGCCCCTAGGGTCTCTTCCCACAGGTAATCTCTTAGAGTTTTGTGTCTCATTCAAAAATTTTGTTCATACCTGTAGCAAAATATATCTATCCTTTACAGCTTTTACACAGAAGGGATTGTACTGCATACACCGTTCTTCACCTTGCTTTTTTCATCTTACTTTAAAACTTTCCATGTTAGCACATACATTTTTGTCTTTTATTTGCTTCATGTACAGTATTTATTTCATGGGTGACACAATTGGCCTAACCAGTCCCTTTTTGATAGATATTTAGGTTACTTCCAAATGGCTTCCAAGAGTGATACAGTGAGCATTGTTGTGCATGTAGTTTATGTACTTGACAAGTGTATCTATGGTGATTTCCTGGCAGTGGAGTTACTGGGCCAGAAGTTAAAGTGACAGTGCCAGTTGCCTCCACGAGGGTGGGAGCCATTCGTATTTCTGCCGACAGAACATAGGTGTGTCTGTTTCTCCCACCTTCTCCCCCTGCCCCCAGCTCCCTGGATCCATGGATATGAGGATGTTTCCTTTAACAGATCCTTCTTAGAGACCCATTTTCTTTCTTTGCAGTCTGGAGCAAAAGCACACCACCTGCTCCAGATAATGGTACTTCAGCTTGGGGTGAGCCAAACGAAAGCAGTCCTGGGTGGGGCGAAATGGATGACACGGGAGCATCGACCACAGGCTGGGGGAACGCACCCTCCAACGCTCCAAATGCCATGAAACCTAGTAAGTGTACAGCGCTCTTTGTGAGGGAGTCTCCGTTAATCTGGGCTGAACATTTTGGTAAGGGCTGTTCTGACGTTTAAACTGTTATTTCAATGAGATTGAGGACCGTGAACCTTTAATGAACCATCAGTAGCAAATGACGGTGACTTAGTTTTGCATATGTTAACATGGTTACAGTCTAGAAGTCATAAGTTGATTTTGTTGGTTTTAAGTTAGGTTTAGTGTCTGGCCAGACTTGAAATGTTGACATGGTCCTTTTTTTGTCAGTAACTTGAATATTGCTTACCATCTCTATTTTGCACCTCTGTCCCTTTGTTAGTATAATTTAAAAAGACTTTTCTGGCTTTTACTGTGGAACACAGTCTCTGCCGCTTAGTGACTTTATCTTTCTGTTTCTTCCTGGTCCCTTTGTCTCTCCTCTCATACTTCCACCCACATAGGAACATTTAAGGTTTCTTGAACCCAACAAAGATTTCTTCGTTTGAGTTTTTCATACAAAGCATGTCACACTTATTCGTAATCATTGAAAGTCTAAGCTATCCTCGATCTAGCTGGCAATGTGTAGCCACAGTAATTTGCAAAACTTTGTAAACCGATGCTATGGAATGTCTCGTTGGATGTTTCTCAGTTGAAAAATTCAATTTCAAGTGCCCATTTCCACTTGTTTGTCATTTTCTTAAAAAGTATTCCAACATTTCTTTTCTGCCATATTGCAGACTTAAGGAATTATCTTTTGATTTAAAAATGTGGTCATACTGAATGCTCAAAATTTAAGCTAGAATAATAAATTCTGTTGTCAATTTTATCATATAATATTTATGACCCTTATAGTGCCACACGAAGAAGTACAATCTTAGCTATATTCTAGAAATTCATTCTTGTGTCTATAATTTGCATTTTAAAAATTATGAATCTCCTTCACTTCATAGAAATAGCTTTATAAAGACCGTGATTTCATCATGATTTTCACTGTAAAATTGGTTGTATCATCATGGGAAATACCATGCTGTAAACTTGAAATAGATCCAAAATGGCTGTTGGAAGACATTAACCAGACCCTTGGCACAAGGAGCTACTTCAGCAGTACTGTTAGCATTTTTCTATGTCTTTCCCAACCTTAGAATCGCCCTTCTTCCATCACAAAACCTTCACCATTTAAAAATGTTTTCTCCTCTTCAGTATCATCTGTAGTTAAAGCTCTAATTATATCTACCCCTTGTCTAGGTAATATAAATGTAGAAGGGGCTAGAATGTTTGTATCACCATATAGATGGATTAGATAAGATGACAAATACCCTAAAATGCTGTATTCATAAGGACTGATCATTGTGGTTACTCTCATACATAGCTATCACATACAATCGATCTATTCTTTTCTTAAAGATTCCAAATCTATGCAAGACGGCTGGGGGGAGAGTGACGGTCCAGTGACGGGAACTCGCCATCCCAGCTGGGAAGAGGAGGATGATGGAGGAGTCTGGAACACCGCCGGCTCTCAGGGAAGTGCTTCCTCCCACAACTCAGCAAGCTGGGGACAAGGAGGAAAGAAGCAAATGAAGGTAGCCCACTTTAGAAATGTTCGAGCTTGTTTCTTCATTCTTAGAGGCAGAACTGAGAATTTTCTAATGGAAGGAGTCCTTGAGGTCCTAAATAAGGGGAAAATATTTTCTTAAGAGCAAATAATTACTTCCTCTTTACTCCTCATCTTCCTTCCCGGTGACCATGAAACCTCGAACTACAGAGCTGTTGCTGTGAGCAAAGTGGAATTTTCAAAGAGGAGATTTTTTTTCACTTTTAGTTTCCATATGATAATAATTCTTTGGAAGCTTTCAAGGCACACTTTATAAATGTTTTATGCTTTTGCATTCTAAAGCCAAGGAAGTCCTCAGGGTAAGTTCCCGTGATATATAGAAGAGAAACCAAAGAAAGATAGCATCTCCAGTGGTGTTCAGCATGACTGGTTTTTATCCAGTTTGGGAAATTCCAAAACCCAGAACCATTCTTCCAACAAAGTGAAGTGCTAGTGCGTAACCCTGCTGTGTCAGCCAGCTAATTTATCCACATCCCACGCACAGTCATGTTCTAAAGTCATCGATTTCCGGAGCGCCTGAGTGGTTCAGTGGGTTAAGCATCCAACTCTTGATTTCAGCTCAGATCTTGATCTCAGGGTCATGGGCTCAAGTCCCATATTGGGCTTCACACTGGCCACGGAGCCTACTTAGTTAAAACAAACAAACAAAAAAAGAATAAAGTTGTCATTTTCCTTGTCTTAGAGCAACTCCATTTCTACTTTGATTTGCATAATTTGATGAGGACTTTGGTTTCAACCTAGAACAAGTCTTTGAATCTGAACCACTCTCTCAGCAGAGGCATTCTTTCCCTTCTGCAGATAAATTGATGGAAATAAGGAATGGGCAGTTGTATATTTAATTTCAACATGGGAGCCTTGCTGCCCTGTGAAACATTTCAGTGAATATTATCCTGGTTTCAAATACCAAGTACCCTCCTGGAACGTCTTCAGTTGGCTAAGGGGGCTGCTCCTTCATCCCCTTTGCTGCAGGATACTAATTTTGTTCTGAATAAGGTAACTCAGTAGTCTGAGAACACAGATAGTTCCTATTGGAGGCATCCTGTTTAAACAGCCAGTCAGTTTCCCTCCTAAGGACTTCTGTTTCCTCACCCTAGTCACAGAAGGAATTATTCAAATAAGCTTCTCAGCATCTTTGTACTCTCATGTTGTCTGGTTTGCTGTGGCTTTGTTTTTTTCATTTACAAATTCCCAATGAGACGGAATGAAAAGACCATCAGGAGACTGCGGATTGACTGGAAGCCAGCAAGGGAAAGGTGCTGGCCCACTGGGTGGCCCTGAGACATAATTGATCTGGCTCAGTGGGAATTCACTGTTTCTGCCCCATGACTGGTAATTCTGACCTTTTGTATCCAAGGGCCTTTTTTTTTTTTTAACTGATTGTGATCAAAGGCAGATACCGTAAGATTTACCATTTTCGCCATTTTTAGGTGCACAGACAGTTCAGTAGCGTTGAGTACGTTCACACTGTTGTGCAACCATCACCACATCTCACCACAAAACACTTTTCACCTGCAAAACTGAAACTGTTTGCGTAAAACAAAAACTACCAATTCTCCCCTCCCTCCAGTGAGGACTTTCTTGACCTTAAAACCTGTAACTGAACTTAAATGAACTTATTTACTTTCAAGAATAATAACATCGACACAACAAATTCATCGAAACACAGAGTTTTTATTTGTAGATTGTGCATGTGCACAAAGCCCCATCACCCCCTGTCCCCACCAAGTCCTCATTACAATTCCACCTGCCTCCTCCTTAGAAGTAAAAGGGGAGCTAATGTTGGGTGTCCTGTTTGGGGAAGACTTAAGAAACAAAAACTCAGGTCCCTTAAAAAACAGAAACTCAGGGGCACCTGGGTGACTCAGTCAGTTGAGCATCTGCCTTCACCTCAGGTCATGATCTCAGGGTCCTGGGATCAAGTCCCACGTCGGGCTCCCTGCTCAGTGGGGAGTCTGCTTCTCCCTCTTCCTCTGTCCCTCCCCCCTGCTCATGCTCATGCTTGCTCGCTCTCTCTATCTCAAATAAATAAATAAAATCTTAAAAAAAAAAAAAAACTCAGAGTCTGCCTTACTTTGCAGTAAGATCAGTGATGTCTTCCACTAGACCTCTTTCCCAGTGGGGACCCCTGTCGTTTATACTGTGAAACAAGCAGATGAAGGGTACGTGGATGAGTCCTCATTGTATCCACACAGAAACTAATGACCAGCTTAAATATCCTATTTGAATAGGCTAGTGCCTGTTTTCCAAATAACAGGCACTAGCATCAAACTCTTTGTTCTAATACAAACTGCGTTACAAGGAGATAGTGAAAGGGAAAGTACTAGCATGCAAACACTGTATTTTAGAAGATCTGATATTGACCTTCTTCTGTTTATAAGGTAAAAACACGAGCTGACCTGGGCGCCTGGGTGGCTCAGTCGGTTAAGTGTCTGCCTTCAGTTCAAGTCATGATCCTGGGTTTCTGGGGTCGAGTCCCCCATCGGGCTTTCTGGTCAGCGAGGAGCCTGCTTCTCCCTCTCCCTCTGCCATTCCCCCTGGGGGGGACAAAAACAGCTGACTGTATATCTTACCAGTTAGTTCTAATTCAGTGTGACAAAATAAGAATGAAAACACTGATAAAACTAAAGCTTCTTAATCTTTCAGCCTAATGGATAAAATATCAAAATAACCATAGTTAAAGAGGGAAATTTGGGCTCAAAAAGGTAAACTGTTGGTTCTGCATTTTTAGTTAGTACTTAAATGCAACTCAGATATGAAGTGAGATAAAATAATTTGGTTCTGAGGTTACATATTTCATTTCTGTAGTGCTCGTTGAAAGGAGGAAACAATGATTCATGGATGAATCCTCTTGCCAAACAGTTTTCAAATATGGGATTGCTGGTAAGTTTCGTTTTCTTATATGTGTAATACAGCCCAGCTTTTACTTTTAGTACAGATGCTAAGACCGCTGCCACATAGAGTAGTACAGCATTACAGAGTACAACATTGTACATAGAGCACAAGAGTTAGAAGCTGCTTGAACACTGTTTCTGATTTGGATTAAGCACTATTTGTCCTCTATTCTTTTATTCTTCATGAAGTACTCCAGTATTTAATGGTTATGGGTTTTGAATTTGTAGTCCTTATATCCTTTTCCTTAGATGGTTAGAGGAAGAAAGAGCCAGGCCTTAAAAACTTGTATAATTTTCCCTGACTACTATTGTACCAGTTTTAATATTACAGTTTTGAAAACGGCAGCAACAGCAAAATAACTAGAGAAGGTATTTGTAATTAACTATATAGGGAATTCTTGGAGGATTTTTCTCTCTCTCTCTTTTTTTTTTTCCTTATCTCTTGGGAACATTGTGGGGACACCCCATCCCTGGTTGCCAAAAGACAACTAGCTTGACTTGGCTGCACATTTCCAGATTTGATGACTTGACAAGTCACGAGAAGAAGTTGTCATCATTTGGCTGACACTCGTGGAATTTGATCCTGAGCCGACTGGAACTTGAGGACAGGGTTTTATTTCTCTAAGCAGCTATTTAGCTATTGCTGTGTCCATGGAATTACTGAAGCTAATTCTGTGTGAAAATTGAATTTGGGAATGTAGACACCAACAGCAGTCAAATTAGTCGTATCCTAAATGACCTTGTCTTCATCCCAGTGTAAGGTTCTCGTCAAAGGACCTTATATAGTGCTCATCAGATGCCACAGCTCCCATGTAAATAATGCCATTTTTAAAATCTGATCCAGACATTGAATTCAAACCTTTAATCCTCCCTCCCTGTTGCTGCTTTTTCAGAGTCAAACTGAAGATAATCCAGGCAGCAAAATGGACTTGTCTGTAGGTGTGTATCACTCCACTAATAAGAATGGGATATATTGTTGTTAATGATGCCATGCTGGATCCCTGCTCGGTTTGAGTTGGGGTGGGTGCTGTTCAGCAGACGTGAAGGACTGTCCTAGACACTAGGTAGGGGTTGAAAACTCAAACAGCTGAAGGATCCAGGAAAGTCACGTAAATGGATGGTATGTGCCAGGTATAAGAAAGTGGGAGTTGGAGGCCACTGGTTAGCTGTGGGGACTTATGTACCATGTGCAAGATCTAGGACGCAGCCTTGCTCGGCCCTAAGTTGTTGTTGCCGTGGAGAGTAAAGGTTCAGCTTTGTCAGAGCTTCCAGTTTACAAGCAAGGCCAGAAATGTAGACATACATTGACAACCTGATACTTAAATATTGGAAGCTAATTCAGATTTTAAGAACTGTGGTGTGTGGCCGAACAGAGTATGCCTGTGGCCCTGCCACCGTCTGCTCTCAGCTTGCTGGTCCCATCGCGCTGGGATGCTGCATTATTGATGAGCTTGCCCACTACAAGTGGGGCAGATGCGGTGTTGGGCCTTCATCTGTGGGGTCGTCCCCGTGACACTGTTGCTCACCTTGAACTGAAAAAGAATCAAACCAGTAAGAAAGGAAAACAGTCCTGGGTCATAAGGGAAATAGTCTTTGATTTATGATATTTTTAAATCTAAGAATAACGAGACAATAAGCTTTCAGGGGCACTGATCGTGTCCGTGTATAATAGCAAATTTCCAGAGCTGTGAAGAAAAGGAGGAATAACTGTGGTACCTGGAAAATCACATTGTTCACTTAATGTATTCCATTCTAACTTCTCAATTCTGGGGCAATAGCTGTGCCTCTTAGGCCTTTTGATTCCTAGTTAACTGTTTCACAGCCCCACCCATTTATCTAGCAGATGCTAAAAGGGCAAGAGACAAATTTTCTCCCCGAGGACGTTTGAATTTATGAGCAAGTGATAATCATCAAACATGTCAGTAACCAGTGGGAATATTTGTTTAGTCAGATTTTTTTACCAGGTTGTCCCTAAGTCTCTCTTTCAGTCTTCCATAGAAAACAAGCTACAACTGATACAAATTTTTAAAAAAGGAACAAAAGGACCCACATGTGTTCCAGAGAGGGTCCCCAGCAGCCTGAACCAATGAGATCCCTTGTGGTCTACACCCAACACCTCAGGGAGGAGAGTGGGGCTGTTACTCCTTATCATGAGGGAGACACTGGTTCTTGAAATTCTCACTTCTTCTGCGCCCCTTTTCAGGGAGCCTTCCAGATAAAAAATTTGACGTGGACAAGCGAGCGATGAATCTCGGGGATTTTAATGATATCATGAGGAAGGATCGATCTGGGTTCCGTCCACCTAATTCCAAAGACATGGGAACCACAGATAGTGGGCCTTATTTCGAGAAGGTGAGTCAAATCCTTTGTTTCAGACAATAATTCATGTGAACCACTTTGGTTCCCATTTGTTCTTTTGGTAATCAATTCCAGGAGGAAGCATAGAATTACTGAATTAATTAATGAGCAAAATGCAAACATCACCTGCCTTTAAGTGGTGACAAAAAAACAGTTGCTTTCAACAGGTGATGAGGCAGAAGTTTGAACCATCTGTCTTTAGTATGTGAGTATTGTGAAGAAGGTCTGAGTTTTTAGAAATTTTATGAAGTTTGGAAGGGGGAAATGAATGGTCTGCCTTTTTACAGTAGGGGAAACGCACACTCGAAACGTGGAAGAAATTTGAGAGACAAATTTATTCAGAATTCTTTCTTCTGCTGCTATACAATGAGAAATTAAATTTGGGATCTTGTGTGAATAATCCGTATCTCCCAAGGGCTTGCCTTCTAGCCTCGTCAAGATGGCCCAGAACTTTCTCTTTTGTTATTTCTAAGAGAGTTCCTTTGTTCTTTCTCCATTTCCCTAGTGACCTGTTTTTAGTTACAATGGTATACTGTCCAAATTCTCGTACCTGATTAAAAGAAATCATTTATACCTATTTTGATTTTTATCGTTCCTAATGGAGGAAATAATTCCTTGATTCAGAATACTGAGTTGCCATGGCCCTGGCTCTTCAGAAAGGAATGAAAACCAGAAGTTTTAGATCTGGCGCATTTTTGACACCACTGATAATGCTGTTCCAAGCAGCAACAGATTCGCAGGAAGATTACTCTGGCTTCTCTTTCAGCAGCCACACAGAGTAATCAGTATTAGATGCATAAAAGTAAAGTGTCTGGCAATTTTTATCCTAGTGCAATGGACAGAATGTGTTACTGATGTAGAGGATAAGAAAAAAATCAGTATCAGAGATGACAGATGGTGTCTGTTGGGCCAAGTGTGATGACTCTTATCAGATCCAAATTCCATCCTCGTTTATTGCTAATACACTCTAACTCTGTTTGTTCCTAGTGTTTCTCTCTTGTCCCTTCTTGCATTCTGTTGCTTCACTAACCAACACTCATTGTGATTGGCTAACTCCTACTACTTTTCAGCTGACTTTGCCTTTCTCCAATCAAGATGGGTGCCTTGGGGATGAGGCTCCCTGCTCTCCCTTCTCCCCTTCTCCCAGCTACAAGCTGTCTCCCTCTGGTTCCACACTACCCAACGTCAGCCTTGGAGCAATCGGCACAGGGCTCAACCCCCAAAACTTCGCTGCTAGACAAGTAAGGAGGCCTCTCAAATTTACAACTGCTTGGCTGTGGCCTCGCCTTGGCCCTGGTCTGCAGTTCATTGCATCATTTGTCTGTCTTGGGAAATTTGTTGATTACTGAATGCACAGAATGATACTAAGTATAGGCTTTAGATCTCTTAGCCCGTAGAACCCATCTCTCTTCATATTTTCTCAGCATGGATTTTATTTAAATCTGTTTCTTTTGTCTTCTCATTTTTGGTCATAAGTTCACATTTAAGAAGTTAACTGAGTTCTAAGTTAAGCTAAGTTCCTAAGAACTAGCTTAGGAGAATATTAAGGAGGCTACGTAGGTACCTTATGTTATCTAACTTAGCAACGAATTTGCCATTCTTAACCTTGGATTGAATGGCAAGTAATATTTTTGAAGTCCTTTCACTTTAGTAAAACTTCTACTTAGAAAATAGCAGCAAAACTAGTAAAGAGTAAATACTTGAGCGTTACAGCATCTTAAAATCTAGTGTCTTTAAGAGTAAAATACAATAATCACCCCGAGAGAGGTAATTTGGTAGGAGAGTATGAGGTTTTGGGAAGACTGGATGTTGCTCAGACGTGGTGCCCTGTTTGCGAGGGGGCGGGCCTCCGTCCTCCCAGGAGGGGCTATGCACCAGGAAAAAGACCGGCAGGGCAGGCCCCTGAGGCCTTCTCCCCTCCCCTCCGAGGGCCTGACTCGCAGCACCACAGGCCTCTGTCACCCCACAGCAGCTCCAGGGTAGTTCCCGGGGAGAAAACCAGGAATTTGGAGACAGTTCCCCTGTGACAGTGACTCCAGTGATGATATTTTCCTAACCACAGTTCTGTGAGCACTTACCGTCTCTGTGACTCTCACCTCAGGATGTCATGAAAGGACATTTAATTTTTAATTGTATCTATTCTGTTTCCACATGCAAGTTAAGGATGTTATCTAAAACACCTCTCACACCATAGTCCTCCAGTTGCACACAGGTCTTTCATACGCTTTCTAATAATTGCTGTGGCACATTTTAAGAATGGATCATATGATATCCACGTGTTCAATTGGTTATTTCTGGTTTGGGAGTTATGGGTAATTTCTTGTTTTCTTTTTTGTATTTCTACTGTTTTCCTTAATGCTTCCACAGAGGACAGAGACATGTTTTGCTTATATAAACAAAGAAGAAATAATTACATCCGTGGTTGGGGGCAGCTCTTTTTTTTTTTTGGACTGAAGTATAGAAAATACAAAATAGTCCTAATGCTCTTGATTAATGATGATTACAAACATGCCTAGAGGATTATATGTTTATCAGGAGCCATTAGTATATAATTTAAAGTATAATAGACCAGCCAAAGTAGCTGGCACTGGACTCTAAGAAAAGGTCATTCCTCTTTGGGGTTTTTTTTATCCTAAAAATGAAATGCTTCAAAGTCCATTGTGAGTCTGGTGGGTACACGTTTTATCTAAATATGGTCATGGTTCTTCTATTCCATTTTCATGGTCAGAGCCTTCATGTTAAGGCTTTAACATAGTTCATAATTAAAAATTAAAATGGAAGATTTTTATTTTCAAATCACAGATTTCAATCAGCTTGGTAACTTGGTTTTTAATTTATATGCCTTTTTATGTTAAACACTATAGTTGAGGGCAGCGATCACCAATAAATACTAGGACTCAGGTCATCATAAAAGCCTTATATTCAAGCTCTAGAAGTAACCAGATAAACTGCCATTAACATACATGTAAGCATTTGATGACCATTTTCCTAATTTCTAAATACAGTCTTAAAAAACTATGTATGATTGCCACTAAACGTATTACTCTGTGAAATAGCTTCTTCTGAGCCAAGAAAATGAGCAGCAGTGGCAAGGTTCCATATTTAAAAAGAAAGAAGGTGGTTTTGATAGACTCCTATTGATTCATCTATACATACTGTAATACATATCAGACGTGTCACAGGGCTTGATACCGCTTTAGAGACACTTGATAAAACCTAAAACCTCTAGGCTGTGGAGCGAGGGTGGCTTCTGTCCGCTGGGAATGTGCAAATAGGGCCCGATTTTACAAAAACGAGAAAAAGGCAAATTCCTTCTAATATTTCTTAGCAAAAGAGAGGTTGGAATTTAAAGTAGTTTTGGACTTTCTAAAACATGGACTCTGACAAGGACTTTAGCTATCAGAAACCCCACGGCCCAAGGACCCAACCATGAATAATTTGCATCTAATAACAAGGTCATTACTTTTATAGTAAAGTGTGAGAATGATCTTAGAATATTCTCAGTGAAACAGATGTTTCCTGTGTTCGTGAGAACAATCAGTAGGTAAGCTTCCAAGTACCATGATCTTAGAAAAATTAGAGCCGAACCATGTCACCTTAGAGTGACAGTTTGATTAGTAAGACAGGGGACGTGGAGACATTACAGCTTGTAGAATTAAAGGTCTTTTCATGTTTAAATACTCTTTGGGGAGATTTAAAATTCATGGTGGATCTTTGATTTTCTTTTATGAGGTATATACAGATTTTGATTGCCTTTTCTACTTTATGTTCATAGCCATTTTTATTTTCAGTGCTTTTAAGTTCATTAATATCCTGGTAGCAGTCGCTTAATCTATTTTGACTCATTAAGTCATTGAAATATCTTTAGTGTTCTAGAACTTAATGGTGCCATTACAAAATTCTTCTTTAAAATTACCTTAATCCCCACTATGCCAGGGAGAAGATGGTGACTTCCGTTCAGAATACATATACTTGATATAAGCAGTGGTACAGCTGTCTTCACTAAAGATATTCAGTGGGATGTTGTCAAATATATGGAATTGGTGGGTCATAACGTTTGCATCCTACAGACTAGGACTTTATTGTTTTCTGGAAATACAAAGAGGGGAGTATTAAGCTGGTGATGGAAAGACAGAATGGAAAATTAATATGACTTGCCGATGGGTTCTATCAGAGTGTTTAAAGTGTTTTGAGAACACAGAGGTGGGCTCAGTTAATTTGAATGTGAAACGAGGAAGAAGGTTCGGGCAAGACTTCCTTTATGAGGATGACCTCTGAGCTGGGCCTCAAAGAGGCCAAGTGAAGATGGTGTAGAAGCTTTCTTCAGACAGAGGGAACAGTGTCGAGTTCTTTGCTAAAGGGCTTTTCTCGGCTTGAAACAAGTCAGAACAGAAGGGCCATCATATAACCCAGTTTTGTGTAGCTCTTTGACTGAAATAGTCTAGAAGTGCTCCAGTGAGCTGGTCCTCCAAAAATCAGGGAATTAAGCTTATTTTTAACCAGACTAATGTTCATACATTGGAATGAGAAGTTACAGGTGAGTAATGGGTTATTTTTGGTGTCCCTGTAATGGTTTTTCACTTTTTCCCTTTTCTGCTTTGTTTTTTCTTTTTCTTTTTCTTTCTTTCTTTTTTTTTAATCTCACTCTTGATTTAGATTTTCTCATCTAGCAAAGAAGGGATCAAGCAGACCCAAGACAGGGAAGGGTGTTCAGATCTGGAGTAGGGTTCTCATGGGGCTAGACTACGATTTGGTGGCATTGATTCTGTGATTGAACTAATCCATTCAGAAGCATTAATGTCCTAGTGTTGTTTTACAGTTGATACTATTCAGAAGGCTGCATTTGTACTCAGGTACCTTTCAAGATGGAGCTCAGGTTATTGGACTTGAAAATAAATTTGGTTGACCCAATCTTTAAAAAAAAGAAAAAAGAGTAGTTGAAATAAACATTATATTGCCTATATCTTTCAATTACCAAAAAAAAAATTAGTGCATTTTTTTAACATTTGACCAAATGTAACCCTTCTGGTTGTAGAGTACGTCTGACTGCAGGGGTGGTGGTGCTGGGTGCATGATTTGGTCTGAATAATTTCCCCAAGCATTCCAAGACCAGGAACTTAAAAGTTACAAAACTCTGTGATTCCATGGAACACAGGCTATGATCCTTCTGAGGGATAGAAAACCAGAACTGTTTCTTTTTTGCATTTTCTTACATTAACAAAAACCCTTATCGTTGCTGTTCTGTTTGCAGGGTGGCAATCATGGTTTGTTTGGAAATAGCACAGCACAATCGAGAGGTATGCACACGCCAGTGCAGCCACTGAGTTCGTCTCCTAATCTCCGGGCGCAAGTGCCTCCCCAGTTTATTTCCCCCCAGGTAAGCAATTTTGTGTTTCCACAGCTCAGCAGTAAAGCCTATCTAGGTGGTTATCAGTCACCAACTGGAAGGTTTTATGGGCATAAAAGGAATAATATTTACCTAAATATCTAAAATGTAAAAAATCCAGATTGAGATTTGGAAAAAACTCAAGCACAAGCAGGGGAGGGGGCAGGAGGAGAAGCAGGCTCCACACTGAACAGCGAGCCCGACTTGGGTCGTGATTTCAGGACCCTGAGATCATGACCTGAGCTGAAGGCAGATGCTTAGCCAACTCAGCCACCCATGTGCCCCCAGATCAAGATTTTTAGGACAAAATGTCAAACTCATTTTTTTATTGTATCATACATACAAAGATGTTTTTGCATGAGAAGCATTATGATTATATACCTTTTAGATGCCTTTGTATTTTTCTAATGCTGCACTGATTGTTTTAATTGCATGAAAATAAAAGTACTTAGTAAATCCCAATATGTCAACATTCTGAAGTTGGTGGCCCTTGAGGATTCACTGGCAGATAAGGGGGAGAGTAGCCAGGCTCTGGGTCACTCGGAGAAGTTTTGAGGAGATGGATGTTGAAATACTGACTAGGTGCTCTGGGAAGGGGATTGAGAACAAATGAAGTGGCAGGGACTTACTCTTACAGCAGCTCTGTGTTGTGGGGTATAGTCTTTTGGGAAACCTTTTAGGTCTGTTTTTTAGTAGGAGATGTACAGTAAGTTGTTTGCAGGGTAGAGGGGAGAGATTTGTGCCACAAACTGTCCCTCATACCTCTTTGTGAGAAAATGGGTCTGAGGCGCAATATAAAAGCTGATGAGCCTGTGTAAGGATTCAGTGTATGACTTAGTCTCCTTAGAATGTTCCTTCAGTGAACTAAGATAAAGAGCTGTGAGTCTGTCCCATCCTTTCAAAGGGGGTGGGACACTTACTAGGTCCAACCAAAGGTTATAAAGGGTCAGGTTTTGTTGCTGTTTTGTTTTTGAAATATCCTGTAAGACATAGGTTTAAAATATTTATTTGAAACCATATCCTATAAATTTCAGATTCTGTGTTTGACATTAGGTCTGTAACTGTCTTAGCAGGGGACGAACTGTCCGTCATCCCACCCTCTCGTCTCCGTGGTCCTGTGCCAGGGGACTGGGAGTCGTCTTGGTGTTCCCCCTTCCTCGCCCCTGTCTCTAGTGTCTGTCCTCTAGACAGAGCTGCTCCCAGCTTTCCCAGTGCTCCATGGTCACCGTGTCTTCTTAACTCCCAGCACACCCTCCAACATGCCTGATGTCAGGCCACAGTCCTGTGGTTATCAGATGTCTGCAGTGTGCCTGGTGGTGGTGTTGGCCTTGCACAGATGAAGAAACAGCCATCTCCTATCATACCCTCCTGGAGTTGGGGGTGATGGCAGAGCAGTCAGCAAATAGGCAGCGTGATAAATGTTATATAGAAATGTTTAACACAGTTTGGGAGCTAGGCAAGGCCTCGCGGTAGGAGTGACATTTAAGCTGGGTCTTGAAGAATGAGTCAGAGTTTGCTGAGCACCACTGGGTTAAAGGTGCCTTCCAAGCAGCAGGAGCAGCTTGGACAAGGAGCAGTAATAGCTGGAAAAACATGATATGTTTGGGAAAATGCAGTTGATTTGAATAATTAGTTTGAGCTTGTTGAAGCATATAGATGTTGTCTAGAGTGGAAGAGGGAAAAACTAGTCAGGAAGTTTGGCACTGGTTTCGGAAAAGCTCTGTTTGCCTTGCTAAGAAGTTTGGACTTTGTCCCTTGGAACCGTTATCTGGGTTGCTACTTAAAAATATAGTTCCCAGGTCTCGAAATCTACTGAGACAGAATCTTGGGAGGTAGGGCCTAGTCACCCCCTGGTAATTTTTATCTGCACCCTAAAGTTTAGCTGCTGTTGCCATAGATACTGTAGTTTTGGGCAAGATTTTTCAGCTGAGTGGCAATGCAGGGAAACTTAGGTTTTAGAAAAATAACGTTGACGAGGTGGAGAGGACGTGTTTGAATGGCAGACATACTAGAGCAAAGGACTCCAGGTAAGGTGGTGACAGTGAGAATCAAGACGGTGTGAAGGTCACAGATGACTTTTGTGTTGTAGAACGTCATGGTCTGTTCAGCGTATCAGCAGCATCTAATGTAGATGGTCACGCCCTCCCTTCTGAAATTTTTCATTCATTTGGCTTTTGGACACCTTGTACAGTGGTTCTCCACCTGCCTTTCCCTGTCGATCTCCTTTACAAGTTCCTCCTTACCTCCCCAACATGAAACATCAGAGAGCCCCAGTCTGAGTCCCCCACCCTCTTCTCACCATCTGCAGCCACTGCTGGGTGATTTTGCCCAGCGAATGACTCTAAATACTGACAGTGCCAAGACTGTCCAGCCCAGATCTCTCTTCTCAATACCCTTGCAGGCGACCACTGTTTCTCTCCCAGAAGTGGCCTACTAACTGGTCCCGCCCTCCTTTCTTCAGCACCTGCCTGCCTCCAGCGTCTTCTCCACCCAGCATTCTGGTGTTCCTCAAAACCCACGTGGTCCAGGGTGGCGCTCAGCCACCTGAACACTTGGAATGTGACCACCAGTGGGGTGGAAGAACTGAAATTTTAATTTCAGTTGATTTTTTTTTAAGATTTTATTTATTTATTTGAGAGAGAGAGAGAGTGAGAGAGAGCATGAGAGGGGAGAAGGTCAGAGGGAGAAGCAGACTCCCCATGGAGCTGGGAGCCCGATGTGGGACTTGATCCTAGGACTCTGGGATCATGACCTGAGCTGAAGGCAGTCGATTAACCAACTGAGCCACCCAGGCACCCAACTTTAATTGATTTAAACGTAAATAGCCACACCTGGTCGGTGGCTACCAAACAAATACTGTAGATGGGAAGCTTTTCTAGCATCACAGAAAGTTAAGGGTAAATCATGTCACCACTTTATCCTCTCATGGCTCCCTCTCTCACTGAGAACACAAAGCCAGCTCTTTACTGTGGGCTTTGATGCTCTTGGTGCCCTCCCCACCCCAGACACCTGCCACTCTCCCTCCCGTTAGTTCTGGCCTCTCTAGTCAGCTTGCCCTGGGGCACCAAGCATGTTCTGGAACGCTCTTCTCGCGGATTGCCACAGGCTCCATCTGTACTTCCTTCAGATCTCTGCTGCCGTGGCCCCTTCCCAGAGAGGCTCTCCCAGGCCAGGCTGTGTCCGGTACGGCCCCACCGCTGTTGCTCACCCCACCCCCAGGCGTGTGCTGAGCTCACAGTGGCCGAGTCTGTGTCTGCCTTTGTTCACTGCTGGATCCTGAAATCTACTGTGCAGGGTACATATTTTGAGTAAATACATGCTGAGTCATGGGAAGATGCATTTCAGAATGATTTAGGAGTGGAATTGTTAGGGAAAGCACAGTTCACTTAGTCTAAGAGACCTAAGCTAAGGTTGCCAATCTCTGTATGACCTAAGTATCCGCTCTGTGTGGAAAAGTATTTGTGTTCTCCATTTTTGAAATTTGTTTATTTAGCAAAGCGTGGTTAACATTTATTTGATGCATAATGGGGGCAGAATATTAAACAGTGGAAACTTCAGTTTTTTTCCTTACATTTCCATATCTTAAATAACAAAGCAGTTGGGTAGCGCTCTCTCTCTCTCTCTCTCTCTCTCTCTCTCTCTCTTTCTCTTTAAGTAAAGACAGTATAATAACCACACTGAAAGTGTGGATAACAGAAAAAAAAATTCTTCCAGGAACCCCCAACCCAGATTCAATGATAGGGATTATTTGTACAAATCCCCTATTCAGACCATTCCTATACTGGCATGCTTTTCACATAATAACATTTGTGGTCACTATATCCTGCTGTTTCTGTTAACTTTGGGTCATACCTACTATTTTCTCTGTTACAATAGTCTTCCTATTGATCATTCGTAACTAGGAAGGCATAATGTTCCATCAGGTAGATTTACTTTTATTTCCTGAAACATTCTCTTCCCCATTATTAGATATTAAATTGTTTCTAATTTTTCACTGTTATTAATAATGCAACAGAGAAACCCTTATCCGTAGATCTCTTTTTAAAAATATCACATACATTTATTTATTTATTTATTTGAGAGGGAGAGAAAGCATGCATACAAGCAGCGGGGAGGAATAGAGGGAGAGGGAGAAGCAGACTCTCCACTGAGCAGGGAGGCAGAGGCGAAGCTTGGACCCCAACGTCATGACCTGAGCCGAAGGCAGACGCTTAACTAACTGACCCACCAGGCACCCCATCCACAGATCTTACATGCAATCTTATACATCAGTCTGTGCCCACATGATTTCCAACTTTAGTTGCTCAGAATAAAATTTATGGGTCAAAAGACATGAACACTTAAATTTTTTGATAAGTAATATCAAATTTTACATCCATTTTAACTGCCTTATAAGGGCAGTCCGTATGTAATGTGAACATGGAAAGAAGACATTGAAACTCACCTTTAAGATTTGCTGCAGGTGTTCCAGGTCTTGGGTTTCTACCTTGTCTTTTTCGTCCTGTTACTCAAATATTCAGAAGGTAACATCTTCTACCAGACTTTTGTCTTGCTTTAAATTGCTGTCATTTTGCACCTGCAGTGCTCCGGTAAATGCCATATTGACTCCAACTAGATCTTCCCTTTCTCCAGCCCAGCTGGAGATTGAAGGGCTTTTAAGCCAGAATAATTAAATCCCTGCTACGGGAATGTGCAAACCTGCACTTTAATTACTCTGCAACCCAGGCATGAATAGCCATTTGCCAGGAGCCTAGTGGTGCTTCTCTCTGGTCCTTTTGTATTCATCGGAGCAGGACAGTGCGTGTGTAGTGTGGGGAAGTGAAAAGTTGGGCAAAGCTATACAGGAAGTCCTCGAAGGTAACCTTTCTAGTCTTTATGACTGTCAGTTTATGGCACATAGAAGATGCTGGCATCCAAATTAAATTTAAAGAATAAAACACCTTGTGTTAGCCTTTCTTTATAGTCTTTCCGTATCTGTCTATCTTTAAACAGTATAATTTGATTTGGCATATTTTTGCACTTGATGTATCAAAAACATGCAGAATATAGCCTTCTCTGACTTTTTTCACTTGATAGTGGTTCTGAGATTTCCCATGTTGATTTGGACAGTTGTGGTTCACATAGTACTCTGTTACATGAATATACCATCGGTTCTTTATCTCTTCCACTACCAGTAGACATTTGGGTAGTTTCCAGATTTCTGCTATTATGAGCAGCACTGCTATGAATATTCCTATATTCGTCTTCTAGGATGAATTTGTTTCCTAGGGTACTGCTGGATCACATGCATGTTTTACTTTGAATGGTGGTTCCTTTAGCTAATTTCAAAGGCTAGGAATATTGGAGGTGGGTGGGAAACATGGGCTCTTGGCAAAGCATGGCGTACATCCTCAAGACTGAAAAGAAATGGGTTGATCAGGAGACTAGCTGGTTTGTTCAGTAGAGCTTTTAAAACTGAATGAAGGGTACCTGGGGGGCTCAGTGGGTTAAAGCCTCTGCCTTCGGCTCAGGTCATGATCTCAGGGTCCTGGGATTGAGCCCTGAGTCGGGCTGCCTGCTCAGCAGGGAGCCTGCTTCCTCCTCTCTCTCTGCCTGCCTCTCTGCCTACTTGTGATCTCTCTCTCTCTCAGTCAAATAAATAAATAAAAATCTTTAAAAAGAAAATAAAAAAAATAAAACTGAATGGAGAAGTGGGAAGAAAGGAAGGCTCCAACAATGGCTATTTCTTTTGGAGGTTGGCAAATTGGAAAACAAAATAAGCAGAGTAGATTTCCCATGAATCATAGAGTCCTTTCCCTTTGAAAAGGAAATGGAAAACAATGCTGATGGCCTAGGAGCAGCACTGTCTCATAGAAATAGAGCACAAACCACATAATGTGACACAAAGTTTTTGGTAGCCACATTTAAAAAGATAAAAAGAAACAGGTAAGACTCCATTTAGTAATATATATATTTTATATATGTATATTATATATATAGTATATATAATATATATTTTTATATATGTATATTATATATATAGTATATATAATATATATATATTCTTAAACCCAATATAGCTACATTATCATTTCAACCTATAATCAATGGTTAAAGATTATGATTGAAATTTTTACTTTTTTTTTTTTTTTTAATAAGTCCCTTGTGCTGGCCGTAGAAGTGGTGTGGAGGCACAGTGCACAGGAGTGGTGTGCACATGCTGAGCTCACATCCTCTAGGTATCCAGCTGTTAACACAAAAATCCAACAAGTGTTCCCATTGGTTGGCAACCCTCAGCATCTCTTAGAGTAGAGAGGAAACAGCTGGGAGAACTGTTACTTTAACCCAAAATACTTCCCCAAACGACAGCATTGATAGGTTAAATGAAAGTGGCTGAGATCTTGGAAGAAAATGAGTTGCTGAGCCCCGGACAGGAAACTTGACTTTAGATGCTTCTAGACTAGAAAGTATCAAAGGAAAGTTAGGCAGGTATTCGCGAGACTGGTGGAGATGGTGACTCAGAAGTATTAACTCTGACTGTTATGCTAAAGAAAGGTACAGTGGGAAGACCCAGTGGGTCTTCTGGTGAAAGCTTTCTGATGACTCAGATTTGAAAGGGTTATTTTCAAAAGATGGGAAGTCAGGGTGGCAAGCAAGGATGATTATGTGTAAGAGTTGTGTTGGGGGATTGCAACATAAAATAAATAGATTTGCAAAACAACAGACAGATTGAAAGAGCCTTCAGAGTTTGGTTTGGTGCAGTTCTGGTGACTGGGAAAAGAATCCCTGCTTTGGGCTACTTTTATTTGTATTAAATGATTAAATGGAAATTAAGTTAAATTAAGTGAAAATAAAATTTTTACTGCTTTTGTCTTCTCCATTAAGAACAAAGACATTCAACCAAAAGGGTTAAGACAAATTAAATCCTACAACAGAGAAAGAATTTGTGAAAAGAATTGCTGAGCCCTTCAGTGATCTTTGAGGAAGTCTGGGGATCTTCAAGGGGAGTTTAATAATGACAACTCCTCTTTCTTGCATAAATCCTGAATTTTTAAGACAGGATGAAGGCACGTGGGGCCAAAATATCCCCTTTACCACTGAGAAAGCTGATCTTGGAGAATATGAGCTTCCTAATACTGAATTACAAACTTAGCAAGTGGTAACTGGAATAGGGCAACCCTCCCACTAGGTTTACTGCCAGAAAGAAAGGGCAGGAGGCCCAGAGTGTTATGAGCAAGGTGGGCACCCTCCCCAACAAGGAGGTGAGGAGAATGGGGAAGTTTTTAAAATAATTTTTGAAACAATGAGGGAAGTGGCTTAGACTGATGAACTTGGTGCCAATTCTAGGCAAGAGTCTAGATATCAAAAATATGGCTTTTTGAGCACCTGTGATAGGAAATCAAGAATCATAAATTTGCTAACAAGTCTTATTTTCTTTTTTAATTAATTAAAAAATCATGGATTATAAGAATGATACAGCTGTTGTCAAAATCCCTGTTTTGACAAACCATTTGACAAGCTGTCTCTTTGTTTTAGGCAAGATGTATAAATATAAGTTAAGTGCTAAAACAGTTGTGTGGATTAGTAAACGATTGGCTATCCCTGGCCCAATCCCTTTCAGTTGGAAAGAAGATTTTACTGACATGCTGCTAGATTATCCTCAGCTCTGTCAAGTTCCAGATTCCCATCAATGACCATATAGGGAAACACAAACTGGGAATAAGTGGAATAATAGGTTCGAAAAGAATGTGGTGGAGTGACTGTTAATAAGTTAAACTATAATATCCATGGGGCACCTGGCTGGCTTATTAGGTGAAGCAGGCGACTCTTGGTTTCAGGGTTATGAGTTCCAGCCCCACATTGGCTGTAGAGATTACTTTAAAAAAAAATTTCAGGCACCTGAGTGGCTCAGTTGATTAAGCATCTGCCTTCAGCTCAGGTCGTGATCCCAGAGTTCTGGGATTGAGCCCCACATTGGGCTCCCTGCTCAGTGGGGAGCCTGCTTCTCCCTCTCCCTCTGCTGTTCCCCCTGCTTGTGCTTTCTCACACTCTCTGTCAAATAAATAATTTTTTTAAAAAATTTAGATCTTGGGTGCCTGGATGGCTCAGTCATTTAAGCATCCAATTCTTGATTTCGGCTCAGGTCATGATCTCAGGGTTGTGAGATCTGCATGGGGCATGGATTCTGCTTAAGATTCTCTCTCTCTGGATTCTTGGGTGCTGAGTTGGTTAAGAGTCTGCCTTCGGCTCAGGTCATGATCCCAGGGTCCTGGGATGGCGTCCCATATCGGGCTCCTTACTCAACGGGGAGCCTGCTTCTCCCTCTGCCTGCTGCTCCCCTGCTTGTGCTCTTTCTCTCTCTTTATCTCTCTTGATCTCTAACAAATAAATAAAATCTTTTAAAAAATCTCTCCCTCTCTCCCTCCCCCTTGCACTTGCTCACTCCCCCCCCCCCAAAATTAACTCTTCTTAAAAAATAAGTCTTGGGGCACCTGGGTGGCTCACTAGGTTAAAGCCTCTGCCTTCGGCTCAGGTCATGATCTCAGGGTCCTGGGATTGAGCCCCGAGTCGGGCTGCCTGCTCAGCAGGGAGCCTGCTTCCTCCTCTCTCTCTGCCTGCCTCTCTGCCTACCTGTAATCTCTCTCTCTCTGTCAAATAAATAAATAAAATCTTTAAAAAAATTAAGTCTTAAAAAAATAAAATATAATATTCATTTATTTAATATTTATCCAGCATCTACTATATGCCATGCACATAAAGATAAGATCCTGCCATGCACATAAAGATAAGATCCTACGATCAAAACATAAATTAGTAAATTCAACCTGCTTAAATATTACATAGGAGAGCAAAACCTATTTTAAAATATTGTAGATTTTAATTGTCAGTAAACTTAGTGTGTGATTGGGAGTTAAGGTGCAATCATCAAAGAAACTGAGGTCTCAGACATTGTTAATAAAAGTCTGGCTTTTAACAGAATGGTGAGTGATGGCCAGGTCTACATGGTACTCGGCTGCTCTAGAAAATGGCCTTCTGTCCTGAGCTCTGCATGGAGAAATTGGATGAGTTATGCATGAAAGAACCGATCGTGTTAGTCTGAGGATGAGACACAAAGAACTGTAATTGTCTCTAGACATTTGAAAA
This sequence comes from Ailurus styani, assembly GCA_002007465.1. Taxonomy (NCBI): domain Eukaryota; kingdom Metazoa; phylum Chordata; class Mammalia; order Carnivora; family Ailuridae; genus Ailurus; species Ailurus styani. The sequence goes on along the minus strand of LNAC01000812.1, from coordinate 160,372 downwards.
GCCATCCCTGTGGAGTAATATGAGCATTTATGAAGGCATTTCTAAGCCTTTGATGTGGATTAACTCATAACATCCTCAATATTATTCTCATTATTATTAATATTATCATTCTCATTTTGGAGATAAGGAAAATGAGGCTCAGAAGGGCTAAGTAAGTAACTTAGCCCGAGTCACACACCTTAGAAATGGCAGCCTGTGCAGTCTGCCTGCAGTGCTAACACGTGACCAGCGTGCCATCTCCTGCCCATGGAAGGTTCAGTTTGTTCTCCGTGGCACCAGCTGAGTCAGTAGGTTCGGAGGATGGAAGTGCAGGGGAACTCACTGCAGCTCAGTGAAAACATCTTAGACCAGCACTCTGAAGGTGGGAGGGAGTCTTCCCTCTGTCCCTGGAGGTTCTGCAGCCTAGCCTCCCTCACTCCTGAAAACTGCGGAGAAGGAGCAGGTTGAGTCATTTGACCTTTTAGGCTCCTTCGCTCTGCCTCTCTGCGACTCCCACGTGTTTGGTATGAAAAGTCATGAACTGAAACAACAGTGTCTCTTACCTACAGGTTAATATATATTCCTTATTTGTATACCAGTAATATTCTTAGGCATTTATTTATTACTTTTGTGAAGTTTGATAAATGTTGTTTCCATTTCCAGTAACAATTTCTCAGGTAAAAGTCATACTGTCATTAAACCTTTTTGTCTTGCCGAAGTCTTCCTGATTTGTAAATTCATAATTTTTATTGTAGAAAAGTTGGAAAACCTAAGAAGAGAATTTAAAAGCTCTTTTTCTAAAAAAGATTTTTTGTTGGGGCGCCTGGGTGGCTCAGTTGGTTAAGCATCTGCCTTCTGCTCAGATCGTGATCCTAGGATCCCGGGATCAGGCCCCACATCAGGCTCCCTGTCAGCTTCTCCCTCTCCCTCTGCCTGCTGCTCCCTCTGCTTGTGCTCTCTCTCTGTCACATGAATAAATAAAATTTAAAAAAGTTTTTTTAAAGTAAAATAAAAAGATTTTATCTTTAGGTAATCTCTACCCCCAACATGGGGCTCGAACTTACAACCCCCAAGATCAAGAGTTACATGCTCTACCGACTGAGCCAGCCAGATGCCCCTAAAATGAGCTCTTACAATCTCACCACTCAGAGATAACCATTGTTAACACTTTCGTGTATTTCTCCTGATTATTTAATATTTTTCACAAATATTTTTCAAGGAAAACCATGGATGCTTGCTTTAGACCTATTAAGACCTTTTTATGGGAAAAAGAAATGTTGTATTTTGGCAAGTTCTGAAAAACACATCTTTTTTTTTCTTGCTAGGTTTCTGCCTCAATGCTCAAGCAGTTTCCCAACAGTGGCCTGAATCCAGGTCTTTTCAATGTGGGGCCCCAGTTATCTCCTCAACAAATTGCCATGCTGAGCCAGCTTCCACAAATTCCCCAGTTTCAGTTGGTGAGTAGCAGATTTTTCTCCTATAGCTAAAAAGAAAAAAAAAAAACCAAAAACGGTTATTTGCTTTTTTTCCCCCTTTAACTTTGATTTGTTTCGTTTTATGCATATTTAAGGGTTATATCAGTTCAACTAGAGGTAAATGTGACCAGTAGACCAGGAACCGGGTGGTCCTGCCCTCCTAGATGCTTGGTTCAGCCCCTGCACTTTGGTGCACAGCCCCCTCGAGTGTCTCAGTAAGTCCAGCTCCGGAAACTTTGCTCCTCTCCTTCCCTATTTTGTAGGCATGTCAGCTTCTCCTGCAGCAGCAGCAACAGCAGCAGTTGCTACAGAACCAGAGGAAGCTTTCTCAAGCTGTGCGCCAGCAGCAAGAGCAGCAGGTACGCAGGGCTGGCGGGGTCCCTCTAGTGCTCTGTGTGAGGACTGCAGGTCTGCGCCACTGAGAGCCCAACACCCGCCGCGTGCAGTCTCCGCTGGGGGGGTCAGGGTGCTGGCTTCTCATGTGTCCGTTTTCCCTCCGGTTCCCCCTCGCTCTGGACTCCCGGCCTCCAGCTGGCTCGGATGGTGAGCGCGCTCCAGCAGCAACAGCAGCAGCAGCAGCAGCAGAGACAGCCTGGCATGAAGCACTCGCCCTCTCATCCCGTTGGGCCCAAGCCACATCTGGACAACATGGTACCCAACGCTCTGAATGTGGGGCTCCCAGACCTTCAAACCAAAGGGCCAATACCTGGATATGGTTCTGGTAAGTGGTCAGTAGTGCAAATCACCTTGGAAAAAATCTGCCAGCCGTGTGCTGAGCCTCTGTTGGAGCTCGGTCCTGTGTGACCCCGTTTGCTCAGCAGCCACACGAGAGAGAGAAGTAGTCTCATCCCTGTCTTACAGCTGATAGCCTAGAGTTTTGGTGGCTTTCCAAAGCTGGCCACACAGTGAGTAAATCGCAGAGCTGTGCCTCCGACTTCTCTGGGTCCAGGGGAGCCTTTCAGTATTTACAAATGGCAACCTGCTCTTCTGCCACCAGGAGTTTTTAAAAGCCAGTTGAAACATTTGTTCGTACTGTGAGTGCCACGCGCATCTGAAGTTATAATCTGTTGAAATATGTACAAGCTGAGGTGTTTAGCTCTACTGATAAAAGTTCCTTCTTGTGGAAAAATGGAGAACCAAAATGAAGCTTAGGAGGCAAACTGATAAAATTCTGATACTAGTATTTCGTCTGATTTAAATAGAATTAGCACAAGTAAGGTTACACCTTTGACATTCATCAAGAATTTGTTGGCAGGCAAATGGTAGCTCTTTCAGAACCGGGGAACGTGTGGTAAGCAGAATCCAATCAGTGAGGCAACAGTGATTTAAAAATAAAATGTAAAAATTAAAAAGGTACCACACACCACAGCAGGTTTCTTCTCAGTGTGACAAAATTCAGGTTTTATTTTAGTAAAGAAAATACTCTTCTGTGCGAACTCAAAAATAACAGTTGGAGAGACCTGAAACCCTGGGCTCCTAGGAAACAAAGTGACTCTGGGCACATAGCCCTGCTCTCTGCTCTAGTTCTGTGGGGTGACCACTTCCTGCTAGGGTGTCCACGTGCGGAGAGGAGCGGACACTTCAAGGGTGCCTTGATCCTGATCCTGGATAGTTTCAAGGGAATTAATTTCCAGATCCACCAATGGCAGTGTTTCTTTAAAATGATCTGCCCGAGAATGGACTTAAATTCAAAATAACCTTTCTTCCACTTGACATAAAAGAAGAGCAAACTGTCCTCCGGCTCCTGTCTTACTAAGGCCTGCCCATCTTGGGTATAGAAATCCAGGGTGTAAGCAAGGGGGAAAACTCTCATGATGACTGATGAAGGTGTCATTAATTCTATATTTCCAGGCTTCACCTTCTTAATCATGTTTCCTGTTAAGGATGAAATTTGACATAAGAACCTGTGTATTTTGGGATGTGTCCAGTTATTGTGAATTTAGATACCGTATATGATAATAAAGCAAGATAGCTTTGCTTCTTCCATCCCCTTTTGTCAGAGAGTGCATGGTTCTCAAAGTGGAGTCTAGTCGTACAAAGCAAAGGGAACATCTGGAAGCCCTGGGCAGCTTTTCCACATGTTTAAACACGTAGTTCTTTTTAGCTCTTCCCAGTCTCATCCCCTAGGGGCATGTCTTAGGTGGAAAGAAAAGTATCTTCCAACAACTTGAGCAACAAAGGTTAGTGACACAGACACTCTTAAGTACACAGTTTTTCACAATTTATCAGATAAAACCTGTGCATAGACCTTTTATGTGCTTTTCTTTAGACTGGGTCTACATTAGTCAATTAGTCATTAAAACCTAAATCGTGATGTATTTGTTCCAGTGACAGTTCTTACATCTTTAATATTTTCTGCCTTTTGTTAAAAAGTAAAATTACAGGGGGGAGGCATGGAAAAACTGAAATTATAGCTATGAATCTGTTAGTTTTTAGCAGCATACCTTCTCATTTATCAAATATATAGAAAATTTTTATCATAATGTCTTACTAGGTTAGTGGTGTTATTTGTGATTATTGTACTGGACACATAACTTTTTCTGATGGCTGAAGGATCAGAGTTCTGTATACATACAAACATACATTTACTGAAGAAATGGCATTTTTTTTAATCATACTCTTGTTTCAAAGTAACTTACAAATTTAACTATGCATTATAATCCAAATTAAGTAAAGGAGAAAAACATACCAACTTGCTAATTTATTTCCATTTGGTCACTTATGAAACAGTAGATAAATTTCATTAGGTCTTTATCATATTAATTGTGATCTGACCACTTACAGTCTGCCTTATAAGATGCACTTTGCAGTTTATTTCACAGTTAAAAATGCCCTTAATTCCTTAAAATTTATGACATTTATTTGAATTGAAAAATTTGGGGATTGAAAGTCGATTTGGCTGCCTATTTTTTTTTTTACTTTTTTTTTAAGATTTTATTTATTTATTTGACACAGAGAAAGATTACAAGTAGGCAGAGAGGCAGGCAGAGAGAGAGGAGGAAGCAGGCTCCCCACTGAGCAGAGAGCCTGATGCGGGCCTCCATCCCAGGACCCTGAGATCATGACCTGAGCTGAAGGCAGAGGCTTTAACCCACTGAGCCACCCAGGCACCCGCTGGCTGCCTATTTTGAATAAACTAAACCTATAGCTCTAAGATTTTGATGAAAATATATTTAACACATACAGAGAGGTCAAATTTTTTTCAGAAGCTATATAGCAAAGATGTAATAAAATGAATAATATTTCAGTTTTCCTACTGCTGAGTTTTGAACTAAAAAAGATACCTGTAGGTGAAAGAGGAACAAAAATAGTTAAAAGTCTCTCAGTAAGTCCTAATAAAGCCTCTTTTGGTATATTTTCTCAAAAAGTTGAATGAGTTTAATGACTGCCTAACTGATCCTTGACTGATTGTTTTTATAAAATAAATGGTTTCTCATTCTCTGCTTTTAGCAGAATTGAAAATACACCTAACTGAATTGTCTGAGGATGATGGCCTATCTGAATGTGATGTTCTAGCATCTGTGTTATTGGCCTAGCAGGAAGGGAATGTAGCCTAAATGGGAATTCACAGAAATAGGTGATGTTATAACAAGACTCCTTCTATCCCTAATTACTTGTATAAGATTTCTTGGTGCTTTTGTCTATCAGAGTTTAAAAAATAGGAATACTGTGAACTCTGTCTCATATCTCTCATTCATAGGTATCTGAACCAATCAAGAAGTAAAGTCCCTCGTCTTACTAGAAAATGTCCCAGGGCGCCTGGGTGGCTTAGTTGGTTGGGCGTCTGACTCTGGATCTCAGCTCAGGTCTTGATCTCAGGGTCATGAAGCCATGCCCCGTGCTGAGTGTGGAACCTACTTTAAAAAAAGAAAAAGAAAACGTACTTCCAATAAATTTTTACTTTTCATGTTTAAAATTTATCAAAACTTGGGGGCGCCTGGCTCAGCTGGTAGAGCATGTGACTCTTAATCTCAGGGTTGTAAGTTTGAGTCCCATGTTGGGTATAGATTACTTTAAAAAAATACTTGTGTTAAATGGGCAACTGTGGGTGATTTGTTTCTTTCACAGTATATTTTTATTATTATAAAAGCACTGATTTGTTTTTAATCTATAATAAAAGGAAAAGCTGGAAAGAAAGAACTAATATAGACAAAGAGCGTGAAAGAGGAAATCCCAGTTTCCTCAAGGAGGTGACACTGAGCCAGGCAGTAGTGATGAATAAATAGTGAAACAACATGTGTGGCAAAGAAGGTAATTCTGGCCAGGACAGATAAGGGAGGCCAAGGGTTGGATTTGTAGGAATGATAAGATAGGTAAAGGGATGTACTGGGGAAATGAATCCCTAGGAGAGCAGGGGGCATGTCTTATTTTTGTTTGTCCCTCAGCTCCTCACAGAGTCTGGCACAAACGAGGCTTTCTGTGGGTGTGCACTGAACTGAAGAGTTGTTTGATTTGGGCCCAGGTTCTGTGTTGGTGAGCTGGAGGATCACAGGGAGGCCACTTGGTGGACCGAGAAAGCGTGGTTTTGATGAAATAGCAAGGACAGAAAAGTCTGTACTTTGCTGGGCTTTGAGGTGTGGCGGCTCACAAATAGCGTAGAGGTTGGGAGTCGTGCCAGTTACCATGGGGCATCGAAGAAAGACCCAGAACCATGTGCAGCCTCGTGCTGATTCTTCCTCTCCTGGTTTTGGGTTCGGAGGTTAAACCTTTCAGGGCAGTTTTATCTCCTGTTCTCCTCACAGCCCCCTGGGTGTTTTCTTACCAAACTTTGTTCCTTAGTTATGATGCTGCCTTGTTCTGGTGGCGTTTGATTCCCAAGTTTCTAACCAGAAAGATGCCCACTTTACTTAAGGTTCAGATGGAACTGATCAAACTCATCCTAAGATGTGTAACTCTTACAAATTTTCTACGCTTCACACGTCACAAAAGGACTCTAAGCAGCTGAAATTAAATAATTGTAACTCACGGTGGGTTCTAAAGACATTTCAGAGCAACTGTAAGGAAAAGTAGTGTGGGGGGCGCCTGGGTGGCTCAGTCGGTTAAGCATCTATCTTCAGCTCAGGTCATGATCCTGGCGTTCTGGGATTGAGTCCTACATGGGGCTCCCTGCTCAACAGGGGGCCTACTTCTCCCTCTCCCTCTGCCATTCCCTCTACTTGTGCTCTCTCTCTCTCTGTCAAATAAATGAATGGAATCTAAAAGAAAAGAAAAGTGAAGTGTAAGGAACGGTTCTTTATCTTCTTACTAATCCTCACGTTCTTTATGATCTTCACCATATAATCCAAGGTTATTCTCAAAAGCTCTTCCTCCATGATTGGAACCAAGCTTTCAAATAGCCTGAATCTAAGCACTTTGGGTTGGTTTTCTCTGTCAAAGGTAGAGGTGCTACTTGTCCAAGGTGCAATCCACTTAGGCCATTAAAGCTTCTGTCAGAGAAAGGCCTTATTCCTTTCAACCCTGCTATCCAGTCTCGTTTCATTTCAGCTACATAGGAAAAAAGAAAATACCTTAAACTCTTCTTTTAAAAAAAATCATTTAATTTGAAGTCTTTCCAGCTTATTCCAGGAATTTCTGCTCCCCGCCCCCCGCTCCAAGTAATCACATGGACCGGTAAGGTTGCTTACAAACAATATGCAGGAGCGGCGTTCTTTATATTACTAGCGACATTTTAAATATAGTTCAAGGTGTTAGGAATGATTTGAACTGGATTTATTATGCACTTATAACACTGTCTCTGAAAACTCAGAAGCACAGGGAAAAAACGTGACCTGGGCCCTCATGGGATTTGGATAAGTGGAACCTCAGAGCCAGCGAGGCACCACAGACGGAGGGTTGGAGGGTCAAGTGGGCACAGCGAGAAGTTGGCCTAGCTGCCACGGCACATCTCGAGAACCAGCAGATGGGCTTTGGCTCCTACAGCCGCCTGAGCTTTTGCATGGTGGGACCCCTGCTCACCCCCCTGCAGTGGCTGTTCTACACTCACTGCGGTCCATCCTCATTTTCACTCTGGCTATTCATTGTTCTTCCCCTCCTCTGTTTCGTTTGTTTATTTTAGTACTTTATTTTACTTTTTATGTTGAGTACATTCTGACCCACAGTAGATGGTGGGGCCTGAGAGACCCCCATCAGCAAGCCTCTCATGCTGATTGTCCCCTCTACAGCCCAGTGCAGCGGGAAGACGTGACCCACGCACGCTCATGCTAAAAGCCTTGACGCCTGAGGCTTACCTGAGGTTCATGGCAAAGTAACCTCTGAACCTCTCCGTCGTTGCCTGTTGGAGCTTTGGGGTCTTCGTCACTGCGTAAAGATTTCTTGCAAATTGATCTCTTACATTCTGCCTTGATCTCCATGTACCCCATTCTTACACTGCCAGTTCTTTTTCTAAAATACCAACTTTTTTTTTAAGTTTATTTTTAGTCGTCTCTGCACCCAATGTGGGGCTCAAACTCATGACCCCAAGATTAAGAGTCACTTGCTCTTCCAACTGAACTAAAATGCAAACTTAGTTTTCTCTTTCTCTCACTTGTTAAAAAACGTCTTTATCTCCTGTCTTAGAGAAAAAAGGCCCGAAGTCCTTGGCCTGATACGTAAAGAACCCTCAGGACATGACTCCTCATTTCTCCCCCATCTCCTGTCACTCTGCCTCCCTTCAGCCATGGCTAGCCCAGCACTGGAGTCCCATTGGACTCCTCGTTCCCTGAGTGTGCCAGGTTGTCATCAGTCAGAGCTTTGTGCTTGGTGCCCTTGATTTACTTGCATACCTGCCATCATCCCTAAATCAGATATCCCTTCTTCTGCAAAGCTTTTCTTCAGCCAAACACCCTCACCACACCTCGTGGCTATTGTTCTGCCATACCAGTTTCATGTGTGGAGATTGCTTTCTCAGTTGGCCCATTCCTGACCCCAGCATTCTGCCTGGCTCGAGCGTTAGCTAAATAAGTAAGGGAAGGCACAGGTGCACAGAGAGGGTCTCAATTAGATGACGAGCCCTGCACATTTTCATACCTGCACAAAGAGTCATTGCTTTCTTCAGCAAGCAAGAGCCAAGATGAGCGTTTTGAATCAAAATCTGTTTCTGAGTGAAGAAACTTCTTGTGAATTAGTCTTTAAATGACAAATGAAGCTATCTTTGGTTGGTTCTGCCTCAGATCTCTTGGTTGCTGATACTAGAAATATATAGGAAGATGTAAAATGTGGTTCTCTGTTTTAGGCTTCAGCTCTGGCGGCATGGACTATGGCATGGTTGGTGGGAAGGAGGCTGGAACAGAGTCTCGCTTTAAACAGTGGACCTCCATGATGGAGGGACTGCCCTCTGTAGCCACACAGGAAGCCAATATGCACAAAAATGGTAAGAGCAAGCAAACCCTAACGAGTTGGAGCTAGCTGTACGACCCTCACGGGCCTTGATGATGTATCCTGTAAAATTATTTTAAAGCACAAATCTTTCGCTTTTTCATAATCTCTTGATTTTTTTCCTACAAATCCTATGATCACCTATGAGAGGCAGGTTGGGGTTGTATATATTTCAAATTATAAGAAACTTAAACTGCTAGTTGTAATTAAGGGGAGCTAAACTTCCCACCTGTAATGGGATTGAGAACAGTAGCAGTGAAGTTGAGTACCCATTAGGATGAAACCCTAATATTTTGGCTGAGAGAACAGAACCCATTTTTTTGAGGTGTAAGAGATCACACCAAATAGTATCATGTTGATTACTCAAACCCTTTAGTCTCCAAAAGATAGGTGACTAATCGTACATGAGATTTGAACTGTCCACAAAGCTTTCTTGTTTGTTTGTTTGTTTGTTTTATTTTAAGCATTCTTGTTCATAGTGAATTAGAGTGTCTGCAAGACAGCAGCTGAGGGGCATTACAGGCTTTGGTTGTGAACTGTGGGCCCTTCGTTTCCATCATTCTCTGTAAACACGTTTCTGTGTCCCTATAAAATAGGCAAAAGGTCTTAGAACCTTCCTTCAGCCTTTGCGTCAGTGCTCATTTCATTGGACAGTAATTCACCTGGACTCAACGGTAGCCCTGAGAACCAACTATAACCGGGTTATAGTTGCCGCTGTCCCTGGCAGACGTCAGCCCCCCGGATCTGAAAACTTCCAGGGTTCCTTTAGAAACCACTGTTGAATGTGTCTATCCGAGAGACGGTAAATTGGCCACGTGGAGCTCTTCCTTGCTCTCCCTAAGCACGATCATTTGATTTCATGCCACAAAATCAAGAATGATTTATGGAAATTATAACATTTATCTCTAGACTGAATAATTCAAGCCCAGCATTTGTAGCTTTGGGCGCTTGACTCTGCATCTTTAGACTGGTGGTTCATCAGGTCCCCTTGTCCCCAAAGACATGATAGGTGCACGATAATAAATACAAAGTGTCATTCGAGAGGATATCTAGAAGCTTAAACATCCCCTTGCCTTTTCAGAGCTTATAGGTCCTGTGCTCCCCATTTCCTTAGCCATCGCCACGGTAATAGAGCTCTTCATTCCTACGACTTCACTGGAATGTGCCCTTGAGTCAGATATCTGTCAGTGGCTCCAGAAACACAGATAACTTCTTAGCAGAGCATGGAGGTGGTTTTGATAATACTCCTGCTGGGCCAACCCAAGCAGATGATTTTAATCAATATTTACACAAAGATTTTAATACATCATCCTGGAAATAATTTTATCTGTTAATATATAGCATCTGGAGGGGAGATCAGGTGACACAATGCAGCATGTAAAATTCATTCGAGAAATAAATGGGGTGGTATCCCAGAGGCCCAAAATTTTATTGAAGGTAAAGAGCATTTTTTGTTAGGGTAAGAGAACTTTTAAGCTTTTAATGCTCTTCCTGCCTCATAGCATCAAAAATGCATAAAAGGGGCACAGACAGAACTGCCAAAATGCTCTCAGGAGATGAAGGATTGGCTCTGCTTCGTGTGCAGGGCCACAGCTCGCAGGCCGCAGGGTTCCCTGCTGATCTCGCGCTGGAGAGACCAAGGCGGGAATTCCATCTCGTGGCTTTGAAATTCAAAGCAATGGCAGATGCTCTCCTCTCCAGTGGGCTCCCTCTATGTACCCTGCTTCTTCCAGCCACCCGAGGTCTGATGAGCACTAAAGAACTTGGGGGGGGGGCGGGGGGACGTCAGTACAAGTGTCACGAGAACGCTTCCTATGTACCACGGATTGTGTGGTGTTTTTCCCTATTTCTCATGCTGGAGTCATTAGTATGGAAACTGGGGATAATGGTATGATTCGTCGTTGATGAAAGTTTCGTTAATTTGTTAAACCATGGGATTTTAAAAGGAAGATTCAAGGATGAGAACAGTGCTGTGTGCCTCAGTGAGAACCCGAGAGGCTCAGGAAGGTGAAGCGGATCTTTCTTGCTCATTTGGCTTGTTTTAGATACTGGCTCTCCAGGGCAACCCCTCGTTATAGCACCTTTTTTTTTTTTAACTGTGTAAATGTCAGAATACTGTTTTCTGCTGAATAAGAGATTCGACAAGTTCTGTTCCTAGGAATCCTTTCTGGATGTGAATTAATTTCCTCTTTCTCCTCAGGCGCTATCGTGGCCCCTGGTAAGACTCGAGGAGGGTCACCATACAACCAGTTTGATATCATCCCGAGTGACACGCTGGGTGGCCATACGGGTCCTGCTGGTGATAGCTGGTTACCTGCCAAATCTCCACCAACAAATAAAATTGGAAGTAAATCCAGCAATGCCAGTTGGCCTCCAGGTACTGTCCAGGCAGTGTTTTTTTTTTTCTGGTGTATCGTTTGTTTTTAATTCTTAATTTTGGTTTCTGGACAGATTGCTTTTGTCAGTTATTAAGACAGTGACTTTATTTTTTCATTTAGTAATTATTGTCTGATAAAAGCAAGGCACATGCTATGCTGTGGGAAAGATAGGAAATTCACGTTAGATGGGGTCTCCGCTCCACCAAGTTCAGTCAGGAACACGAGGTGTGGATGCTGGTCACCTGCAAGGCAGGTAACTGTGATAAACACTGCAGAGGCAGGATGAGCTACAGGAAGTCAGAAGAGTGGAATTGGGAGGTCGAAGAAGGTGATGTGGGAGCCAGACTTGGCATTTGTCCGTGCAGAGGACGCCCTGTAACATGGGATTTCCTGAAGTGTCCGTGTAATTGACTTGTTTATTCATGAAGCAAGTATTTATTATCATTTAGGTTCCAGGTATGCAGTAGGGGTGCCTGGAGACTCTGTTATATTTTTTCTATCTTCTTATTTGCATAGAAGTAATCTATTTTCATGGTAGAAAATGTTTAAATTTAGTTAAGCAAAAATTAAAAATCAGTATATATCTTTCTAAACCGCTTCCTATACGGGTGTATTTGTTTTTTTGTTTGTTTTTTTTTTTAATTTTTATTCTTTGCCCAAGGGGTACAGGTCTGTGAATCATCAGGCTTACATCTTTCACAGCACTCACCAAAGCACAAACCCTCCCCAATGTCCATAACTCATCCACCCTATCCCTACCCTCCCACCCCCCAGTAACCCTCAGTTTGTTTTGTGAGATTAGGAGTCTCTTATGGTTTGTCACGGGTGTATTTGTAATATGAATATATTTAGTTTCCTCACTTGAAGGCGGGCCCATATAATGTGTATTGTTTGTGTATAATACTGTATCGCTCTCCATCATGACCAGCAAGACAAAAGCTTGTTAACCTTGTCGGGTGGCGTTGAGCAGGATTTAAATTAACCAGTAAAAAAAAATTGTAAACACTTACACGTGTTCTAGACTTTCTCATGATAAGCCAGCTTATTCCTGCTCTTTGTCCCTGGATGGTCCACGTCATAGTGGTCACTCGTATTGTGTTTTCTTTTGTGCATCTGAGCCCGTTTCCAGTGAAATAAATGGGAGAAGTCACTCATCCCCAACCCAGATTTTCTCCCAGTTCTTACTCTGGATGCTGGACAGTTCTGCCGAGCACAGGTTACTTCCTCCTGCCTTCGCTGCCCTCAGGCCCAAACTTCCCTGGGAGCAGGAAGAGCAGCAGCCGGGACCAGGCACTGACGAGCTCTGGCTCGAAGCCACAGAGAGACAGAAAAAGTCAGCGTGCTTGATAACACAGAGGTGCTGGCGCGGTACCTGTTCAGGCTGAGGTTCTTCATCTTTAATTTTATGATAAAAGTCTAAGATAAAATAGACTCCGTATTCTACTTTTCACAGATTTATGTCTTATATCAGAAACTTACTTGAGGGGCATCTGGCTGGCTCAGTCAGAAGAACATGCGACTCTGGATCTCAGAGTTCTGAGTCTGAGCCCCCATCTCTTGGGCGTAGAGATTCCTTAAAAATAAAATTTAAAAAAACTAACTTGATTTTTATCACTTTTTGAACAATGAACTCCTCCCTCTAATATTTGTTCTCCTTGTTTCAGAATTCCAACCAGGAGTGCCATGGAAAGGTATCCAAAACATCGACCCTGAATCTGACCCCTACGTCACCCCAGGAAGTGTGCTGGGGAGTACAGCCACCTCTCCCATTGTAGATACTGACCACCAACTTCTGCGGGATAACACCACAGGTAAATGAGTAGGCATCCTTCATGTTTATTCAATACCCAACATTTTCTTATCTGTCAATCTGTGGCTTCATTTGTACCTGCTAATCTAATAATTTAATCAGAAAACATAAAAATACGTAGCTTTTCGGGGGTTTTTTTGGATACATTTTTAGATATCTTTTAATCTTCCATGGAAGGCTAAATACTATACTTAAGGTTTCACTGGTTATACTGACGTCTGTCTGCAGTATTTTCACCTTGTTCTTCCTGTGTCACCCAAAGGGTCTAATTCTTCCCTCAACACCTCGCTGCCTTCACCTGGTGCCTGGCCCTACAGTGCCTCTGACAACTCCTTTACCAACGTTCATAGCACTTCAGGTACAAGTATGACCCCTTTGTTTCCCTTTGGCTAGCACTTTCCCCTCAGGTTCCCTTTTACAAAGGAAATGGGCATTTATGTCTGAAGGAGGACTTCAGCAGAAGTTGAATGGCTAGGTCAGCCAAAATGGAGGCACACCCCTTTTGTTGGCCATGTTCTCAGGGAGCTTCCAGTGGCACGGAGACAGAATGAGACACAGCTTTAGGACAGGGCAGGTGGTGACATAACTGCAGCGGGTGTAGTCTGTGGGTATTGAGAGGGCAGAGGTTAAATCTTTGTGCCACAAGTGCTTTTCTCGAACCAGTCTGCCAAAGGAATCATGGACCATGGGAAGAACCAGAGAAGTCCTGGTTCTTACTCCTGAGGCAGCCAATTATGGCTGGCTTTTCTACAAAAAAATCCTTCCACTTACAGACAAAGGCTACAGACAGATGGCCAAGGGGAAAAAAAAGAGGCCCTTAATTAATTCTACCAACAACATTTGTTGAATTCCTTATGTGTATGTGTTTTTTTTTTTTAAGATGGCAGGGAATAACAACTTGATATAATAAAACCTTTGAAGTTACTCACTCAACACAGAGCCTCATAGATTGGTAGAGAGATTATTTCTAATTGGTACCTTGGTCTTGCAAAAGTTAGACCTCAAGCCATTAAAATCATTAAGGCTTCTGTTCTGTGTCCAAGCAAAAGCAAATGGAACAAATCCTCAGCTACTTTCTAAGACACTGTAGGTGAATGGTCTTACAAATTGTCTTCTCTTTCTTTTTACCTCTGTGTCATATCGACAGGGTCACAATAACCTGTCATTTATTGAATGCTCCTGGAGACCAGGCAGCATGCTGAGCCTTCAGCATGAATTCTTACCTAACCTTCACCAAAGTCTGGGAGCAGGTCCTGGCCTACTCCCCATTTTGTAGATAAACTCGGACTCAAAGAGCTAATACAGTTTGCCTCAAGTCTGAGTGAGTGTATAAGGGCACCAACTCAATAATCCATGTTTCTAACCATGACCCTACATTATACTTTTGTGGGACTTCTTTACATGTCAAGACTCATTTTTCAACCCAACTCTTTCATTCTGGTAACTGCCTGTGTCTTCAGTTGAGCTGTTTTTATCTTTTTGACTGCAGTTGGACATTCACCTGAGAGGTGACTCAAGAATCACCTCAGACGTGTCTAAATTGAATATATACTTTTCTGCGCACCCCCCCATTGTCTTTCCTAACTAGGTCTTTCCATTCAATAAATGTCTTGGATGTCTCCCGGGGGTATAGTCTGCAGCCCCATCTCCCATCCATGTCTTCTGCTCCATTCTACTTGCTGTCACCCAGGATGAGAGCCAAGTTTAAACACTACATGCTCAATCTACAAGCATCCTCATCAGCCCCCCAGCCTACCTTTCTGGCCTTCTGTATCTCTGCTCCTGTGAAATACTGTTTCGCCAAAACTGGGAGGGAACATATTTGGTACAGATAGAGTTCAAATTAGACATTGGTCTGTATTCTCCTGTCTCTCGGAGCTCATCCATTTATGTAAATCCTTCCAGACCTGTCTTTGCAAAGCCTTTAGTGATGGCCAAGCAGTGTCTTCTCTGTGTATTGAACATATGTGATGATGCTCGAGGTTACCAATCCTCTTATTCATCTGTTCTGTCTTCCCCTGTGAACGCTTGAGAATAACTGTATTATGCACAGCATTGATTTAGTGCCTTTACGCATAGTAGGCCCTTAGCAAATATTTGTTAATTGTTTTTTAAAAATCTGTTTGAATGTTGGGGTGCCCGGCTGGCTCAGTCAGTAGAACATGTGACTCTTGATCTCAGGGTTTTAAGTTCAAGCCCCATGTTGGGTGTAGAGATTACTTTAGAAAAATCTTTTAAGGGCATCTGGGTGGCTCAGTGGGTTAAAAGCCTCTGCCTTCGGCTCAGGTCATGATCTCAGGGTCCTGGGATCGAGGCCCGCATTGGGTTCCCTGCTTGGCAGGGAGCCTGCTTCCCCCCCTCTCTCTGCCTACCTCTCTGCCTACTTGTGATCTCTCTCTCTCTGTCAAATAAATAAATAAAATCTTTAAAAAAATTAAAAAAAAAAATCTTTTTAAAAATTTTTTTGTTTGAATGTTGATAGCTAATAATCTGGATCAAGAAAAGTACTAATTTCTGGGCGCCTGGGTGGCTCAGTGGGTTAAAGCTACTGCCTTCGGCTCAGGTCATGATCCCAGGGTCCTGGGATCGAGGCCCGCATCGGGCTCTCTGCTCGGCGGGGAGCCTGCTTCCTCCTCTCTCTCTGCCTGCCTCTCTGCCTACTTGTAATCTCTCTCTGTGTGTCAAATGAATAAATAAAATCTTTAAAAAAAAAAAAAAAGAAAAGTACTAATTTCTAATTACTTTCCATTCAGTCAATGGGTATTTATAGAACAGTTTTACTAGGGTTCACATTCTACTCTATCCATAAGACTAATGGTTTTAGGAATACTTCCCTTGAATTAATCTTCCCTTTCATGTTCTGTTTGGCCAAGAAAGTAGTAGAGAATTAGTTATCATATTAAATCTTCAGTTTATGTGTTGTCAATTCAGAGTAATAGTCATTAAAATTTTTATATTTAATAAGCTCAAAGGGCAATGTTACTTTGTATTGCTCTCAATATGTTTTCTTAACTATTTTTAGACTATTATTTATGTGTATACACAAAATTTATGTATATTGACAAAAGTGACCAATCTAACCTTATTCCTTCCTTAATTTTCTCTTCTTTATAGCAAAGTTCCCTGATTACAAATCAACATGGTCCCCAGATCCCATAGGACACAACCCCACTCATCTCTCCAACAAGATGTGGAAAAACCATATTTCCTCAAGGAACACTACACCGCTGCCCCGCCCACCTCCCGGTCTGACCAACCCTAAACCATCATCTCCCTGGAGCAGCACAGCACCCCGATCAGTCAGGGGGTGGGGGACACAGGACTCACGGCTTGCCTCGGGTGAGAAAGATCCACCAAAAGGAGCTTCGTTGTTCATACACAAGGGGCTCATGTTAGCACAAAAAAAGGACATGAAGTCTTCACAAGAGAGGCAGTCTGGTAGAGGAAAGAGGATCTCTTGAGTGGAAAGTTGCAGTCAGTCTAGGGCAGAGGGATCCAAGAACTCTCAAGGGACCGATGGAGTAAAAATGATGACTCGCAGAGGGAGAACATTAGGAGGAAAATGTCTTACCGTGAGGTATGAGAGTGCACAGGGTTCAAGGTCTAGGAGAAGAGAGCTGGCCATTCAGTGACAAGATGAAGGGGGTCTGAGGGAAGTATAAAAGAGAAGACCATTGATAACAGGAGAGAAGTATGTGGGTGATGTGAAAATGTTTCTCACTCATGGCTTTCTGAAATTTTTTATTGCTCTTCCTAATTGTTTTTCTGGTTGCTTCAGCCTCTACCTGGAGTGACGGTGGTTCAGTTCGTCCCAGTTACTGGCTGGTTCTTCACAATCTCACTCCACAGGTAATCATGTTTCCTTGTGTTTTTCAAGACAGGACTTGATTGTGTTAAGAGAGAAAAATTTGGGTGTGGGATGTTGGCAGATAAGAAAGCTCATTCATTTCCTGCTCGCTACAGAGAGGTCCAGCGTACAGGGGTGGGTCTCCCCACCCAAAGGCTCGAAGCCTACTCCTGAATGGGGAGTGTTGACCCAACAAGGTTTAAGGCTCAATATCCACCATTTTTATGGTTCATAAATAATTAACCGTCCATCTCGGCAATAGAAAGAATTTGTCAGTTTCATAGCATAAATGCCACATGGGTGCTTTCAATTTTCCATCTGTTATTCTCTTCTTTGTAGATGGCATTACTAATCTGCTCTCTTCAGGACATGCCCTCTGGGCTGTTTTTACAGTGATGGGTTTCATTTGCCCCAAGCCACTCTGTCTGTCACCTTGTTTGCTTGGTAACTGACATACTTGCAGCAGTATTATGTTGAACACTCAAATGAGATTAAATGAACCCACTGGAACTGAGCCCATGACCTTCATTTGGACTTGACAGCACCACCTTTACAACACCTTGTTGAAAGGAGTCAATTATGCCTCCCTCTCTTTGACACATAAAATGAATTGTCTAGCATTTAATTCATAAATGGATTCATGCACACTTTAGTAAGCCAGCATTTTCTAGAGTGTTCTCATGGGATATTAGTAGGTCTCTGGCCTAATATGTTTGGAGTATATACTTGATTAAATAAAATTAAGCAGGTTTCTTCACTATGAGACTTCTTAGACCCTTTAATATGCTAACTTGTATTATGATCCTCTGTGGAGAAATACACCTTCTCCTAAATTTACTTGCCCAGTGAATCTCTTTGTGGGGAGTGTACCCACGGCTTGTATTTCAGGGTGCATGTGGAGAAAGGCGGTTTCATAGATACAGTTAACACGAGGAAGAGTCTGGGTTGGTGTTTAATCTCCGTATCAACTCGGCTAAAAGCCCCAGGTGGTGGTGGTGTTGTTGTTTAGCTAATAATTGACTAAAGTATGAAGATTTTATATGACTGTACTCAAAACTCGTATATGCCTCATTAGAATATTTTTAAATAATTTATTTGAAAGCGAGTGCGAGTGTGGGGGGGAGTATAGAACAGAGGGAGAAGCAGATTCCCTGCTAAGAGCCCGACATAGGGCTAGAGCTCAAGACCCTGAGATCATGACCTGAGCTGAAGGCAGACACTTAACTAACTGAGCTACCCAGGCGCCCCAGAATATGACAACATTCTAAAAGTTGTCACTCAATGTGATGGATATACAGTTAGGATGAGAGAGACAGTAATGGATACACTGTTTTGAAAGGAACCTGGGAAAGCTAATCAGCTGTTCACTTCTGTTTTATTCTATGAAAAATAGTAAGTACATGTGTATATATGGGTAAAATGAATCAACAGGTTGGCTATGTTTGTATCAAAAAGAATTGTTTAATTTTAAAGCTCAAAACTACCTAATAGACTAATCTCGATCATAGCTTAGAAGAAGGTTTTAGGGCAAATCTTTGGAACTTGGATAAATTTACTTTCATCACCTAAAATCTGTTCAGAGGGCATCTATGCTGAAAGGTCACTTGTGGCGGACTCTAGGCCATGCTCATAGAGTTGGTTATCGTTTTCTGTAAAGAAATTTGGTGAACCTTCTGGTTTCCATCCTGCAGGGTTTCCATGGTGAAACCACACAATGTTTCCACTGCTGCCACCAGTAGCACAATTTTTTAAGGCTGTTCGATGGTAATCTGTTTCCCTTCCAAAGAAATGAACCAAGTGCTGGGCTCCGCAGCCTGTCTCAGCCTGGTTAAGATCTTGATACAAACAAATTGATCAGAGTGAATAAGTAGATTTGTTCATCCAAGTCCTGGGCGGGAGAAACTATCTCGAATCACTGGACATGAGAGTCTGGCTAACATGAGGCTGGGGGCAGCAGAGTTCACAGAGAGGTAGGCAGAATGACTCCGAGGTGGCCACCGTGGGTGTCGGGGGACAGCAGCGTAGTCCATGAGCTCAGCCAGCCAGCAACATTCTGCACCACCAGGTGTGGTTAGCAGTACTTTTCTTTTTCTTTTTTTTTTTTTTTTAAGATTTTATTTATTTATTTGACAGAGAGAGAGATTACAAGTAGGCAGAGAGGCAGGCAGAGAGAGGAGGAAGCAGGCTCCCCGCTGAGCAGGGAGCCCGATGCGGGCCTCGATCCCAGGACCCTGAGATCATGACCTGAGCGGAAGGCAGAGGCTTTAACCCACTGAGCCACCCAGGCGCCCTAACAGTGCTTTTCTTGTGTGGCTCTCCCTCTTAGTTCTCTGTGAGATTGTTAACTGGGGGAGTGAAGAATACTGCATTAGTGATGATGCCAAGAACTTGGCATGTTCTCTTAAGTTCTCATTCAGGTGCCATCTTATTTCTGCTTTCCGAAGTCTCTAACAAATCAACACACATTCACTTGTTTACCCCTTAAGGAAAAGAGACCAGGTTGAATCATATGATTTGTTTTGTGCTGTGTTTCTACAGACTTTTATTTCCGGTATGGACACATTAGATCTCAGCCCAGTGCTTTGAATATCTTAAAATTTGCCTTTAAGACCTCTGTTCGGTGCACTCTTTCCTGCTTTGAATTCTTCCTTCCTTTCACAAGATGAATTTAGTGCTGATACCGTTATTTACAAACCAGAAGTCCTTCTCCGTCTCCTGCATAAGAAAGGCCACTTGCATTCCCTTCACACCCCACCTCCAGGTTTTAATCTCATGAATGTCATTACCCCTCAGATTGATGGGTCAACGTTGAGAACCATCTGCATGCAGCATGGCCCACTGCTGACATTCCATCTGAACCTAACCCAGGGCACCGCCCTGATCCGATACAGCACCAAACAGGAGGCGGCCAAGGCCCAAACCGCACTGCACATGTGAGTACCCATTATACGCCCACTGAGACAGACGCGCAGGAAGTGCACACGTGAGTAGTCTGCCACCTGCTTGACAAGACACAGATGCACAGGAACATGCACAAAAACAGCATCATGGCTTAAGCAATTGCTTGGTACTGAGGGGACTGATCTTCTCTACCTGCCTAAGTGTGGATGGTCTTGTGCATCTCATAGGCCACTCATCAGAATTCCAAAACTAAAGAATTTATGAAGTCGTGAAGCAGTGAGTAAATTTTAAATACCATAAAACAGCCAGTATTTATGAGAATGTGAAACATTGTAAGAAGTGCTGTGACTTTTTGTAATAGAACCTAGCAACTTACCTTGGCTTCTTTGATGGTGAAAGTGAAACATGGTAGTCTGGTGGGTAGCACTGGTTTTATCTAAAGTAGGTGGGACTGGACCACCCCGTGACTGTCCCTGCTCCCAGCTGCTGTCAGACTGGGAGCCAGCAGATGCCATGGCAGAAAGCTACCAATAGAGCGAGCAGGCAGCGGTGAGGCTCAGGCAGTGAGCGCAGCCCTGACACAGAGCAGCGGCCCTTCCACTTGTCTAAAGCTGGGTCACCCTGATGCCTGTGGTGTGACCTTTCACCTCCCCTGGGGGAAGAGAGAGGTGACCTTTTTCTCCATATATGAATTCCATATACCAAAGGTTACCGATACGTGGTACCCTCTAGTAGTCTTTGGATGTCCTGAGATTTAGTGATACCCTATTGCTTTAAAACAAGCTTCTCGAGTACCTGGTCTGGTTAAAACACAGGTTTTGATCCTGGAGGCCTGGGGTGGGGCCCATGATTCGGCATTCTAAAAAGCTTCCGGGGGATGTGGAAGCTGCTAGTCAAAGGAGCACACTCGGACTCTCGAGGACTCGACACCCTCAGTCCCTGTGGGCGCTTTAAGATTTTCCCCCGATCCATAGCTCTTCCCTTCCCCTTTTTTCTAGGTGTGTGTTGGGAAACACTACCATCCTGGCTGAGTTTGCCACTGATGATGAAGTTAGCCGCTTTCTGGCACAAGCTCAGCCCCCTACACCTGCAGCAACCCCAAGTGCACCCGCCACAGGTTGGCAGTCGCTGGAGACCGGCCAGACGCAGTCAGATCCCGTCGGACCGGCTCTGAATCTTTTCGGTGGGTCCACAGGGCTCGGGCAGTGGAGCAGCAGTGCTGGTGGCAGCAGCGGGGCCGATCTTGCTGGCGCTTCGTTGTGGGGGCCCCCAAACTATTCTTCTAGCTTGTGGGGAGTCCCCGCTGTGGAAGATCCCCATAGGATGGGCAGCCCTGCTCCCTTACTACCTGGTGACCTTCTGGGAGGAGGGTCGGATTCAATCTGAACTTAGAACTTTCAACTCTGACCTCGTGACCTTTTTGGAACAGCAGCAGCACTAACTTGACCTTTTCGTTTTTTTTTTCAACTTGCAATAAATACATTTTTAAAAGGAAAAAAGAAAACGGAGAGAGAAAAAAAAGGTGGGTCATTGACAGACTGTCTGAGCACATAGTTGCCTCCCTTATAACTTCAGTTTTTTCGTTTGGAATATGAATCCAAAAAGAGAACATATCACTCTTGAAATACTTGAATCATGAACGCCAACCTAGAAAGACAATGTGAAGCAAGTACACATACCATTTAAATTTAAACACAAAAAAATTAAAAAAATTAGTTTCTAGTTTTTCACTTTTTTCATGTTATATGGAAGTTGTTGCTAAGAAACATATATACTGAAAAAAAAATAGCTTTTTAACTTTGTTTGCACTGGGTGTGTTTCCGTCCTTAGGTCTACCACGTTTGGGAGGGTGGGGAATTCAAAAGAATTGTTGGGGTGGGGGGGGGAAGACTTGACGGAGCCTCACTTTAAAAACAAAAACACAAAAAACCTAAAAAAAAAAAAAAAAGGAAAAATTTGTGATTGGCTGGTTGATAAATACCAGTTTGTTCTGGCACATGTAACTGCCCAGGCATGCTCGTTCTGGTGTGTGTGTGCACGTGTGTTCATGTGCATCCGCGTGCACCCTTCTCTCTGTCTCTGTGTGTGTGCGCGTGCGCCCGTGTCCTCCTCCTCCTCCCCCACTCGATCTCTCAGAAAGCTGCGTTGCTGACAGTCTGCAGGCTGGCTGGCCGGCCATCTGCTTTTTATTTTATTTTTTTAACTAAGAGAACACACAAGCACGGGAAGCCACTGCTTACTAAAGCAACTCCGTTGGGCTGCATTAAGATGAACAGAGTGCTTTTTAATGATTTAAGCAGGGAGCTCCTTTCCATTTGCAAATTAGCCTGAGTGAGTTTTCTCTTGCTTTTCTTTTGACCTAGCAGTAGAGCGGAGCACTGCCAAGTCCAAAAAAGTAGGAGAGCAGGAGGTACCTCTTGGAGCAACCGTGTGTTTATTTATTTCTGTTTTTTAAAGTACGTGGCCACCAGGCACATGGAATATCTGCTTAAGTTTTATGCAGGCCTTTTCTTTCATTAGTCTGGGAACAGACGATAGAAGAGAGTTTTTACTTACGCCGTGTCTCAAAAGCAGAAAAACCACGTTCCCCCTTTCTTGTGTCATCGGGTATGAGAAACTCATCAGAAGGTCAGGTAGTGCCGAATTAAAGGTTTCCATTGGTTCTCTTTTTCGTTTTGTGAAAACGGAAACAAGTAGGTTGTGAGCAGCCTCCTGAGAGCACCTGCAGCTTCTCCCTCTCTGCTCCTCTCTCGCTGAGCGTTACCTGTGCCAGGCCGTGGCGTGTTACAGCACCAGGCCATCACTGACAGAAACGTTTACTTAACGAATGTTCTTAAACCAGTGTGTACTTCAAGCGTTTCCTTTTGTTTCTCTGTGTTGTGTATTTCCTGTGTATGTGGTTTTGCTTAGGCAGGTATAACTTAGCAAAGACTTTTTAAGTATTGCACCTTTTTTTGGTTTTGACCTCTTTATTTTTTTTTTTTCCTTGTAATGTTGCTTTTTTTATTTCGGTATTTAAAGACTTTTTTTTTTTTTTTAAAGCATCAATGTAGTAGTACTCTGGGCCGACTAGGGGGCAACTTTTAATCCACAGTTATCACCAACATGTATGTACTTATGTTGGAATCGACATGTATCAAACTGCTTTTTGTGAAGCATTCTAGCAGACCCGAATACTCCTTTATACAAAGCAGGTGGCTGGCGGGGTGGGTGGGGTGGGGGGAGGGGAACGTATGCCGGTAACGTGCTAGCACTTGTGTGGACATCCAGTCTGCATTATACTGTTTAACATAAAGTGCCGACATTCTGTACCAGCAAATACCTGCCCATTCCAACCCTTGGTGGGAGCAGACCTCTACTGTCCTCCGTAACTTGCTGCTAGTGAGGACAAGGGAGTTTTTCTTTCTTTAGCATCTTCAGTGAAGGATACAACAATGCCTAATGTATTTGACTTTTAGCTTGTGTCTGTGTGCAGGTGGGTGGGTGGGTGTGTATAGGAAAAGGCAAAACGAATTATTTGCATTTAAGTGGTTTTAGGAGACAAGGAATGGGAATTCTGTAGTCCTCTGGCTTACCCTGTTGATTGTAAACCTAGCCTCAAAAGAGATTGACATGCATAATTCATGTGAGCGTCAGCTCATCTAAGTCTTTATGCACCCTTTGTGGGTAGATGGTCAAACTTGAGTCTCCAGCGTTGGTTCGGTCCCATTGGATGCCTTGTAGAAAACTAACTGTGCCCTCTTCCTGCTCTTTGGTTTTCATCACCACCACCACCACCACCACCATGACCCTTCCACCTCTGCCCATGTACAGAATGTCTCCTTCCAGCCCCCTCCGCCTGCTGTCCATGTGTGGAGCAAAACCCTATGGTGTGTGGTGATGTCCAAGTGGAGAGCAGCTGTGTTCAGCCATCTACAGGAGGCGAAATCTTAGTGGCCCTGGGCCAGGAGCATGTCCCGAGGCCCCCACGAGCCCGTGGCGACCCTGCCCACTGCCATGGTTCCCTGCCGTGTCCTGCCCCCACCCCCTCCTGCCTACTGGTTCCTTGGCCTGCACTATGGGTTAGTTGAGTTCCTTACAATACTACGGTGAAAGCCGGGTGCTAGAGCCCCTCTTGTTTACAAGACATAATGAGGGATTTGAAATATGTAAAAATAAACACGAGAAGCTCAAATGTTCTTCCATCTTAAGCTTAAAGGGAAAAAATTAAAAACTTAAAAAAAAAAAAGACCAAAAAGTGCGTATATATATACATATAAATATATATTTTAGATGAAGACTAACTCTGGGAGCATTTAACAGTGTTTTTTGTTTTTGTTTTTAACATTTATTTTCCTGCTTTAAAATTTGCAAGCATTCTCAGGAATTCTAGGGTAGGAAGCCAGTTTTTTGAAGATGGTTTATTTAACCGTATCTTATCCTAGATAGACGGCTGTTTCTTTCCTGTTAATAAACTTTTACAAGTTCCTGAAACTTCAAAAAGTTTAAACAATTTTTACTTAAAAAAATGTAAAAAGAAAAGCCTCCAAACATTATTATCATATTGGGGATCACACACTTTAAAACACATAGAGAGAAGTATTTTTAAAAAATTAATCAATTTAGCAGCAACAGGTCAATTCGTTAACTTAAAAAAATACGGGAGAAGGATTAGCTTTCTAAGAGCTTTGTCACGGATTTATTTGAAATTGTGTGTCATTTAGTGGGAGTGTTTGGTTTGTATAAATGGGAATGCCATCACTTTGTTCCTTTCCATTTAAGAGTGAACTGACATCTCCCCTAACGATTGTTACTTTTTTTTTTTTAAGGGAACCCTTCTCCCTGTCCCTCAGACCCCAGCAACAAAAGAAAGATAGAAAGAACAACTTAGAAAAAGAGAAGTAAACTCTAATCTGTAAAATAGTACAGTTGGATTGCTGAGAATCTATGTAAAGAGCTAGGAAATATAGGTTAATAATTTTTGGAACAAATTTTAAATATAGGCATTACTAGAGGAAAATATCTATGGACTGTTCTATTAATGAAGAATGTCTGTCTTACCTCCCCGCTTGTTATGGGAGGAGGAGAAAATAAGAAGAATCTAATGAGGAACAAGTGATTTTACTTTTTTAGCTCCCAGCTACTGTTGTGCTCATTTGAATTGCTGTTTTGAAGATCTGCTGCTTAATTATCCCCATCCCTCAGCTGGAGATGTGGAGTACTTCCTTTCAGTTTTTCCTGATGTCGAATTCTCCTTTTGTGTTCCCTCCTGGGGCCAGGGGTCAGAATTCCCAAGCAGGACCACAGCTTCTTTTAAACATCTAAGCTTCCCAGTGGGAAAGAAACTCCAGCTCGACAGGTAACGGGAATGGGTGGGGTTGCTGCCTGCGATTTCTCTAAAACCGCTTTAGTGCCTTCGTACATACACCCAGACATCCTAAGCAGGGGGAGCGCGTGTGTATGTGCATGTGGTCCAGTCACTCCGCAGACGTTAAGTACGCTTGCCCATTAAGGAAATTGGAGTGGTTCTGGACAGGCCCCAAAGGCAGTGGGCTAAATTTAAAATAAATAAACAGAAATCAAGGAAGTTAAATATGATTTCATGTCTCGACCATGCAGAATGCCAAGACCCTTCCTTGTGTTATTGCCCTCATTACTGTGCACTGACTTCTCCAGGTGTGTCATTGTGACAACTGCACACAGTGATTCGGAAAGTCTGTTAGTGTTGGGCCAGTAGAAAGGGGTTCCTGCTTTTCTGCTCTTGTCCTACTCTGTCTCCTTTTTCTCCATCCCGCCCCCCCAACACTCCCTTCATTTCTTTCATCAGCTTGCTGGAAGCTTTGCTTTATTGGTTGGCAGTGACCTAAGAACAGGATGTAGTGAGGATATAATGGAAGAGAAGAACTCTTTTCTTTCCATGGTATTCTTTGGCAAGAGCCATGTCTGCTGAGAGGTTAGGTGGCTTCCATAACGTTTAAAAAATTCGGTGGGAGCGGCTTCTCTCCACCACATTCTGGCATGCATACAGAGGTTTGCTGGTCACCTCTCCTTATGTAGATTTATTTTGTAAACATTTTGATCATGTCAATTTGAGCTTTCCAATTTTTACTAGTTTCCTTTATTTTTTTAAACACTTGATTACTAGTGGCTGGAGGTGCCCATCTTTCAGACATCCCAAACTTGGTTTCGGTCTACCCATGTGAGTAGCCAAAAGGGAAAAGCACTCGTGGGGAAGAGATGTCTTCCATGAGACTGGAGACCTCTACTGGCAATTGAAATCCAGCGCCATGACCTAATTTGAGGTGTTTAAAAAACAAAAACAAAACAAACAAACAAACAAAAAAACAAAAAACACACACACAAAAAGGAAAAAAAACAAAGTTCAGATCTCCGAGACACTGTGAAGAAATCGATGGCCCATATAGCGTTTCTGATCCCTTCATACCTAGCCTTGACCTTTTGCATTCACGACATGCATGGAAGTTAACTTAGCACTGCTGCATGTTAAAGTTCCAATCCAAATTGTTTCACCAGTGTCCCCAGTCAATCAACATTATCCATTGATTGCCATTCGATCAGTTTTACTTATAGCAGCTTAATTTTCTAATTGTATGGGTCCTGTTCTAAGAACTCTTCCACCTCTTCTGATGTGAATGTAGCATAAATTAGCAGTTGGTTCTTCCAAGTTCCTATGGGTTGAATGCGGTATCTGAGATACGCAAAAAAAAAAGAAGAAGAAGAAAGGAAAAGAAATTCCTACCTAAGAATTTGGAAGAGCTTTTATTAATATATCTAGCAGAAACTAATATTTCACAG
The DNA here is from genome assembly GCA_002007465.1 of Ailurus styani. Lineage (NCBI taxonomy): Eukaryota > Metazoa > Chordata > Mammalia > Carnivora > Ailuridae > Ailurus > Ailurus styani. The sequence goes on along the minus strand of LNAC01000812.1, from coordinate 133,834 downwards.
GCTATTGACTCGTTGCAAATATTCACTTGAATTTTGGCCATGGGGGGGCAGTTTTTGTAAGGTTAACAGCCAGATTCCATATCGACCTCAGATGCTGTGTACTTTTTATTTTTTTGTATTTTGCCATCTTGACTCTTAAAAATGAAGATGTCTCTGTGCTGAGCAAAAATGCTTAAGCCAAGCTTGTTTTCCTCTGCTGCGTAAACAAGATGTTTTCGGCAGACTTGGCTGTAATAGCCATCTCTAAAATTAGGGAACAATTGAGTCTTTGTGTATAAAAGGTCCCCTTCTACCCCATCCTCAGAGTTCAAATTTGGTATGTAACACTTTGTAGGTTATTGTTTGGATTTTGGGGTTTTTTTGTTTCAGCTATCTATAAGGTCTTTTACTAGGACTAGAGATGCATTTTTAGCTGGTTGAAAAATCAAACTTTTTTTCTCCAGCATTTTTGCCAAGTTTTGTCAACCTTCATGCCTGTGCATTAACTCTGCTTCTTAGCGTCACTGCAAAAAGAAATCTTATTCTTGAATTGTTTTCCTTCCTTTGAGTGTCCAGTTGGGTCTGCATGTAATGGTGCAGATGAAAATGTTCCAGCCTCTGTGTCTGCAGTGAATTATCAATCTGTAGACCTCAGAACCCATTCAGAAAGTAGGATGCCCTCACTCTCTGCTGCATGCTGCACCACACACCCTCTTAGCTTTCTTACCTACAAATGCAGGATGTCCACACAGTCTAGAAACAGGCAAATACACATAATGTTGTTAAGAACATCATCAATCTATTAAAAGAAAAAAACACCCACATAGAATGCTCTCTATGTTTCCAGAGTTAGTGCGTAACCTGTAATAAGCTCTGTAGGTTTATGGCCAGTGCCAAAAGTGTGTGTAATTTTCAGAGATGGTCCCTACTTATTAATGATAGTGTTGTTTTCCTGACCTTGAATTTGACAAAGGAGGTACTGGCATCACATTCTTTAGATTTAAAATAGTTATCAACTTCAGGAACCTATGAATATAGTAATAACTTAATAAAAATACTGACCCTCCCCGCCCTGCCCACAACACCTCCCTGCGCTGCCTACACCGCCAAAGAGGCCGTGAGCATTCACAGAATGGCGGAGGGAACAGTGGTCAGGAAACAGAACTCCCCACTGGACAGGATTCCTGCTGTCCTTAGGTGCACGGTCACTCGGACTAGATCTGAAGGAATTACCAAGTATTCTAACGTGAGTGGTTTTTAAACTGTCCATCTCTCGTAGTATCCTCCTACCAATACCACTTAAAAAAAAAAAAGTGAAAATGACAGAAACTGCCAGTGTTTGCCACACAGAATTTAAATAGTTCTTGTCAGTTAGCCACACAGCTGAATTTGTTTTTAAAGAGAAGCTCTGCACACCAGGAAAATTGGTACCACCCTGACCGAGGGGTCTCTGTCAGACTCCCATCACAGGGTCTTCATTGTGACAAACACTTGTTTTAAAGTCCGTGGGAGAGGAAAGGTCAGATGAAGGCAAGAAGTGTTCTGTTTTAAATAAAAAATAACTAGTGCTCCCCCACTTTGTGCCTCAGTTCAGTTTTCACACTATCAGTCCTCGCTTCCCAATCCACTGGCCTGTCTCGAGCCAAGGTTAATTCGTTGAGACTGTCTTTACAAAAAGAGAAGTTCCTCTTTACTTGCTAATGGCAACAGCAACAGAAAAATTGTGAAGGTAGTTTACAATATCGTTGTAGCAGAGATGTGAAGTGCTCTCCTTTATCCTCCTCCCCTGCTTTCTGGAACCTCCCACGGAATCTGGCACACCTCCTCCCTGCGCTCCTGACCGGTGTGCACGGTTCTCTGAGGGCTGGGTTGTAGGAGGTCCCTGGAGATGAGCTGGAGCAGCCTTCCTGCGGGACTAGCCTTACAGCAGAGCTTTATGGAAGGGAAGAGAGTCTATCCTGAATGTGTTGGCCAAAAATGAACAAGGGGGTGGGGGGTCTTTAAACAAAGCAAAACCTTTGGAATCCTTCCAGAAGTTACATACCTTTTAAAGGTAGTATAGTTTCTCACCAAGTGATGCATTCGGCATGACACTTCTTGCCAGAAATTTCAGGATAAGTTGGAAAAAATGTGTTCAAAACACCACCCCTACCCCCCCCTCTTAATTTTGTCCAAGGAATTAATTACTTAAGTGTAGTATTTCTGAATGTGCCTTTGTGAGTACAGAGACCGTCTGTTTAGGAAGAAGCTGTCCGTGAGGATAAAGCAGAAGGGCGGTCAGCGTAGTCTTTAGGGAAGTCAGCGATTCTCCTGGTGGTCCCCAGGGGCAGCTCTGGAGTTTTCATTAGCATCAATATTGCACAGTGTAGAGTTGTGTGGAAGAGATTCTGGGGCTCGGGAGGGAGAACGAGGTGATGGTGCACAATGACAGAGACCCAGGTTCGTCCAAGCGTGCAGGTTGAATTATCTATCTGCAGTACCTAGTTTCCTTCGTGTATATGTGTGTGTGTGTGTGTGCGCGCGCGCACGTGCGCGTGTGGCTGTGCCTGTTTGAGTTTTTGTTTTTCTGTAAGCACTGGAGAACTGAAATATGGTGATGTTCGTGACACATTCATGCATGTCAAGAAGGCGTTTTCTAGCTTCTGCCGTGTGCGGGGCGGGCAGCGCACATCCGCCCTCTGAGTCTGTCCTGAGAAGGCAGTTACTTTCCTCACATCATATTGCTGTTGATGCGAACAGGGTATTCCACGCAAGGAAAAAGCTTTTGAAAGAATAAGATGGAAGTGTTTGAGAAAGAAAGGAGAAAAATCTGAAATCATATTTTATTTCTTCAGAACTATTATAGTTAAGCATAGAAATCTGCAGTGTCTCTGCATTTGTTTTTGTGTTTGTTTTAAACGATTCCACCTCTTCTCCCCATGCCCTATCTTCTAAAGAAACCGCAAGTGAATGCTAAGGGCCATTTCCATAATTCCTCAGAACTCCCCAAAGAGGAAAACAATCCCTCCCGCAAGATTCCTTCAGCTTCATTCAGGAGACAAAGGGAGGAGAGATGCGGCTTTCTGTGCTTCTCTCTCATTCCTCTCTAATGGCCTTGAAATGTATTATTATGCAAATGTGAATTTTGATACTGAACTTAAGAAGAGGTTGTTGGATTTTTTTTTCTTTTTTCAAAAAAAAAAAGGTCCCATATGTGGTCATCATTGCTTCTTTATTTTGTAACGTGAATTGTAACTATGCATTCTGCAAAGGGGGGGTGGGGAGAGGGCAGGAAGGGGAAGGAAGTAGCTTTGCATCCTTGTTCTACGGTTTCTGTGTCCATGGTATCCCCACGTCCTGGCGGGGAAGGGGAGTGCGAGCGAGAAGCAGTCAAGTCGGCACAGGAGGTAGAGAGAGGCCTGGAGTCCTCCCCGCTGTCCCGGGGGCCTGCGGTGCCTGTCAGCTGGTGTGGGACCGGGTTCTCCGCCCTCGCCGAGCAGTGTTAGCCCAGGGCGGCAGGGGGCCCCAAAGGCCCTAGTGTTCTCTGGGAAAAAGTACCCATCCTTTCCTGAATTCAGAACCCTTTCAAGCTCAGGAAACCATGCCTCACTCGTGCTTGACCTTAAAGTTAATCTTTGTCGATTTCCAGAACTCCTCCTCACGCTCCTCCTCCTCGCTCCTTTTGATTTTTCTTTTTTCTTCCGTAATCCTTTTTAAGTGAACTTATTTATAAGGAAACTGTCCTGCTCTGTGGGGAAGAGGACTATTGCTTGGCAGGCAAAAAGAAGTCTCTTCCTCATCCACTACCCCTCAGCCAAATGTAATCTCTCTGCTTCCTTGCATTGATTCCACCAGAGAGCTAGTGAGCAGTGAGGTGCTGGACACAGGGACACCTACAGCCTCCGCCTCGTCCTAATAGAATTCCTTTGTTGATTTTGGCCTGTGGTGAATCCTGGCACCCACGTTGCTCTGGTCGAGGCATTATTTGCAACCTACAGTATCATAAGCCAGAAATTGTTCTGCCTGTATTCAGTGTTTCCATGCAAGCAGTTTTTGTTGTTGATGTTCACAGTACTGTAACGAGTAACAGACTTGATCACAGTCTCCTCGTGCCCGTGCTGGGCTGTACAGGCACGATCTTATCAGGGTTCCAATCTGTTAGATTGCCTTTAGACAAAAAAACAAGACAAAAAAAATAAAATCCTGACGTTTCAACCGTCTCACACAAAACAATACCTCGAGGTACATTTCTCCTGCAATGTAGACCCTTAACCCCCCTCTCCTTTTCTGACATCAGTGGGTTTTCCTTTTTAAAATATGAATGTGTAAATAGTAAGATAACTTTTACAATTTTTTTCTTTGCTGTGAAAGTAGCCCTAAAATATGATATTTTTCCTTTTTTTTTTTTTAAGCCATCTGAAGTTTCAGATCTTCTTTCATGCTTAGAAGAGAGAGCAGAACAGGTTAGGGGAGTGGACGTACATTTGTGGGGTGGAGGTCTCTCCCTTGCTTCCCACACACGGTGACAGCCAATCCATGTCTAAACCCTGTTTTGAAGAGATGCCGTCTATTTCAAATCTAGTGCCAGGGTGAGGAGTGTCTGAATTTCAGAAGATCCATCCCCTCCAGGCACTCCAGGATGTTTTTTCACCTGAGACCTTGAGCTCTCAACCCTTCTTGCTTCACCTGCAGTCTCACTGTTTGAGTAACTGAGTAGCATTCTGTAGTTCATAAAGGGATTTACCCCCTGGCATTTCAATTTGGCTCTGTAGAATTCATCGACTTGTCACTTTGCAAGGCTCTGGAAATGTATTATTTCTTACTTAGAAGGAAATTCATCTGAGATGTGCAAAAAAACCTTCCTGAAAGGTGTGGGCACTCTCAGGCATTCCTCTGAATGCCTCTCTATGTGAGGCTTGAAGCTGACATTATGGAGAAGGAAATAACGTTTTAACAAATGCTGCTTGTAGGGATCTGTCAGCTGCTGCTTTCCTAGATTTTTGCCACCCACAAGGCAGGGTCAGAGTGGATCCTTTTGAATAGCTTCTTCACAAACACCTCTTTCCCTCCCCAGCCCCATTTTAAAGATCAACCCTGTATCTGTCTAGAGGCCCTTTTTAGTTTGAGCTCACCGACCTTGTACAGTGACGACTTCCTTTGAGGGGAAGAAGCTTAAGAATAAATGCACACCTGTTTATTCACCACCCACCTTCTGATTTGGGGCGCTGACCACCTTTGGATTTTATTTCTGTTGTTTATTTGGAGGTCCCTTTTCTGTCGGTCTCCTTCCTCGTCCCCCATACATTCTTCCTGCCCTTATATCCATCCACGATGCTCCCAAAGGGCTTTGCTGATCTCTGCACTTCTTTCCTGGGACCCTCCCCCACCACCCTTTGCACACACCAGTGACCAAAGTGTGTCCAGTGATCTCACAGAAGTCATCAAAAATGGTGCCTGCACCACGAATGTGCTCACAGAGACACGTGCACAAGATTCTGCACCCTTGGCCTTAACCTCTGTATGACTTAAGGTGCAGGAACATTTTTAACAGGTTATTAAAAAAAATCCTTCTGGGAGGGAAAAAAAAAAAAGCAGATAAAACAGCTCAGTTGTGCCCACTCCTAACTCTACTATTTGCCTACAACTTAATTCTGTGCCCACCCAACCCATCCCTGTTTTGAGTAACCAAAAAGAGACAACAAAAGCAACCTGAGGAGAGGTTTCTGGACTATTTTATCTTTCTCCATTTAGCTGGAGATATAATGCTGCTTTGGGTTCCATAATCCTAGGGGCTATGTTTACATAGTAAAATATATCCTACCAAATCAGGAAACAAGCATGTGAATCTCTGCAGTGAGAGAGAGCTAATTAGGTAACCGATGGTGAACAAGAGAAGTGAGGGAATCCGGGGGTGGAGGAGGACTCGGGGAGGGGAGACGGAGAAGTGCTCCCACCTCCCTTCTCCGCCCTTGACTTCTCTCCTTGCCCCCTTTGAACAGAAGGCACAGAGAAGGGCATCAGAAAGAGGCTGGAGTTTTAAAAGGCAGCTTTCCAACTTTGCACACAAACAGGTTCACAGGAAGGTACAGCAAAAAAAAATCCTCTCATCTGAAACACTCAGCAGAAACAAAGCCTCCCAACCTGACTCCGTAGCTGCACATAGTGACGCTCTCTGCAAGTTACCTAGAAGTGTTTGGTTTTCTTATACTTGAAATAGCTTTGACGATGTTACTTTGGCGGCTTTCTTTTCTCTCTTCTGGTGGGCAACAGAGGAAGCGGACGGTGGGATTCAAGGAAGTGTGAGGGGAGAAAAGGGAGGATATGGCATTGTCTTTTTGTGTGTGTGTTTCCTTGAACATATAGAGGTTTAATCAAACTCCCACGTGTTGAAATTGCTCCTCATATTATTGGTTTTACATGGACACAGAAACTAGGCACTTTAGAGGTGCACTTGCATGGCAGGCTGGGCCCCCCTTTTCTCTATTTTATTTTACTTTTTTAGTATAGTGGTACTTAAAATCACTGGTTCACTTAAAGAAAAAACAAACAATAAAATGTTAAACTCTACTAATGTACAAATAAGCTGAAAAGTTGCATTTTATGTGTATTTTTCGCCATAGCAGGTACTGTATTTCTCATGCTGGATTTAAAAAAAAAACAAAACAAAAAAAAAACAAAAAAAAACCAAACTCAAAAACCAACAAAAAAAAAAACTAAAGGGTGGTGTTTATTGGATTGTGACAGGTTGCGTACTGAGGAACTAAGTCGCCGTCATTTCATTAAAACTGAGAGATGATGTAATGCATATGTAAGAGTTTTCTGAAGGGTTTTTTTTTGGGCTTTTAAACAGCTTATTTTTGTTTTGTTTAGTTTTTTATTTTATTTTATTTTGGAAAGATATGATTGTATTATGTGCAACTCAGTTGCTTACATTATAACTACAAAATATTTTTGGGTTCCTGGAAAAAAAAAAAGAAAAAAGACTAATAAATGTGTTTGGCTGCTAAGCATTGATCGTGGTTTCCTGTTTTATTCTGCCGATTTAATTTGCTTGTTTGTGGAAGGTTCAGATTTTGTTTCTTCTCTCCCCCTCCCTGCTCCACACACGGAAGCTTCCCCCGAAAGTCAGCATCTGAACTGGGCCTCCGTGGTGTCTGTCCCGCCCTGCGAGGTTTTGGCCGTTGGGGTGGTCAGCGTGGCGGGTCGGCGGTGGGCCTGGGCTCCCCGCCGCCTGCCCCCCGGTGCGGGGTCCACAGTCTCTAAAAGAAACTGATGTTCTCCTTCTGCCTCTTGTCGTTGTCCTGTTGAATCCCTGCTTGCCTTTGGAGTGAGAGCCACGAGAGCGGAGAGGAGCGCCCGGCGGAGGCCGTGGCCGAGAACCTGCCAGGCCGCCGTTTCCGAAAACCCCGCGCGCTGCACCCCAGCCTGCTGTGAGCGCTGCCAGCCGGCCGAGGCCCCGTCCCAGCAGCCTCTCACTCATGCTTAGCTGCTCAGAGACTGGTAGACACGTGGCCCCGAAGCGCCTCTAGAGTGGCAAAGGGGAAGAATGGAAGGAAACGAACGTTTTCTGATGCCCAGGTACTGTTGTCTGACTTAATTCTCAGAATGCTGTGCCAGACAGATGGCAGCGGACCCATTTCAGGAGGAAACCGGCCCAGAAGAATTTCATTAGCTGCTAATAGGGAGCACTGATTGACTGCTTACCGTAGACCGGGCGCTGCTCAAAGCCAGCTGTGTAATGTCCATTCCCTCATTGAATTGACCCTCGTCTCGGTCACTGGTGAGACCGTCACGGGCATCCGGATGGTATCCAGAAGTTACTGTGCCAAAATGCCCTCTGCGGAAAAGCACCTGGGTTTCTGAGAAAACGTTCTTTAGCAAGTCCGTTGTAGAAAGTGGTAGGCCGCACACCTTCCGGTTCTTGTGTCGTAAAATACGTCAACGCTGGAAACTATGAGAAGTGAACGAGATGCTTGAGACCTCGAGGGCCCGCCTGTTCCAAGCAAGTGCCCATTTCTGAGGAATAGAGGTTGTCGCAGAAACTCCGAAGACCCGTATCACCAAGGACTTTATTTTAAATTTGGGGTATTTTAGAAATGCATCGGTGGCTAAGGATGGGGTGGGGTTGTAGAATGAAAGGTGGTGGGTAAGACGTTAGCATCTGACTCAGCCTCCCTCATGCCTGCAGGGCCCGCCATCACCTTAGGCCGCTCCAAGTGTCCACGTGGAAAATCTGCCCTAACAGCCAGGCTGCTGCGTTCCTTCCTCCAGGCCACCCCCGCCACACACTCCCATAGGCACCCCCATCGCTCCCCTCCACAATCACGAATTTCAGCATCCTTGACTTGACCCTTGTGTCCTCCCACCTGGAACTCACTCCTCTCTGTTTTCAAACTCATCAGCCACTCCAGGACACAGACGTATTTTCTTCTAACCCTTCGGCCCTCTCCTCCCTCCTTCCTAACCAGGTTGGGTTTTATAGCCCATCATTTCAACAACATGGTTGCTGGTTGCCAACACCTCTAAATTCTCTTGCCGCTCCTGTTTTGACACCCACGTAACAAAATCCCCACTTTGGAAACCCTACTCTCTATTTTCTGCCAGTACCCAAAGAGCAGCATTGCTCAAAAAAAAGTCATGATGGGGCAAATAAGGACTCCTGTCAGTCTGTAACCAACCAGCAGTGAGACCTTGACACCACGCAGCAAGCACCCTAATGCACAGAGAAAGAAAATGAGAGGTGTCAGGAAAACCCCCTAAATTCCTGCTTCCAAAGTATAAGTATGCCATTGTAGACAACCTCCTGGTGGGGCCCTGTTCCAGCCCTGGCCCCTCCGGCTGCTGTCCCATGTTTCTTCTGGAGAAACTTTCTCTCCTCCCCCTCCTGGGTCTCTGCCTCTATCGTTCCCCTACAGTCACTAACAACCTCCCTAGTCTAGTGGACACGGCCATTTACCTCTTGATACCACAACCCCTGGATTTCTTTCTACGCTCCAACATGTTCCTTTAACTCCCCCATCTCTCCCAGCCTCTGTTGCCTTGGCCAAGAAGTGTTGGATTTCATCAGTGCTCAACCCCAGGCCCTGCCTTGTTCTCTGTGCCAAAATTCTAGGTGGTGTCCTCCTGACTGGCCTCCTTTCTTAGTCCCCTTTTTCCTCGGACTGAGCTCTAAATTTTAAATTTTGTACTGTCCCTGGACTCAGGCCCAGTCCTGAATTTTGCTCTCTAGTCACATTGCTTCTCCTAGATGAGATCAACCAGCCCTGTGTTTTAAAATAAAACACGTGGCCCCATCCTGCCCAAATTCTGTCGCCAACCCTGGCCTTCCTAATGTCCTGTCTGTCCGCTGATACACTGCCTGTTGGTCCAAGTCAAATGGACAAATCTTCCACCTTCTTTGTCAAATCTACTTCCCTGGTCTTAACCATCTCAGTAAATGACACCACCGTTCACCTAATGGTTCAAACTCACAGCTGCTTCACACCACTAATTCAGCCATCAGGAAGCCCTTCAGCTGTATGTTAAACATCCTCACACAGTCCCCATCTTCCCACAAGCAACTTGGGTCCAGCTAACGTTGCAGGAGGCCCTCCCCATCTGCCTTCCTCCCCTCATGCCCACCCCAGACTTCTCTGTTGGTTCATGTCACTACCCTCCAGGGCTTCCTCCTAAAAATTAAAATCCAAACTCTATACCGTGGTCCGCAAACCCCATACTCTGTCTCATTCCCTATGATTCTCAATCTCAATCTTACAGGAGCCTTGTTAGCTTTCTCTCAGTCACACCAAACTTCCATGCCCACCTCAAGGCACTGTATTTATATTTCCACTGCCTGGAATGCTCTGGTCCCTGCATCATTGTGTGGTCTCTAGTCAAATGTGAGGTCTTAAATATAGCTGTCACTGGGGGCACCTGACTGGCTCATTCAAAGGGGCATGCGACTCTTGATCTTGGGGGTCGTGAGTTCGAGCCTCACATTGGGTGTAGAGATACTACCTAAATAAACTTTAAAAAAAATAGCTGTCTCCCCCATCCCCACCCTAAATTACTCTACGCTCTTGTCCTGCTATATGTTCTTCCAAGAACTTAGCACTTTCTAAAATTATCTTGTTTATTCTTCATCACCTACCTCACTCACTGGAATGTGAGCACTGCATGAAAAGCAGAATTTTTTTTCCTTTTTTAAATTAAGTAGGCTCCATACCCAATTTGTGGCTTGACTCAACTACCCTAAGACCCAGAGATGGAGTCCTATGCCAGCCAGGGGCTCCAAGGCAGAATTCTTTCCTGTGTTGTTCATCAGCTCCAGGGCCTAAAACTCCTATGGTTTTCATTACCATCTGTGCTAATGACCACTAAATTTATATTTCCAGCCCTTACCATTGGGTTCCAGACCTAGATGTATAATCGTCTACTCAACATTTCAAAACACCTAGATATCTTTTTTTCCTTCCCCAAGGTTTTTATATATTTATCAGAGAATGCATGCACAAGCAGGGGGAGCTGCAGAGGCAGAGGGAGGAGCAGGCTCCCCACTGAGCAGGGAACCCAATGTAGGGCTCCATCCTAGGATGCTGGGATCATGACCTGAGCCTAAGGTAGACTCTTAACCGACTGAGCCACCCAGGAGTCCCAAAACACCTAGGTATCTTAACAGCACTGCAAACTCAACATATCCAGAATGAAGTCCGTCCTGCCTGCAGCCCCTCCTTCCACCCCATGGTATATGGCATTATCATCCATTCAATGATAAAACTTAGAGACCTAGAAGCATCCTTGACTCCACCCTGTCCCTTACACTAATCCGTCACTAAGATGGATTGAGTATGCCTCTTAATCTCTTCCCTTCAATTCCTCTGCACTTAGTTCTCTTATCCAGGGTAGATCACCTATACCCCTAGGTCTTATCTAGTCCATGGCATTAGTCCAACTGGTTTCTCATGTGTCATTCACCCCAGTTTCCCTGCCCCTGGTCCATTCCATACATAACAGATGGGATATTCTCAAAACACAAATCTGATTAAGTCACCCTCCATCATTAAAGCCTTTTAATGATTTTCCATTGCTTAGAATAAACCCCCCAAATATCCTTGTTTCCAACAAGGATCTCCTGGTCTGGCTTCCGTCTACTTCTCCAAATTAACTGCCCTCTCTTCTTACCTTTGTCCTCTCCACTGCAGCGTCATCAGCTGACCACCATATCCCAATGCCTAGTACAATGCCTGGCACACAGTATGCACCATTGTGGGATGAATGATCCTAATGGGTAACAACAGGACATTACATCAAGAATTTGTTTAAGAAAGAAGAACAGAGGGGCGCCTGGCTGGGTCAGTTGATGGAGCATGCAACTCTTGATCTCAGGGTTGTGAGTTCAAGCCCTGTGCTGTGTATGGAACCTACTTAGAATAAAAAAAAAATTTTTTTAATGTAAGACTCCTGATCTAGAGATGTTGATTTAGGTAGCAGTGACAACCAGCTGGAAGTGTCTAGGTCGCTTTTGAAAATCAAGAACCAAAGCTCTGGAGAACCTGCAGACTCAGAAGGCAAGTCTTGCAGATGTGCAAGCCGTTTCCAGTGGGTGGAAAGGTGGGTTAAATCTTGCGGAAACTCCCACTGCTTCCTTTTCCAGAAATAAGAAGGGGAAATGTTAGCAAAAAAAGAGCAGTCCAAAAGGGAGCGGAATCAGTACAGTTCTGTTTTCAAAGCAAGGGTGGGGGGGGTTCTCAAAACTGCTAAGCGCTTTAATCAACCAGGAGGGTTGATTTAGTACAGGAAACAAGAAAAATTGTTGACCTCAAAAATGAAAATGACATAAAGATGTACATTAGGAAAAAAAAAAAGCTGGCTCCCCATCCTTTCCTTGCTTATTCCATTCCCTGCATGTCCCCTCAGCACACAGACTTTATTATTGATTCTTTAAAAAAAATACAGAAGTATAGTTGACACACAATGTTACATATTAGTAGTTCTTCATGCGAACATAGGCAAATGAATATATTATGGGAAAGGGCCTTTTGATTTGTTTATTACAGGAAGTTGTCAGGGATCAATGAGTGTGGTTTGGAGGAAACCAGAGGGCAGAGGTTATATCAGAGTGCTAAGGAATAAAGCGGGGAGGGGAGCACATTTGTTCAATACAGGCAGAGTCCTTATTGAATGCAGAATGCAGCTACATTCTGCAGGTGAGAAGGCCCAGGGGCTGAAAGTTTACGTATTTGCAAATCACACAGTGCCAGGAATGGTTGGTGAAGACACAGCCAGAAAGAGAAGTTTCAGTGTTAAGGAGGTAACAGAGCAAGTGGAAGTGTTTCTATAGTGGGAGAGACCTGTGCACTTTTTTTGTTTTAATCACAAGAAGGGAGGCAGAACTAGGGGGATTAAAGATTCGACGTAAAGTAATTGAAAAGAACAAGATCCTTTCCTGAATGAGGATCTAGAAGAACTGGAGACAGAAACTCCTTGTTGAGGGGCAAAAGCGACAGCAGAGCGAAGCAGAGGCAAGAGAGAGTGCTGGAAGACCGAGGAGACAGTTGAGTTTGCAACAGTCACAGTGAATGGAAAGTGAGAATGGTAAACTCGTCACTGCACATCAAAGCAGTGACAGCGCTGCCACACTCTGCAAAGAGTGGGAAGATCCGGGAAGTAAATTCTCCATCTTCCCAGAATTGTCTGCCCTCATCCCCAACACCCAGCCTCTGCAGCTCCAGAAGGGACGTAGACTTTACCATCAGGTTCCCAGGTAACTGATGGGCTTCTCTGACAGCCAAGGAATTCTGGAATTAGTGCTTCAGTCAATTCTGGTTGCTAATTCTGGAGTCCAGGTGGAGGCACAAAGGATCCGTGGAATGGGCACATGGAAGAAATGTGAGAGGTGGGGAAAGAGGAAGTGTAATGTCAGGATCTAACTTGAATCTTGACTATTGTGGGCCTTATTTCTCTCGCTCTGCTAGACTCCTTTGGGCAGCATTCATTCATTCATCCAGCAGACATTTACTGAGCACCTATACTATGCTAGATAGATCCTGTGCGAGGTGCCAGGGACACAGTGACCAAGATGTCATGAACTCTGATCACGATGAGATGACATGATCTCTGCCCCCACCGAGTGTGCCATCAGCTGGAAAGGCAAAAACACTGAACTCTGTGTTTCAGAGTTCAACTGGGTGGCTCAGTTAGTTAGGAGTCTGCCTTCAACTCAGGTCATGATCCCAGAGTCCTGGAATCAAGTCCCAAATTGGGCTCCTTGCTCTGCAGGGAGTCTGCTTCTCCCTCTGCCTGCTGCTCCCCCTGCTTGTGCTCTCTCTCTCCCTCTCCCTCTCTGTCCCTCTGACAAATAAAGTCTTTAAAAAAACAAAAACACTGAACTCTGGTGAGAGTTATCAGAGGCCTAGAAGAAGCCAGGAGGTCATTTCTCATCTAGGAGATCCCACAGGTGTGGTCCATAGGGTTTTGAGTGAATCCATGAATAAATGAAAGCAGAAATGGAAGAGTGACAGAAAAAGAAACTGTTGTCAAAAGTAAGATCTGGAAGCCTTGAGATCTAATCCACAACTTTTTTTCCCCCCCAAAGTAAGCACTGCACCTAAGGTGGGGCTCAAACTCCTGACTCTGAGATCAAGAGTCGCATAATAACTGGGCCTGCCAGGCACCCTAATCAGCAACTTTTAATATCCCTTAAGTATCATGGTTACCGGCAAAGGGGAGATGACCTCGGCAAACAAGCTGGGACTTCAAAATGGAATTCCCCTGGGAGGTCTCCTTCTACTGAGGAACTCAGAAATAGGTTATTTCAAAGCAGCATAGTGCCTGCTACTGTGCATGAAGGAAGGGGTACATTTGGAGCTGCTAAGAACCAGGTGTCTGGAGCCTATCTGCCTGCATTTAACTCCTAGCCTTCCACCCTCCACATCAACACTCTCAAGACACTCAACTTGCCCACGCCTTTGTTTTGCCACCTGCAAAATGGGGATTGTAATAATGGCTGGAATTTACCGACCACTTACTCTATGCATTGCTGCAAGAACTTTACTTGTATTCTTTTTTTTTTTTAAGACTTTTTCCCAAAGGTTTTATTTATTTGTTTGAGAGAGAGCACGCACAAGCGGGAGGAGGGGCAGAGGAAGAAGGAAAGAGAGAATCTCAAGCGGACTCCTCATTGAGCACAAAACTGGACACCTGGCTGGATCTCAGGACCCTGAGATCATGACCTCAGCTGAAACCAAGAGTCCCGCATGCTTAACCAACTGGTCCATCCAGGTGTCCCTAAAATTTTATTTTCAAGTAAGCTCTATACCCAATGTGGGGCTCAAACTTAACACACCGAGATCAAGAGTTGCATATTCCACCTGAGCCAGCTGGATTAAATGAGATTCCGTGTGAAAACCTACTGCCTGATACCTACTAAGGCCTCCACAAATGTTAGAGTTTTGTTTTAATATTTTATTATTTATTATTTATTTATGACAGAGAGAGAGAACACAAGCACGGGGGAGCTAGTGAGGGAGAAGCAGTCTCCGGGGCTTGATCCCAGGGCACTGGGATCATGAGCTGAGCCAAAGGCAGACACTTAAGCACTGAGCCATCCAGATGCCCCAATGTTAGAGGTTTTTATTATTATTGGCCAACCAGAGGAAAGAGTGTGACCATTAGGGAACATTTTCTGGACTGAGCCTTAAGTAGGAGGTTGCGAGAAAAAAGAGAGGTGTTCCAGACTGACGGAAATGCCTTTACCAAGTTTCGTGGGGTGACAGGGCATGGTGTGTGCTGGGAACCACACAGCATAGTGGCTGAGAGTGCAGAATCTGAAGTGGGGTGGCTCCATGCACTAGCTGGGTGGCCCTCAGCAAGTTACTCAGCTTCTGGGAGTCTCAGTTCCAGCACTGGCCGAAATCCACTTTTACTGCAGTTTCGTGCAAGAGGCTCACTTGGACCGCAACAAATGCTGATTTCCCTTGGACATCATTTCTCTTCGGAACTGCGCTGGTGCCAGACAAGCAGTGGCAGTGAAGCTGGGCTGGGCGGCAACTGTAATTAATAACAGCAAACACAGAGGCATCTGCGTGGCTCCGCCAGTTGAACACAGGCTCTTTCGGGTCAGATCCTGATCTCAGGGTCATCAGACCGAGCCCCTCAACCGGCTCGCACTTCGCGGGGCCTCTTCCTAAGATTCTCTTTGTCCCTCCCCCTGCTCGAGCGCTCTCTTTCTCTCTCAAATAAATAAATACACTATTTTAAAAAATAATAGCAAAACACAGAGAGGGTTTTCTGAGTGTCCCAGGCACCGGTCTGATACTCTGACACCTCACGGCAGTCTTACAGGCAGATCTTAATGTACCTTTTTTCCAAAGTGGGGACACTGAGGCACAGAATGGCAAAATAACTTGTGACACGCTAATCACGTTTCTTGTTCACGAAGAGAAACTCGCCCATCCTCAGCAGCCAGGAGCCCACGCCCGACAACTTTTGGGCTCTCCGGTCTCCGGAACCCCGGGGCGGGACCAAGTGGCGGAGGTCCCGCCCCCGAATGGAGGAAGTCCCGCCCCCGGACTTCCGC
The DNA here is from genome assembly GCA_002007465.1 of Ailurus styani. Classification (NCBI taxonomy): domain Eukaryota; kingdom Metazoa; phylum Chordata; class Mammalia; order Carnivora; family Ailuridae; genus Ailurus; species Ailurus styani. Next base: position 118,320 of record LNAC01000812.1, on the reverse strand, counting down.
TCCCCGCCCGCGCTGGCCCGCCTTCATTTGGTCGGGTCTCCTGGTCGGGATGGCGGAGAGAGGCGACAGCGATGGGCAGCAGGCGGCCTGCGGGTACGACAGCTACCGCTCGCCGCTTGCCTCCCGCTACGCCAGCCCGGAGATGTGCTTCGTGTTTAGCGACAGGTACAAATTCCGGACCTGGCGGCAGCTCTGGCTGTGGCTGGCGGAGGCCGAGCAGGTAACTGGGCGCGGGGATCGGGGCCGGGCTGGGAGAGGCGGGCCCGCGCCGGCACGTGCGCGGCTTGACGCGGGGCCTGGCCCCTCCGGGCAGCTGCCCCGCTATTTTCGGCCGAGTATCCCTTTCCGCAGGAGCTGTGGCCCCAGGAAGGGCAGGGCAGGAGGCCCGGGAGGTCCCTTGTGTAGACTCACGGAGGGTTAGAGACGCGGAGGCGGAGGCGGCGGCGAGAAACGCACGCTGTGGGTTTAAGGATTTATCTGGGCCATTCCTGCAGGAATCCTCTGCTGACCACGGACACTGAGCTCTCGTTACGTACTGTTGTGCTGTTCTGACTTTCTTTGCACATCTTTTCCCGTTTCACCCGTAAAGACTTCGCAAACTAGGTGGTGCTTTTCCCACAGTTGATGGGAGAAATCAGGCCTCAGTGATAGCCAAGCGCGTTGTTTGCTCCTAACCTTTAATAGCGGAACCGGGATGTGAACCTGGGTTCAATGCAGAGCCTGAGCACTCAGCCACTTCGTCTTCCACAGTGCCTCCATGGAGTTAGGGACGGGAGTGTCACTACAAAATTCACGTTTCCTAGGCCACTATTTCCGCTCCCCTCGGCTGCGCTTTGCCTGTCTAAGGAGGGAGAATCGGGGTAGGGGATTATTAGACGGGATATCTGGTGTCTTTTCTAAGAGCTGCATATAGAGCTGTTTAGCTCAACGCTTTCAGAAATAGCTCCAGAAAGGCCTTCCCAGAGGAGTTGAAGGAAACTGAAGGCGATCCAGAGAGCTATAAAGTTTCAGAGGAAAATGCCACAACAGGCAGGATGGCAGAGTCCTCTCAAAGGGCATCAGTAAACTTGGAAACAATCTGAGCACGTGCCTGGGACAGAGGTACAGCGGAACTCCCCAGACAGGAAACTTCCTAGATTTCCCCCCTCCCCATCATTGTGCTCAAGAAAATTAAGTGACATAATAATAATAGACAGTTTTGTCACTTCTGCTATGTGCCAGGCACTGTCTTAAGACCTTGCATATTAATGGCTCATTAACCCTCAAAACAACCCTGTACGGTAAGTACTATTTTACAGATGTTTGACAGAGGACAGAATGGAGACACAGAAAGACTTCATCAGCTGTTGGCTCAGATGACAGTAGTGAGTAGAAGAGGACATTAATAGGGTGTTGTGATTTATCGTGTACTGGCATGTACTCATTTATCTTTCATGTGGTACTCCATTATATAGATGAGGATAGGAGCGTTCAAAGACTCTCCAGGATCACCATAGCTAGGAAATGTCTTCTAGCTGGAATTGAAATGTAGAGTCATCTGAACATGCGTTCAGATAGATTTCAGATTCAGATTATGCATTTCCTTTGCCCAGTCGGTACATTGCCTGAAATACATACAATTTTAGTATAATCTGTGTTTGGATTATCTGTTAGGATGTCAAAGTCAGCATAAACTGCATAATAATTTAGTAATTAAGAAAATTGAATAAGAGATTAGGAGGAATACAGAAAAGCAGGAGTGGGGGATGAATTTCAACAAGATGCTTTGCTTGGGGGCAGGAAGCAGTTTGGCTACACTGCCCCCTGCTGCTTTGCTTCGGGAGGAGCCCTAAGATACCCTCTTTACTGTCTTAAGCTTTGCCCTTATGGCTACTGAGCTTGAAATTTGGCCAGTGTGACTGAGGAACTAAATTCTTACTTTTAAATTTCAATCAGTTCAAATGTACATAGCCACATCTGGCAAGTAGCTACCGTCTTGAACAAGACAGGCCTAAGACGCAAGATCCTCCCCAGGGCCAGGCTTGGGAGTTTCAAGACAGGTTTGCATGAATATCACCAATCTGTATATTCAGTACTTGAATCCAGGGTTCTGAGCTGCCTGTGGGCTGCAGGCTGTTTTTTGCCAGCCCGATTTTTCCAGTGATGGATGAATGTAAGATGTTTATGTGTTTATTTTCTCAATAATGTCTTGCAGCGGTTTTCGGTTTTGCTGAGTTTGCTGTATATAATTTGTTGACAAAACCACTTACAACATTCTTAATTTTCGTTTCTCTAAGTAAATCCATCTGGGTCAAATGTAAAGTTTTGGCCTGGATCCCTCACTTTGGGCACTTACAGGCCAAGCCCTAAGGGGTAAGCAATAAACACAACAAACTCTCCTCTAACGGAGTATACATTCTAGGGGAGGGACGGGCTAATGCTTTTGTAAAAATGTCATGTGGTGTTAAGTGCTGTAAATAAAATTAGGTTAAAGGGATAGATGAATGACATATAAGAAGGATGTTTCATTTTGGGATCGGGAAAGACCTCTTTGAGGAGATGACATTTGAGCCCAAAGACCAAAACATGTGAGCCAGGCAGAGGTATAAGGGCAGAGAGGACAAAGATCAAAATTATATCGTTGTATATTTTGGGATTTACTTAGAATGTAATTTACATTATTCATAAGAAAATCATGCCCTCGGGTGCCTGGGTGGCTCAGTCGGTTAAGTGTCTGCCTTCGGCTCAGGTCAGGATCCCAGGGTCCTGGTTCATTGGGGAGTTTTCTTCTCCCTCTGCCCCTCCCCCCACTCGCTGGAGTGCTTGCACGCGTGCGCTCTCTCTCTCTCTCTCTCTCAAAAATAAATAATTTTTTTAAAAGATTTTATTTATTTCACAGAGGGAGAGAGATCACAAGGAGGCAGAGAGGCAGGCAGAGAGAGAAGGGGAAGCAGGCTCCCCGCTGAGCAGAGAGCCCGATGCGGGTCTCGATCCCAGGACCCTGAGATCATGACCTGAGCCGAAAGCAGAGGCTTTAACCCACTGAGCCACCCAGACGCCCCCAAAAAAATAAATAAATTTTAAAAAAGAGAGTCATGCCTTCTAGGGGGTCTGGGTGGCTCAGTTGGTCAAGCATCCATCTCTTGGTTTTGGCTTGGTGGTTATCTCAGGGTAGTGGGATCAAGCCCTGCTTGGTGCTTTCCACTCCAGGCACTCTGCTTGGGGTTCTTTCTCCCTCTGACCCTCCCGGTGTGTATGCATGCCTCCCTCTCCCCCCATAAATAAATACAGTTTTTTTTTTTAAGATTTTATGTGTTTGAGAGAGAGAGAGGGAGAGAGAGAGCATGAGTGGGGAGAGGGAGAGAAACAGACTCCCCTGCTGAGCAGGGAGACAGATGCGGATGCGGGGCTTGATCCTAGGACTCGGGTATCCTGACCTGAGCTGAAGGCAGTAGCTTAATTGACTGAGCCACCCAGGCGCCCCCAGAAATAAATAAAATCTTAAAAAAGAAAACATGCCCTCCTCCCATGTACTGTTAGTTGCCCCAATTTTTATTTTTATTTTTTTCTAAAGATTTATTGATTTATTTTAGAGAGAGTATGTGTGAGCCAGGGCAGGGTAGGGGTCAAAGGGAGAAGGAGACAAGCAGACTCCCCCACTGAGCAGGGAGCCTGTGGCAGGGCTCAGTCCCAAGATCCTGAGATCATGACCTGAGCTGAAGTCAAGAGCCAGCAGGGCTCAACCAACTGAGCCACCCAGATCCCCACCCCAGATTTGAATTTAAGAATTGGGAGGTGGGGCGTAAATGCTAAGATGAACCATTTTTTTTCTTGGTGTCACTTCAAGTTGTTGTGACATTTGAGGTTATTTTATTTTGTTTTGCCTGTTCTGCAGACACTGGGTTTGCCTATCACAGATGAACAAATCCAGGAAATGAAATCAAACCTGGACAACATCGACTTCAAGATGGCAGCTGAGGAAGAGAAGCGGTTGCGACATGATGTCATGGCTCACGTGCACACGCTGGGCCACTGCTGCCCGAAAGCTGCTGCCGTAATTCATCTTGGTGCCACCTCCTGCTATGTTGGAGACAATACAGTAGGAGCCTGTGTTGTTTTGTTTCCACTTAGGACTCGGGTTTCCTAATGGATTTATAGATTTTATGTAATTTTGTCTAATTTTAGGAAGTGACTCAATAGGCCTTTAGTTTTAGGGGTATCTTAAACTCAGGAATTTTCGCTTTTGTTATCCTTCTAGTCTAAACTATAAGGCCCTAATGGCCTCCATAATATAAGACTGGCAGATACAGTTTATGCATTGGTTGGCTGGACATAAGTCAAGGTCTTAGTGTTTTAGCGGCAAGGTAATTGTCCAGAGGGGTTTTCTTTCCAAAGTCCTTTATAACTCTTTGTTGTAACTTCTGGGAAAAAAAAGGATCGCATTATGATTCTTACACAAAACACTTAATTGGCAAAGTAGCTTATCATCAAACATGAAAAAGTAATACCGCATTTTCTTAAGAGTTTACTAGGTGCTTGGCAGTGTTCTGAGCACTTTGTGGGTATTACTTCATTTCTTCATCACAACCATAAGAGAGGTGCTTTTATCTCTGTTTTTCAACAGCTTCTTGAGGTGTAGTTTACATACCATAACATTCCCCATCTTAAATGTGCAGTTCAGTGAGTTTTAGTAAATTGATACAGTTCAGCCTTCACTACACTTTGGTTTTATGGCACATCTGTCACTCTAAGACATTCTCATGCCTGTTTGCAGTCAGTCCCCACTCCTGCTCTCCAGCCCAACTAACTGTTGACCTGCTTTCTTTCTCTGTAGTTTTGCGTTTTCTGGTAATGTCCTATAAATGGAATCAGAATATGTAGTCTTTCTGATCTGGCTTTATAATTCCTGTCTCTATGGATGAGGACACTTAAAGAGAGTTTGAAGAACTTGCTTAATGTCACACAGCTAGAAAGGATGCGAGCCTAGGGAGGATGGCTCCAAAGCTGTGCTCTTAATCACACCGTGCGGGCGGGGGACACCAGAAGTTCCATTCCAGATACCCTTCCAATTTAGAAAGAAGCCACTAATTTTTAAGTTGCCCCAAATACTTGTAGTCTCAAGTGGTACACAATTAAAGGCATCTGTGTGTAATTGGTGACTCAAATAATGGAAGAACAACAATCTCCTTGCTTGGAATATAATTTATTTTTTTAATTTTTTACACATACCCAGTGTGTAGTTGGACTCAGCAATTATTATCTCATGTGAGTTGCTGAAATGCATCTCATATTTCCTTCAAGAACGGCTTCAAATTTCCTAACCCTTGATATTCCTTTGGTTCATGTCTTTTTGTTGTTGTTAGCAATGATAGATATGAACAAAGGAGGGGAAACTAATGGAATGTTCCCCCTGGAAGCTTCTCAGAGACTCAGGCACTCCTCTTTGGGAGCTTGTTGAGCTGGACATCTTCACAGTATTCAGGATGGAAGTTTGCCCCGTGACTATTTTCAGGTCATTTTAGATACTATGTACACTGACCTTTGTGGCAGAAGGGTTTTGTTCCTTGGAGACCCCAGAGGTACTGCTCTCTAGGTTGACGTGCTTTTAAAACAATAATCTGAAAAGAACAACTTCTGTTGAGATCTTCCGGCTTGCACAGAGGGTTGCTAATGGTGAGGTAGGTGGCTAGCTGAGAAGCCCAGTTGTGAGGGCTAAAAGATGTTGTATGATATTATTGTTTGGGCAAATCTGTTTGATGTGAGACCACTCCATTTTCCTTTGCAGGACCTGATTATTCTTAGAAACGCACTTGACCTGCTTTTGCCAAAGGTAAGGAGTTGGCAAGTTTCCTGTCAGCCCTAGTTTCTCCATGATAGGAGATGGGCACCACTTTCAAATAAATCAATGCAATGTGAATATAAATAGGTTGTCTTTTACTCAGGCAAATAATTCTGTATCTGATCTGTAGGACTAATTGTATCTTTGGGTTAAAATGCTTCAAGCAAATGGTTTTTAGAACATAGTCTTTTAGGGGCGCCTCGGTGGCTCAGTCAACTAACCGTCTACCTTCCGCTTAGGTCATGATCCCAGGCCCTCGTCGGGCTCCCTGTTCATCGTGAGCCTGCTTCTCCCTCTCCCTCTGCTGCTCCCCTGATTGGGTTCCCGGTCTCATTGTGTCTCTCTCTGTCAGATAAATAAATAAAACTTAAAAAAAAAAAAACCCACCAAAAAATCATAGCCTTTTAAATGAAGGAAGTTAACCAGCCAGTTGTTGTTGGAATGTGTGGGTCAGATTTGTGATTTTGTCCTGTTTTTTCTGCACGAGCACATAAGTGGTCTTTAAATTGTGCAGAAAAAGTTCACGACTCTAGGTAGTCGACTCAGTTTTCAAATGTTGGTTGCTTTGAACTCATCAAGGCACTTTGGGATACAAAGATGAAAAGATGTGCCTCTGCCTTCCACAGGCTGGAGATCTAATTTTATATTGTCTAAAAGTTTAGCTCCTGATTATATAACGAGCTCACCCTGAACTCATTCTTCTCTATGTGGTCTTTCTTACAGCTTGCTAGAGTGATCTCTCGGCTTGCTGACTTTGCTAAGGAACGAGCCGATCTTCCCACCTTAGGTTTCACACATTTCCAGTAAGTGATATGATTACTTCTTGGGACTTGGTTTAGTTTGTGTGCATTTGGCTTTCATGTCTTTCTTCAGTTTACCTTCTCCCTGGAAGCCTGAAGGTAAAGAATCTCAAAACATAGTTTAAGCAAATAACTTGGGATACTTATGAGGAATGAACCTTGTCCCTACCTTAAAAGCTAGACTCATAAGAGTTCATTTGGGGAACATTGGGAAATATGAATCAAGAGCTGTAGAAAGTATTAGTGCTCCTTGATTTAGTAATTCCATTTTTAAGACTTTAGCCCAAGGAAGTAATCTAAATTATGGAAAAAGCCTTATTATGTATGTACAAAGATCTTTGTTAAAATACTGATTTTGATACTAAGCACTGGAAACAATCTAAATGTCCTCAATAAGAAAATAATTAAATAAGGTATAGTATGGAGTATATTCATAGACTAGAATAATACGTAGCCATTAAAACGATACTTGTAAGTCTAATACCATGGAAAATATGCTTAGGTTAATGTTATGGAATAAAGATAGCATATAAATTGTACAAAGATTGGAAAAAAATACACCAAGATATAAATATCGATTTTTCTCATTTGTGGGATAATAAGATAATTACATTTTTCCCCTATATTTTGTATTTTTAAAGTGCACGTGTTTTCTATGGTTATCAATTAAAATCCTTTTCAGAAGCAGGGAATGTCATTTTTGGAATGCTAGTAGCAAACTTCTAATGATGACATTCCAGTAGTGGTATCTTAGCATCTGCCTTACATTTTGATGGGGTATTGCAATGGCAACAAGGATATTATCTCCTATAATTTAGGAAAGGCTTTTGAGTTTAATCTTCCTCAGAGTTAGGGTCTGCATTTATTGGTAGCAGAAACCTGAAGGAATTGTTCATGAGGAGTCCATGTGCAATATGTTGGGGTTGGCCGTGACAGATGTTGCCTTCTGATGGCTGCCTAGCACTGCCTGAGTTGCAGCCCCTCTTCCTTTCCTGTGAGTATTGGAGAGTGCTCAGAGAGCACATGTACCCAGTATTCCTCTGGCTGTAGTGTGGTGAGGGCATCTGCTGCCACAGTTAGCAGGCGTTAAGCACCCAGAAAGGTACTCATGCACAGGTATCACCTCAGGTATAGGTCAGTTCCTGCATTTAGAAAGAAGCAGCTTTGGGGCACCTGGCTGGCTCAGTTGAGCACGTGACTGTTGATCTCAGGGTTTTGAGTTCAAGCCCCAGGTTGAGAATGAAGCCTACTTAAAAAAAAAGAGGTGGGGGTGCCTGGGTGGGTCAGTCGGTTAAACGGCTGACTCGATTTTAGCTTAGGTCATGATCTCAGGGTCTTGGGAGCCAGCCCGGCATTGGGCTCCCTGCTGTCTCTTTCCCTTCCTTTCAAATAAATAAATCTTTTAAAAAGGTGGGGGGGCGGCTTTATTGAGATAAAATTCACATATCATCAAATCACCCTTTTTAAGTCTACAATTAGTGGTGTGTTTTTTTAAAGATTGATTTATTTTAGAGAGAGAGCATGAGCCAGGGGAGGTGCAGAGGCAGAGGGAGAGAGACTCTCAAGCAGACTGCCTGCTGAGCACAGAGCCTGACATGGGGCTTAATCCCACGACCTGAGATCACGACCTGAGCCAAAATCAGGAGACGGATGCCCAACTGATGGAGCTGCCCAGACATCCCTAATGAGTGGTTTTTTAGTACATTTATAGGATTACACAGTCACTAGTACATAATTTCAGAATATTTCCATCACCTCTCAAAAAAACCCATACCCACTTAACAGTCACTCCCATCCCCCCTTTAACTATCCCTTGGCAGTCACAGTCTGTTTTTCTGTCTATGGATTTGCTGCTTCTGGACGTTTTATTTAAGTAGAGTCCTGCAGTATTCATCTTGTTATGACGGGCTTTGTTCACTTCGTCTAATGTTTTCAGTGCTCATCCATATTGTAGCATGTAGACTGCTTCAGCTCTCGTTATAGCCAAAATGGTGGATATACCAGATTTTGTTTGTCCATTCTTCAGTTGATAAACATTTGGGTTGTTTCCACTTTGTGGCTCTTACGTACAATGCTGCCATGAACAGATCCACACAAAGCCATCCATTTATCTCTTTGTTTGTACCAGTAATTAGTAATTTGCTTGTACAGTATTAGTGAGAGTTAGCTAGAAAACACCATGAAATTAATTGGTGGACATACTGTGGCTCATGGTATGCCTTCATGTTGCCAGCTGTTGATGTCATTAGCCTGATAGGAGAGAAAATCCATCTGGGATGAGCTAGATCATCTGTCAGAACTCCAACTTTATCGCACTATATTCATAATTATATTTTATGGTCAGAAACAGACCTGCAATAGACTAATTTAGACTTAGAATGGAGAGCAAAGCCATCAGCTGTTACATTAGAGTCCTTTGGTTATATGTGTTTTGGGGTTGTTCTCCATAGCATGGCAAGCTTCCCATCAGATCCTGTCTCACGGAGGCCTTCCTTTACTGACTGGCGAGAGTAGCATTCTCCAATGTCTTCATCATTTTATGTTTTCGCATCTCTGACAAAAAATCAATATCAATCGTTTGTTTGTTTACATCACAGTGTGAGCTCCATCGGATAGGAACCTTTCTGTTTTGTTTGCTATATTTTCAAAACCAAGAATACATTGGATATTTGGCAAATGTTTGTTACATATGTGTATTTGACTTGCCAAAGTCTGGGGACAAACAACAGGCATTGTCCCTGCCCTTATGTTGCCTCTTGATGATAAAGAACTGTGTTAGAAGACTTATAGTTTTAGGGCGCCTGGGTGGCTCAGTGGGTTAAAGCCTCTGCCTTCGGCTCAGGTCATGATCCCAGGGTCCTGGGATTGAGGCCCATATCGGGCTCTCTGCTCGGCAGGGAGCCTGCTTCCTCCTCTCTCCTCTCTCTGCCTGCCTCTCTGTCTACTTGTAATCTCTCTCTCTGTGTCAAATAAATAAATAAAATCTTTTAAAAAAAAAAGACTTATAGTTTTATAACCATTGAATATTTATAAATGACATTGAATTTCCTTAACCATTATTGGCTCAAACTCCTTAGCTCTGGTTTTGTCTACACCGGTTTCTCTATCTCTTACTTTAATTCTTACCCTTTTCAGGGATAGCAATGATTGTTCAAAGAAGCAGTGAAGCTTTTATGAAGTAAGTCCTTGGTTTGAGACTTCTATGTGTCCTTTTTGGGTCATTTTCAGGCCTGCTCAGCTGACCACAGTTGGGAAACGTTGCTGTCTTTGGATCCAGGATCTTTGCATGGATCTCCAGAACTTGAAGCGGGTTCGAGATGACCTGCGCTTTCGGGGAGTGAAGGGTACCACTGGCACTCAGGCCAGCTTCTTGCAGCTCTTCGAGGGAGATGACCAGAAGGTATTCTGAGAGGAACTGGGGGACACGGAAACTCAGTGGTGAGAGCACCAGAGACAAAGCTGACCTCCAGAATGGGAGGAAGATTGATCTTGGGATGAGTGGAGTCTTTGGACTGAAAGGCGCACCAAGGGTTGAAACCTGGGCAGGATGTTGAGATGCTCTCATTCTGGTCACACCTGGATTTCTACAGGGATGTCTTTTTCTTCCAAGGTAGAGCAGCTTGACAAGATGGTGACAGAAAAGGCAGGATTTAAAAGGTAGGTAAATGGGGAAAGTGTTGGCTAACCTATTCCCTATTAAGTGATGAAAGACCTGCGTTCAGTGTACCTCTTGATTTGACCCTAACTTTTTCTTCCTTTGTTCTTCTACCCATTTCCTTTTATCTCTGGCCTGGGTTTTATTTTCTTATAGTCTGGATTCTACTTTTTTTATAGTCTATAAGGTAAAAGGAAAGTGTTGACTGCTGAGATTTTTAGAATAGTCTCACCCATGTTGAGGTTCTCCAGTGGGTTCATCTAAATCTGACCATTTCCACTGAGGGACACCAGGCTTCACTGTGGCCCGTTGTTCCAGGCATTTCTAACAGGCTGTGATGAGACACGGATACCATAGGCCCACACTTCTTCTCAGCCCTGGGTGTTAGTAAAAAGGGTAGAAGAGCAGTTTGTTTCAGAAGCATATTATCAGTGAGGTCAAGTGGGCTCAATATGACTTAGTATACCAGTGAGACCAAGCTTTTGCTTAAGGTCTGTTTTTGCTCATTTGTTTGACACAGCCACATTTCGAAAAAACACTTTTTTCCCCCCAGATTTTATTTAACTAATCTCTACACCCGTTGTGGGGCTCGAAAAACAACCCTGAGATCAACCATGCTCCGCCAACTGAGCCAGCCAGGCATCCCTGAAATATCTCACTTATGATTCTTTTCAATTTATTTCTAGGGCTTTCATCATCACAGGGCAGACCTATACACGAAAAGTGGATATTGAGGTGCTGTCTGTGCTGGCTAGCTTGGGGGCCTCCGTGCATAAGGTGAGTGGTGGTAGCAGTTTGTGGGAGAGGGGCTGAGAGCTTTGCACACCACAGGGAGGTGGAATTGGCCTCAGGCTTTTATCAAGTCATCTCTCAAGAGACGCCAAGCTTTACTTTCACCCTCTGGGATCTGTAGGTGACAGCTCTAAAATTAAGGTGCATTAAAAGACAGGACTAGCCCCAGTGTTCTCATTAAAGCTCATCTTGCGTTCTCTTTCCTTGCTTTTTTCAGCATGTTTCACACAAGTGTTTCCATGCTCCCTTACTTGTCATCCCTGCTCTTCAGGAGCCGGGAGAAGTCTGAGTGAGATATTCCGCAGGAGCTCTTGGAGAGGACGTGCTCACCTCCTCTATCAGTCTAGCCCCTGCTCCCAGAGTCCTGCGCACCAGCAGTGTGGAATGATGCCTGTGGCCCTTTCCCTCTAGATTTGTACCGACATACGACTCCTGGCAAACCTCAAGGAGATGGAGGAACCCTTTGAAAAACAGCAGATTGGTGAGTGTTCTGGGAAGATGTGGGAGCACTGCAGAGATGCTGGCAGGCCTGTGGGCACGTGTTAATAGCTCACCCGGCAGCGTGCTTGGGCACTCGCTGTCCTCTGAAGTCTCTCTGCCTTTGCTTCTCGTCCTTGTACGTGGCAGGCTCAAGTGCAATGCCGTACAAGCGGAACCCTATGCGCTCAGAGCGGTGCTGCAGCCTCGCCCGTCACCTGATGACCCTTATCATGGACCCGCTGCAGACGGCATCTTTGCAGTGGTTTGAGCGCACGCTGGATGATAGTGCCAATCGGTCAGTAGGGGGAGGGTACCATGTGCAGCAAGACCAGCAGAGGAGCCTGGAAGCAGAAGGATGTTTTGAGCATCTGTGCATTTTCTCCTTGTTACCACAGAGCCTGGAGGGGTCTAGCAGGGAGGCAAGAATATAGAACAGTGTGATGGGTGTTAGGATCAAAGTGTGTACGGGATAATCTCTGTGGGAGCTAAGATGATGGAGTAGTGGTGGAGGAGTCAGGGAAGGCTTCACAGAGGAGGTGGTGCTCTAAGACTCAAGAAATTTATAGGTGCTTTTTTTTGAGATTTTATTTATTTAATTGAGAGAGAGTGAGAGAGCATAAGCAGAGGGAGGGGCAGAGGAAGAAGCAGGCTTCCCACTGAGCAAGGAGTCCCGACTTGGGGCTCAATCCCAGGACCCTGGGATCATGACCTGAGCCAAAGGCAGATGCTTAACCAACTGAGTCAGCCAGGCGCCCCATCCTATACTTTTTTAAAGTAGTTTCACATTACTGTGGTTTGCTTGCATTGTACTAGGATCTGAAAAAGCTATATAGTTAAAGCTAGCTCTCTGGGTTCTGTGTGTAATCCAGGGAATAAGACATTGATGGAAATAAGATGTGTGAACTCATTCAGAAGTCAGCCATTTCATACTTCTCTGCAGGGTGTGACCTAATCAGATGTGCCTGCTAAAACACCCTGTAACAGTTTGGAGATTGGTTGTAAGGGGACATGGATCTGGTCAGAACAAGTTAGGAGGCTGTTTTAAAAAAATCCCAAGTCCACACTGGCACAGTGGCCATATGATCAGAGAGGAAGGATATGGGTATAGAATCAAGCAGATTGGCTGGCCTTGGTGGTGGAGGAGTGAGAATTAAAATCAGTCATGCGGTGCTAGTGCCATGGATAGACAGGAGGCACAGGGAGAAGGAGAGTGGGTTTGACATATGAGCAGGAAGCAGTGGAAAGTGGCTGAGTCCAGTTTGGAGTTCGAGGTACCTGCAGATCAACCAGATGGAGCTCGCCAATGGGGTATTTAATCTGGCACATAAGCAGGTAGCCTGGACAAGGGGTGATAGATTTGAGGGTCATCAGGATATCGCGGTAGCTGAAGTCGTGAGATTAAAGAAAGTTGTCTAAGTAGTACATATGGCGTGACAAGTCAGTAAGGCAGCTTCTTGGGACACACCCTACATTTCACACAAAATGATATTTGCTTAAAGAGATAACTGAATTGGCTGTTTGTTTTCCAGACGTATCTGTTTGGCTGAGGCATTTCTCACTGCAGATACGATACTGAATACGCTGCAGAACATTTCTGAAGGACTGGTGGTGTACCCTAAAGTAAGAAGCCTTGATTAAAAAGCAAAATGTTGGGGTGAGGGGGTTGGCATGTGGGAGGGGGAGTATAATCTCTTCCTGCTCTGGAGTGAATTATCTTTGAGGAGCTGCGTCCTGGTCCAACAGGCGTTCTTCCCAACCAGAGCTCGTTCCAAAGGTTGTGACGTAAGCTCTAGAGAACTAACCCTGGAATCTGTAGACACGTTTATAGAAAAGAGAAAAGGAAGTCCTTTGGCTTACACTCTTCGTGAGCATGAATCATCAGCTCTGGTGTGACTGGCAGGGCAGACGATTTCCTTTGCCTGTTTTTAAGTACCTAAGGCAGATGGGTTTCTGTTATATACTTGGCTCTTGAGGTTGGGCATCGAAATTTTAACAAAGTTCCGATTTTAGAAATCTTTCCAGTGAAGCAACTTCTAAAATTTTATTTAAATCAATATTCCTTTTTTAAATCAGAATAATACTTTGAGGAGGGTGGGAGGGATGGGTTGGCTGTGTAATGGACATTGGGGAGGGTGTCTGCTATGGTGAGTGCTGTGAATTGTGTAAGACTGATGAATCACAGACCTGTACTCCTGAAACAAGTAATATATTATATATTAATAAAAAAAATACTTTGGATTAGAAAGAAAACTGAAAAATACAGTGTGGGTGAAAATGATCCATTCTATTCTCTGTCTTCACAACTACGATAGTTCATGTCCTTGTGTGTGTTTTGCTGGTCACTTGGATCTCTTACTATGTGTGTGTGACTTTGTAACCTTGAGCCATCTTAGCCCTGCATTCATTTTTCTAGGTAATTGAGCGACGCATTCGGCAAGAGCTACCTTTCATGGCCACAGAGAACATCATCATGGCCATGGTGAAAGCTGGGGGTAACCGCCAGGTTTGTTAATCCCTCATGCTCCTGGATAAGTGGAAAGTGCACCATTAGTCCTGTTCTCCTCCCTTAAGGAGAAGGAAAACATTTCTGTCTTCACCCTCAGTCATGGTAGTGATATAGAGCAGTGACCATATTCTGCCGTAGAGCAGGCTTATCTCTGGAGGGTGATTGTGGTGAACTTGGCTTATTAAAAGTAATCACTTAGTCACTTGTAGAAAAGGTCCACTCCTAGTGAAGGAATTAGGTCTGAATTTCCAATAGAAAATGATGGGAATTGGGCAGGACACAAGAGCACATGGTTTGTGAGGCTTTAGAGGAGGCAGTGCAAGGTGGGCATTTACTTCAGGTTCAGCCTAGGATATGGTCAGAGTCAAGATCTTGGTGGAGCCAGACTGAGGGGAACCACCTCAGACTAGAACGGCTTTGTGTACCAGCCATAGAAAGCATGGAGGTGGTGTTGGATGACTTCTTAAGATGTTCACATGCCCTCTTAGTAAATGAGCCAATAATATCTCACTGTCTTCCCAGGATTGCCATGAGAAAATTAGAGTGCTTTCCCAGCAGGCAGCTGCTGTGGTCAAGCAGGAAGGGGGTGACAATGACCTCATAGAGCGAATCCAGGCCGATGCCTACTTCAGTCCCATTCACTCGCAGTTGGACCATCTACTGGATCCTTCTTCATTTACAGGTCGTGCATCCCAACAGGTAAGCACCACAACACTTCCATAGCGCTGTAAGCCTCCCCAGGTGCCCTCTTTTTTAAGTTTTTATTTTTTAATTTTTTTTGAGAGAGAGCGCTTATGCAAGTAGGGGTTAGGGCGCTGGGGGAGGGGCAAAAGGAGAGGGAGAGTCTTCGGCTCCACACCCAGCATGAACCCCAACACGGGGCTCGATCTTATGACCCTGAGATCATGACCTGAGCCCAAATCAAGAGTTGGATGCTTAACTGAGCCATCCACGTGCCCCCAAAATGCCCTCTTTTTACACTGCTGAGCTGCAGGACCTGGAATACTGTCTTTAATGTTTCTACTTTTATAAGCGGTATGATGAAAATGAGGCTAGTCAGAAAGAATTCAGAACAGGCTAAAATGTGACGATTTGGTTGTTTTGCGCTGTCTTAAGTATTTCTCCCTATGATCGCTCTGAATTCTGGTCTGGAGCATGTGGTATAATGGACAAAGATTGGGTTTTACCCTCAGGTAGGTCAGTCAGGTTCATTCCTGACTTCTGGCTTTCACTGGCTGACAGGATAAGAATACATATCACACGGGCTGGTGTTTATATGGATTAAAAGGCCTAGCACAGTGCTTGGTGCATAGTAAGTATTCAGTAAATGTCATTTTCCCTCTTGGCCTTTTAGAGACTACAAGAGCTAATTCAAAAAGATATACGAGTGTGAACTAGGTGCTCAGTATGTATTCGGATACCGTGCTTCATTCTGGGGCTCAAAACTTGGTGGTGAAGGCTTATAAAGAGGTCATTATAATGCCAAGGAGTACCTGCAGCACATCCTTTGGGATCACAAAGGAGGAATAGAATAGTCCTAAAATAGGAGAGATTGGGAAAGGCTTCCTGGAAGACTTGACATCTGAGCTGAATCTTAGGAACAAGTAGGAGTTGGCAATAACATAGTCCAACATGGGAGAAAAACTACTATCATTTGAGTGTTGCCAGAACAGCAAGTGCCCAGAAGTAGTTACAGGATTTCCAGTTGGAAGACAAACTGGAGGCAGGAGACCAGCAAGGAAGCTGCTGCAGGCAGCCACACAGTAGATGACGAGGGCATTGAGCCAGGGTGGTGGTAGATACAGATGAGGGAGAGATTGCGGGACCGGTTAGGAAGTTAGTCACTTGGCAGCTGGTTGAATGAGGAGGGAAGAAGCAGTGATGATTTTAGCTTGGAAAACTGGGTGGGCAATGGGGAGACCAACAGAAAGAACAGGCTGGGCTGGTTTGTGGGGAAGCACGTGTGGGCGTGGTGGGTTGAGCTGCCTCAGTCTCGGGACAGATTTCTGACATGCAGTTGAGAAAATAGAACTTCAGTGGTGGAGTAAGAGCTTTATCAAATTATTTCTCAGTGATACAAATTGACATTGAGAAAAGCATTATCAAATTTACATCTTGATGTTTTCTTTTGTCTCACAATTGCTTTCCTCTTTGGCAGGTGCAGAGATTCTTAGAAGAGGAGGTATATCCCCTGCTGAAACCATATGAAAGTGTAATGAAGGTGAAAGCAGAATTATGTCTGTAGAGCTGGAAAGAATTAAACCAGAAGTCATTGGCTTCATTAACTTTTATTGCCGAGTCTTGGAAAATGTTATTCTGATGCTTTATTTTACCTCAAGACCTGTTACCTTAAACTGATACAGCACTTTTTTGTTTGCATGGTGCTTTCAAATTCTCAAGGTTTACAATGCAGAAATAAATTACGTTGGGGCACCTGGGTGGCTCAGTTGGTTAAGCATCTGACTCTTGATTTCAGCTCAGATCATGATCTCAGAGTTGTGAGATTGAGCCCCACATCAGGCTCAGTGTTGAATGTGGACCCTGCTTAAGATTCTCTCTCTCCTTCAGCCCTCCCCCACCTGTCCCTGCTCTCTCTCTCTCTCTTACAAAAAAGAAAAAAGAAAAAAATCATGTGAGTTAGACTCTTGTTTTCTACAGCAGTACAGCCTGTAGTTCATAGTTTACTCTGTTCTTTCAGGCATGTTGTCCAACTAGCCTAGTGTGTTTCACATGCTCACTTGATCGTGAGCGAATAAGCCAACTCCTGGTCCTCTCTTCTGAAGGTAAATTTGATCTGTGTCTAGCAGAATAACCTGGACCCGGATTCAGTATGGTTGGATTCCTTTGGTATCCAGTTATGTTTTGCCAGAATATATAAAGAAGTCGGAGCTACAGTAAATTTTCAGGTTTATGCAGCTCAAGTTGTACCCAGGCTCACTTCATCTTTTGGTAAAACTTACGTATCAGAGAAATGCTAATTGGGTTTATTGATTTCATCAGGGCACTTGACAATCTTTAATCCTGGCTACACAAATTGATAGGTGATTGAACCAGCTGTAGCCAAAGAAGATCATTAGGAACTGCCCCCCATCTGGAAGGGGAACACTGGTATTAGTCCACAGACCTCCATCCTTAGCCTTGTCCAATTCCACATACTGCTTCAGCATAGATGAAAATGAAGAAAGTGTATCGATCAGATTTGCAAATAGCACAAAATTAGGACAATTAACCAATACGTGTATTTGGTAAGATAACTAAAATTTTATCAAACCTGAAATAGATTGAAATGATGTGGCCAAAACTAAGAAGAAAAAATTAAGATAAATGTAAGTAAATTAGGCTTAAACTCCACTGTAGTCTTACTATTCTACACCTATGGCATTATGTTCTGTTTTGTTTGTTTGTTTTTAACATATAATGTGTTATTTGTTTCAGGGGTACAGGTGTGTGATTCATCAGTCTTACACAATTCACAGTGCTCACCATAGCACATACCCTCCCCAGTGTCCATCCCCCACCAACCCCATCCCTCCCACTACCCTCCACTCCAGCAGCCCTCAGTTTGTTTCCTGAGATTAAGAGTCTCTTAGGGTTTATTTCCCTCTCTGGTTTATCTTGTTTCATTTTTTTCCTCTCTTCCCCTATGATCCTCTGTCTTGTTTCTCAAATTCCTCATATCAGTGAGATCATGTAATAATTATCCTTCTCTAATTGACTTATTTCTCTTAGCATAATACCCTCTAATTCCATCCATGTTGTTGCAAATGGCAGGATTTTGTGTGGGGGTTTTCTTAATAGCTGCATAATATTCCATTTGTGTGTGTGTGTGTGTGTGCGTATACACGCATGCCACATCTTTATCCATCCGTCTGTCGATGGACATCTAGGCTCTTGCCATAGTTTGGCTATTGTGGACACTGCTGCTATAAACATTGGGGTGCATGCGCCCCTTCGGATCTTTGGGGTAAATACCCAGTAGTGCAATTGCTGGGTCGTAGGGTAGCTCCATTTTCAACTTTCTGAGGAACCTCCATACTGTTTTCCAGAGTGGCTGCACCAGCTTACATTCCCACCAACGGTGTAGGACAGTTCTTTCTCCATATCCTCACCAACATCTGTCATTTCCTGACTTGTTAATTTTAGCCATTCTCACTGGTGTGAGGTGGTATCTCATTGACACTTTGATTTGTATTTCCCTGATGCTGAGTGATGTTGAGCATTTCTTCATGTGTCTGCTGGCCATCTGGATGTCTTCTTTGCAGAAATGTGTGTTCATGTCTTCTGCCCATTTCTTGATTGAATTATTTGTTCTTTGGGTGTTGAGTTTGATAAGTTCTTTATAGATTTTGGTTACTAGCCCTTTATCTGATACATCATTTGCAAATATCTTCTCCCATTCTGTCAGTTGTCTTTTGGTTTTGTTGACTATTTCTTTTGCTGTGCAAAAGCTTTTTATCTTGATGAAGTCCCAATAGTTCATTTTTGCCCTTGCTTCCCTTGCCTTTGGTGATGTTTCTAGGAAGAAGTTGCTGTGGCTGAGGTCGAAGAGGTTGCTGTCTGTGTTCTCCTCAAGGATTTTGATGGATTCCTATTTCACATTGAGGTCTTTAATCCATTTTGAGTCTATTTTTGTGTGTGGTATAAGGAAATGGTCCAGTTTCATTCTTCTTCTTCTTTTTT
>LNAC01000812.1:65931-86979 GCA_002007465.1 Ailurus styani | reverse complement strand
CGGGGCTCGGACCCGCGTGTCGCTGCGCCCCCGCATCCCCGCCCGGGGCCGGGGCGGCCTCGGAGCGCGGACAGCGGGAGCGGGGGCCGCAGGCGCGGGAGCCTGGGTGTCCGGGGGGCTCGAGCCCGAATACAGACCTCCCCCTGAGCAGCTGCGGGCGGTTCTACAGAAACCGCGCCTCGGGCGGGGGGGACCGTTTCCTCTTTCTTCTCTTTTCCTCGGGCATGTTTAAGCTGTGGGCTCTTCCTCAGGTTTTATTTGTGACTTGACGTTAAAGATTCAGGTCCGGGTGGGAACACAGCCTCAGATTCAGGCGGAGACTCGCTGTAATCTGTGTGTTTTAACTTTGGGGAAACTGAGGCATGTATTAGCCCAGATCGTTCAGCGTGGTTAGGATTGCAATTCCGAAAATTATACTTAAATGATCCAGGATGCTTTTTATATGGAGGAAGAAAAAGTGTTTTAAAGTTTCTTTTCTGTGACGGGTGACTGTCGTAGGTTCCAGTCTTGTGCTGCATGTGAAATTTGTGGCGGGTTGCTGGCTTTTTGGGTTTTGGTGGGTTATTTGAGGTGTCTTGAAATATTCTTTACTCTTCTTTCTCATTCTTCCTTGATGAATTCAAGTTCCTAATAAGACTCTGATTCACAAAAACTGAATTTCCAACTTTAACTTGTTTACTTGTAGCTTTTGGTTTTTTTAGAAAGATTTTATTTATTGAGAGAGAGTGAGCCAGGGGAGGGATGAAGAGAGAGAATCTGAAGCCGACTCCGCCGTCAGCACAGAGACCTGTTTGGGGCTTGATCCCCCTGCCCCAAGACCACCACCTGAGCTGAAGCCCAGTCACACGCTTAACCAACTGAACCACCCAGGTGCCCCTACTTGTAGCTTTTAGTGATTATGTTGGTGATTAAGTTTGTAGATAACACATACATTTCCTACTTGTTTTCTTCTTCATCTTCTTTTCCTTATCTTCCAGTTTTCTCTGAACTCTAATCAGTAATTATCTTTGTTTTACATATTCATTTCTGTTCTTCATGATTGATTTGTAATCGATTCTAAATGGGAGTCAGTATCTTTCCTGTCTTCCCATAATCCTAGCTATATGTAGCCTTTTCATCACTAGTTGTCACAGTAGCCTGGGGTTTAGTCCTCTTCCCTGTATCCCTTTTTAAGCCTGGAGATGTGTGATATGGTTAGGAGGAGGGTGTGAGGTATTTCTGTTAATCAGATATGGGTAACAGGTGAACTTGACCCATGACCAGAGCATTAACTTTAGTATATGTGCTGCTGAAGTGAGCATGAGAACACTAACTTTAAAAGGCTGTGAATAAAAATTATTTAAATGTTTTTTAAAAAATGCTAATCTTGTGAATTTGGAAACTTGTCAGATGACAGAAAAGTTGGTGCACTGGAGTAGCACCTCACAGGAATGAATCTGACATGAGGGTGAAATATTGAGAAAGGAACTCAGGAGAGAACCATCTCTCTCTCTGTCTTTTTTAAGATATTTGAAAGAGAGAGAGCATCTGAAGCAGACTCTGCACTGAGTGCAGAGCCCCCATGTGGGGCTCGATCCCATGATTGTGACATCAAAACCTGAGCCAAAACAAAGAGCCAGACGCTCGGCTGACTGATCCACTCAGGCACCTCGAGAACCATCTCTTTTATCATATAGCCATCTTTCTGTGCCTGGGGTGGATGCTGGGAACACCTTGTTGACTTAGGAAGTTAAACAATGTTCTGTGTGTTTGTGTTTTCGGTTTCTGTCTTCCTAGTTCTCAATGAGTTTTGGCAGGAGCCCAGAATCTTGTACATTTGATGATTTAACATCAGTTTTATCTGCTTGTTCTCCAGATTGTCTCTATTTCCTCAGCTGGTGACATCAGTAATTTTCCATAGTAGCCATTCATGAGCTCATGCAGACTGTCACAAAGAAGTGGAATAGCACAGAGGGTGGTACACACAGAAGAAATAAGGGTCCTGTTTCTTTGCCATCACATATTACACATAGACTGGGATAGGAAATCTGCACTGAAGCATGAGCTATGTAGGAGGGGTTAGAAAACTAGAGTCCACCAAAAAAAAAAAAAAAAGAAAGAAAGAAAGAAAACTAGAGTCCAGGCTTCTGCATACGGTAATAGTCATCAGTATCATTTATTGGATTTCTTTTGTTTGCCACATGCTGTCATTGTCACAGTGAGTTGTAGGTATTATTCTCTTTTTATGTGTAAGTTGAAGTACAGAAGTTAAGTGATTTGCCTACAGACATAGTAAATGACAAGGCCAGAATTCAAATTCAAGCCTATTTGACTCTGCCATCCCTGCTCTTTCTACTGTGCTGTACCACCTTACCAACCAATATGTTCAAATCTTTCTCATTCTTAAAAAAATGTAAAACTTTCCTGTGATCACATTTCTCCTTCAGTCTACTTCCATTTCCCTCCTTTTCCTTTCTTCACTTGTTCTTGAAAAGCAAACACTATTCCCCTCTCTTTGACTCCTTAGTTCATTACAATCTAGCTTCCACCCTCTACTCTGTCGAAATGTTCTCATGAGCTCCACTCAGCTATTTATTGAATTTGCTGTACCATCTTCTAGATGTATAAAGAGGCTAAGACATGGTTCTTGCCCTGAAGGAGTTTAGGGACTAATGAAGGAGAAAAAGAATTTCATTCACATCAGTATGACATGTTAAACTGTTGACCAAGCAATCTTTGCTCTTGGGAGTTGGAGGAAGAACACTTAACTGAGAAAGTGACACTGGACTGCCAACAGAGAGGAACCCTAAATTGTTGCAGACAGGGCTGTCAAGACTGCATGGTTAGGTGTGGACTTTCAGGAGAAGCTGTATCTTGCCTGTGGGAGATGATACCATCAAAATATATAGTGTAGGTTTTAGAGTCTAACAGATCTGGGAACTGAACCTCAATTTCTTTTTTACAGTACCTGCTTACAATGTAAGCTCTCTATGAGAGGGCCTTTATCTTTTTTCCCACCTCACCTCTGTCTTCTGGAACAGTGGTAGGTGATCAATAAATATTTGATGAATGAATAGCTCATAGGATGTTGTATTCAGAACATGGATAGTACTCTCAGTACCCTATGACTGAATGAAGCTTACTGTTAGTGTGGCTTATGGACTGATTTTGAAGATACCATTGCTTGAATAGTAGCCATATAATCACCTCCCCTTCTTTTTGAACGTTAGGTTCCTTGGTGGTCATAATTCATAGATGAGGAGTGACATTTACCTTTTTTTGGTAGGCACAGTTAACTGGGTCTTCTAACATTACGCCTCTCTCACAGTTATACACACATTTCTGCTTCTCAGTGTGATGCAGGCATTCTCTGAGTGTTTTTTTTTTTCCTCTGCTAATGTGAATTGTTTTGGGAAGTTTTTGTTTTGTTTTTTTTTTTAAAGATTTTATTTATTTATTTATTTCACAGAGGGAGAGAGATCACAAGTAGGCAGAGAGGCAGGCAGAGAGAGAGGGGGAAGCAGGCTCCCCACTGAGCAGAGAGCCCGATGTGGGCCTCGATCCCAGGACCCTGAGATCATGACCTGAGCCGAAAGCAGAGGCTTTAACCCACTGAGCCACCCAGGCGCCCTGTTTTGGGAAGTTAACTTCTTTGGAATCATTAAATAACTTTGTCATTAAGAGTAACATTAGAAATGAGATTAAGGGGTGCCTGGCTGGCTCAGTTGGTGGAGCATGCAATGCTTGATCTTGGGATTATAAATTCAGGCCTCATGTTGTGTATAGAGATTACTTAAAAATAAAGTCCTAAAGAAAAAGAGAGAGAGATTGAAAGCTCTAATCAGAAGGCTTACCCTTGGGAAGGGGATGATTTCCAGTAGGGCTAAGAGAAAATATTTTCTTAACAAAATGATAGGAGTATTCCTGGTCATCTCTAGATATCTGGTTATACCTCTAGCTAATATTCTAAAGATATGTATCAGCAGTTCATTTCCCTCTTGTGTTTGAGTTTCATTTGTAAATATCCTTAATTTGTGTGACTTGAGTTTAGGGTTAAAGTCCAAATACCACTTTTTTTTTTTTCCCCACTTTCAAGGTCTGTGGAGTATAGTAATTAGGAGTACCTACAACAGAGTTCAAATTCTGCTCTACTACTTTAAACTTGGAAAACTTAATTCAAGTGCTGTAACTTCCCAGTGCCTCATTTTACTCATTTGTAAAATTGGGATAACTACTACTACTGCTACCACTAGTTGTAATAATTGCTAATATTTATTGGGTATTATACTAGGCATAGGTCTAAGAATTTTACTTATGTTACCTCAGTCTTCACAATCACCCTATATATTATTAGAATTGCCCCCACTTAAGGTGAGGAAACAGTCACAGACATGCTAAGTAACTTGTTCAAGGTCAGCACCTGGGTAATCAGACTCCAGAGTTTGTGCTCATAACTTTCTACTTCATAGGGTTGTTTTGAAGAGTACATAACATAATCTATGTGTGTGACAGGCAGTCATAAGTGTTGGCTACTATAATTAGCTTTGAGTTTATAAACCTTTTCACATACATTTTCTTTTTTTTTTTTTAAAGATTTTATTTATTTATTTCACAGAGGGAGAGAGATCACAAGGAGGCAGAGAGGCAGGCAGAGAGAGAGAGGGGGAAGCAGGCTCCCCGCTGAGCAGGGAGCCCGACGCGGGCCTCGATCCCAGGACCCTGAGATCATGACCTGAGCCGAAAGCAGAGGCATTAACCCACTGAGCCACCCAGGCGCCCTCACATACATTTTCTTATTTGGTTGCCACAAGTGCAACAAAGTGTTGTTGTGACCATCACTGTCTTACAGATAGGAACTGAGGCAGAGTTTGGTAACTTGCCCAGGGTTCATACAGCAAGTGTGAGGGGAATACCTTGGCTTTGCTGCTCCTCCACACCTGATTCTTATGTTGGATTTGAGGCATCACATTTTGAGAGAGTTTAGTGTACATAAGTTATTTTGGCCTGCTCAGCATCCAGTCTAGGTTTTCCTGGGAATAGCAACTCAGTTTTGCTTTGAGGAAACAGTCTATCCCTGACCTAGTAAGTGGTGGGCACATGACCAGGTGAGGCCAATAGATGTTAGGCAAATAGATGTGTTCCTCCTTTAATTTGAATCTTAGGTTGAATGACATGGTGACAAATGTCCTTCATCACAACCATGGATTACTTCCTAATATGTTGATACTGGAGCTGCTTTGTGTTTTTTCCCAAAGACCTGATTCTTTAGCTTTTCCTCAGTTCTGTGCCCAACCTCTTATTTTTCCAATAAATCCTATATTACATAGGATATATAAGTCACCCAAAGTCAATTTTTCTGGCTGGCATTTGAGACTCCCTTAACTTCCTGTTACATGACATAAAGCCATGTCACTTAGAAAAGAGTTAAAACAACTGGTTAACTTGAAGGGAAGTATAAGAGAAGACTTGAAGGTTTTCATCTTCAAACATCTGAAGCATGTAGTGTACAGTGTGTCCTTAAAAAGAGTAAAGAGTAGACATTACTAGAAAACAGATTTTTGTATTAGTTAAAATCTAAGAGTAGGACTGTTTGAGGACGGACATGCTATCTTGATCTGTGGAGGTAGATAAATACACTAAAATTGTTCAAGGCAGGGTGCCTGGCTGGCTTAGTTGGTAGGGGATTTGACTCTTGATCTTGGGGTGGTAAATTCAAGCCCCACATTGGGTGTAGAGCTTACTTTAAATAAATGAATAAGTGAGTAAATAAGTATAAAAAAAATAAAACAGTTCAAGCCAAAACAAGATGGTCGCTTGGGAAGAGTAGTATGGGTTTAATAATCTAATGGGTAGTTGTACTAAATGACCTATAAAGTTCCCTTCAGTTCTGAAATCTGTGTCTCCGGACTCTGAGACCCAGAGATCAGTCTAGAACAAACCATTCTTGCCTTTCCCTACTCTGCCACCTTGGTCTCCTCTGTTCCTGCTTCGCTACAGCTATCTGCTGCTCTTTACCCCAGACCTCTGCTTCACTCAGCCCCTCACTTTCTTCAGGTCTTGGCTCAGATATCACCTTCTCATTAAGCCTTCCCTTGAACCCCTTTTTTATTATTTTTTTAAAGATTTTATTTATTTGACACACACACACACACACACACACACACACACAGGGAGAAGGGGCAGGGGGAGGGGCAGAGGGAAAGGGAGAAACAGGCTCCCCACTGAGCAAGGAGCCCAACTGTGGGGGCTCAATCCTGGGACTCTGGGATCATCACCTGAGTCGAAGGCAGACACTTAATTGAGCCACCCAGGTGCCCCTGAACCCCTCATTTAAAATAGCCACTTTCTGAAACTGCCCCTTTTCCTGTTTCATTTTATTCTGTAGCACTAATCACCTGGCATACAATATAGCATCTTATTTATTTTTTTAATTGTTTCCCCTCTAGAATGCCAGATTCTAGAAAAAAAAAAGTGATTTTTATCTGTTTTGAGCACTATTGTATCCTTATCACTTTAGGACAGTGCCTGGCACATAGTAGGCACTCAGTAAATGTATGTTGAATGAGTGACTATTTCCTCAACACAGAATCACCATTGGGTCTGCTTTGTGTTCTGGGAACACACCTCATTCTCTCAACTTTGGATCTTTTTCAGTTGCTTTCCTTACTCTGTTGTGCCTTTTTCTCTTTATCTCTTTGGATCACAGCACTTTAGGACTAGAAGTCTGAGATCATCCCCTTCATAAGGACTAGAGATCCCAATATCATACAGCTCATTAATGACAGAAATGGGGGAGAGTGGTGATTGACAGTTAATCTCTTTGTCAAACTGTAGTGCCTCTAAATCTTGCTTAGGTCAGGCCCTTAAAGTGCCTACTGCAATGTATACATATCCCTCAATGGATTATTAAGCCAATAAGTAAATATCTGTCTCCTTTATAAAGGCTTTTCCATATCAACCTGTAGCTCTCTCTTTATTTCTTTGAACTTTGATTAATATTTGTGGCGTATTCTCTTATTTTTAACTGGCCTTGTGTTTGTTACTTCATGTGTGTATAATTGCCTGGTCAATGGAATTGTAATCCCATGGACAGAGAACAGATGTATCCACTATAAAACCTAGTCCTGGGAGGCAGTATAAGAGTGAAACACTATTGTAGTAGAATTTTCTGTGATGATGGAAATGTTTTTGTCTGATAACATTTTCTTTATGCGGTATGTGTGTGAGTGAGAGAGAGAGAAAGAGATTAAGTAATCACGCAAGTGGAGGGGCAGAGAGAGATGAAGAGAGAATCTCAGGCCAACTTCATACTCAGTGTAGAGCCCAAAGTGGGGCTCAATCTCATGACCCCAAAATCATGACCTGAGCCAAAACCAAGAGTCAGATGCTCAACCAGCAGCACCACCTAGGCACCCCTATTTATTGTTTATAATCTCTGTATCCAGCTTGGGGCTTGAACTCATGACCCCAAGATCTGGCGTCGCATGCTCCTCCAACTGAGCCAGCCAGGTGCCCCTGGGCATTCATATCTTTATTCATTTGTTAACTGTGAATTGTCCAGCTTTTCCACAATGAGTATCTATGACTTTTATAACCAGAAAATATATTAGCGGATTTGTGTGAGTGTTTTTTTTTTTTGGTGTGTGTTTTTGTTTGTTTGTTTGTTTTGAGGTTCAAGAATAGGTAGAAAATGCTATAGGCAAATAAACAGGATAGTAAACTCTGGAAGTGAGTTAAAAGTTCATTTTTTAAATGTATATCACAGAATGGAAATGTATTTTATGAGGTATGTATATTCTTTAAAAGTTGCTACAACTTTTATTTTTGTAAATTATATTTTCTTTTCACATTGATATACATAATACAAGCACATTATATTCATCCATATTGAGAAGAACCAAGTGCTTGGGAAAAGTTACAGGAAAATTTTACTAATCTATATACACCATTAGAAAAAGCACAAATATTTTAACAACACAAGATACTGCAAACTAAAGTACAAACTAAAGTATATTAACTATATACTATTAACTATAATAGTTGTAAAGTACAAACTAAAATATATTAACTATACATGGGCGCCTGGGTGGCTCAGTGGGTTAAAGCCTCTGCCTTGGGCTCAGGTCATGATCTCAGGGTCGTGGGATCAAGGCCCGCATAGGGCTCCCTGCTCAGCAGGGAGCCTGCTTCCTCCTCTCTCTCTGCCTGCCTCTCTGCCTACTTGTGATCTCTCTCTGTCAAATAAATAAATAAAATCTTAAAAAAATATAAAATATATTAACTATACAACATTTAAGAGGTGAATCTAGAAGCTTACTGATATAACAAAAAACTTCCACATTACTTTGTTGTTGTTTAAAGATTTTATTTAGGGCGCCTGGGTGGCTCAGTGGGTTAAAGCCTCTGCCTTCGGCTCAGGTCATGATCTCAGGGTCCTGGTATCGAGGCCCGCATCGGGCTCCCTGCTCAGTAGGGAGCCTGCTTCCTCCTCTCTCTCTGCCTGCCTCTCTGCCTACTTGTGATCTCTCTCTCTCTGTGTCAAATAAATAAAATCTTTAAAAAAAATAAAAAAAATAAAGATTTTATTTATTTGACAGAGACACAGCGATGCTTAACCATCTGAACCATCCAGGCACCCTAAGATTTTATTTTATTTTTTTATAAAGATTTTACTTATTTATTTTTTTAAAGATTTTATTTATTTCACAGAGGGAGAGAGATCACAAGTAGGCTGAGAGGCAGGCAGAGAGAGAGAGGAGGAAGCAGGCTCCCCGCTGAGCAGGGAGCCTGATGCCGGGCTCGATTCCTGGACCCTGAGATCATGACCTGAGCTGAAGGCAGAGGCTTTAACCCACTGAGCCACCCAGGCGCCCAAGATGTTATTTATTTTTGACAGAGAGAGACACAGCAAGAGGGAACACAAGCAGGGGGAGTGAGAGAGGGAGAAGCAGGCTTCCCGCTGAGCAGGGAGCCCAATGTGGGGCCCAATCCCAGGACCCTGGGATCATGACCTGAGCTGAAGGCAGATGCTTAACAACTGAGCCACCCAGGTGCCCCAAATTGCTTTGATAAAATGAGCAATTAAGATATATTGGAGGGACCTGGAGTTTATAGATTTACTTTCTGTCCACTGTGGCCAGAAAGACCAACAGATGCATGAGGCATTGTTCAGAAATGTTTTGGAAACAAAACAGAAAATATTCCATCCTTCATTTTTAACTGAGATGGCTCTGAGTACTTTGCGCTTTTCTCGTAGAATATAGATTCGTTTCACTCCTAGAAGGACAAGTAATAAGCCTGAGAGCCCTTATCACTACCTAGCATTATATATAAATTAATGTGTAATTTACTAAATTACATTAATTGTTATTTGACATTATGGATTCATTTGGCTGTCTCTCTACCTGACTAGGCTAAAAACTTTACAAGGCAGGGATTTTGTTTTGTTCACTGTTCTTTTCCAGAGTCTAAAATGGGGTCTGACCCAGAGTAAGCACTCATTATGTTAACTGAAAGAATGATACCTGCCATGCAAGGTTACAGTAAAATGAGGTCTTGTCAATTTGAAAAGTAAAGGGTGGGAGGAAACTGACTGGAATCTACAGTGGCATTATATTAATAATAGTTGGATGTATTGCCAGTTCTTTAGTTTATCTGTTGCTGTGTCACAGTCACCCCAGAACTTAGTGGCTCAAAAAAGACTATCTTTTTTTATTTAAGATTTTATTTAAATGGGGGCACCTGGGTGGTTCAGTCGTTAAGCATCTGCTTTCAGCTCAGGTCATGATCCCAGCGTCCTGGGATCTAGCCCCACATCGGCTTCTTCCTCTCCAGCTCCCTATGCTTGTGTTTCCTCTCTCGTTATCGTTCTCTTTTTTTTTTTTTAAGATTTTATTTATTTATTTAAAAGAGAGAGCACGAGCCGGGGGAGGGGTGAAAGGGGAGGGAAGGGGCAGAGGGAGATGGACAAGCCGACTCCCCGCTGACCACGAGCCTGTCATGGGACTCAAACCCAGGACCATGGGATCATGACCTGAGCCAAATGCAGACGCTTAATGAACTGAGCCACCCAACCACCCTGATCTTTTTTTTTTTAAGATTTTATTTTTAAGTAATCTTAAAACTGGCTCAGTTGGTAGAGCATATTATTCTTGATCTCAGGGTCAAGAGTTCTAGCCCCACATTGGGCACAGAGCCTACTTAAAAAAAAAAAAAAGCATATGGAATAGGTTATATTGTTGTGGCCCATCTTTGGGAAATACTTTCTCTCCGCTAAGTATGTGTAACTGTGTTAGGGGTTCTAAGTACTTTCTCTGTACTTTAATCTGTAGGCCCCATACTGTGATTTACTTGATAGTAAAACTGAGGCTTTTAGAGATAATATATTTTACCCAAAGGCCACACAAGAGAACAAGTTGTCAAAACTGGGACTTCTTGCTCCCACTGTACCATGTATAAATAAGGTGAACATAGATTTCTTCACCAAATCCAAAAATTCTAAGGAAGGTATATTCATGTCACTTGGCAAACATGTATCGAATCCCTGTTAAGTACTAAATGTTAAAGAGGGGCACCTGGGTGGCTCAGTGGGTTAAAGCCTCTGCTTTCAGCTCAGGTCATGATCTCAGCGTCCTGGGATCGAGGCCCGCATCAGGCTCTCTGCTCAGCAGGGAGCCTGCTTCCTCTTCTCCCTGTCTCTCTGCCTGCCTCTCTGCCTACTTGTAATCTCTCCCTCTCTGTGTCAAATAAATAAATAAAATCTTTAAAAAAAATGTTAAAGAGGATTCAGGCTTTAAGGAGCTTCCACGTTACTAGAGTTAAGGTAGACACAACTAGTTTAAAAATGAGAGAAATGTAACTATGTCGCAGTAGATGGGTACAAGTAAATGCTGAGAGGACTACAGAAAACTTCACAGAAGTGGCATTTGAGCCGAGCACTGAAAGATGGATAGAATCAGGACATTCAGAAATGGGAGATGGCCTTTGAAGCAGGAAACAACATGAATAAAGATCTGGAGACATGTTGAGATAGCAATGAGTAGTCCAGGCTGCTGAAGCATAGAGTATGTGCAGCGAAAATAGGAGCTGACTCAGAAGGTAGATGGGGGCCACCGAAGATGAGGGAACCCTGTAATTAGAGCTGTGCTTCAGCAGAGATTAATCCATAGTTTATTTAAGATGAATGGAAAGAGTCTGGAGAAGCAGAAACCTGTCAGGAGATTTACCATAGCCCAGAAAAGTGTCAGTGAGGGTCTGGATTAAAGCAGTCGAGATAGAGATGCTTAGAGATACTTTTAAACATAAAATCAATAGACTTTGCAACTGATTCAGTATGAAAATAAGATAAAAGTAAGAGAATAATTACCCTAAAAGCTTAGAATCTGAGAGTCTTAGAAGAAGAAATAGGAAAATCAAAAAGAATCATCTGGGATAGACTAAAAATAGATTCATTCGAGAAGAAAAGGTTTCAGTGTGTAATGGATTGTCAGTTGAAGCCGTCCGGCAGGAAGTTGGAAATCTTGGGATTGCTTCCGTGGCTAGAGGTGGGGATTTGTGGGGTAGCTGTAGAGCAGTGATAGCTAAATCCCCCTTCGGAACAGGAACAGATTTCCAAGTAGGAATCCATTAGGAGTGGATTGAAAAAGAGAAGACTGACTTGGAGAATGTCTTTTTTGGGGGTCAGGAGGAAGAAGAGGCGTCAGCAAAGAAGCAGTTAAGTAGAGATGGAAAACCAGTGTGGTCAGTGCTCTCAGAGTCATAGAACAGTATCAAGAAACCCAGGTAAGTAAGCAGTCAAATGCTGCAAGGAGTTTAAGGAAATGAAGCCAAAGGAAGTGGATTCCATATGGTGACAAGGAAACCACTGGAGACTTCTGAAAGTCTGGGTGCAAAGGGAGGAAGCTAGGTGGAAAAAGCCAAAGGAGCGAGTTGACTGAGGAGGCATGGTTGCAGGATTTGACTCTGCCTTTGAAAATGTGGAGAGCAGAGAAAGAAGAGCTGGAAAGAAGATAGGAGGTTTGAGTGGGTGAAGTGGCTTTGTTTGGGTTTGTTGTAATTAAGGGTGAGGGCCATCTGAGCGTGGGCACTGCACTTGAAGCCAGTGGAGAGGAAGCTGGAGATGCAGTCAGGGAAATGGGAAAACCAATAATAATTGGTGAAGGACTTAGCCTGCGAAGGAAGGAAGACTCTGAGAGGAAGCTGGAAAGAAAAACTGTGAAAAGATGGGGCAGTTTTGACAGGTGGAGGAGGAGGTTGAGGGAGGCTAAGCCAAATGACCTCATCTTCATTAAGGTAGAAAGCAGGTCATCAGCTGGGAGGGAGTAAGTGGCA
Organism: Ailurus styani; assembly: GCA_002007465.1. Classification (NCBI taxonomy): domain Eukaryota; kingdom Metazoa; phylum Chordata; class Mammalia; order Carnivora; family Ailuridae; genus Ailurus; species Ailurus styani. The sequence goes on along the minus strand of LNAC01000812.1, from coordinate 74,670 downwards.
GCAGAGAACAGTTGGGGGTCTGAGGAAATAGAGGAAAAGTTTGAATGTAGCACTAAAGGAAACATGATAGAAAGTCATTTAGAGAAGAATGAAAGTCCAGGTGAACAACAGTGAAGATAAATAGCATGGAGCTTGTTTCCTGACTTTGTCCTGGAGTAACGTGGCCTAAGAGAGCAATGAGCAGTGAGAACTTACCTGGGGCTGGACAAGACAAGAATTTCAGTGGTTAGTTCAAAATGGTAGTGTAATTCCTATTATGTACAACTTTTAACTGTGTGGACCTGATTGTTTAAATCAGCAGTATTATGTATGAAATATAAAGACTAACCAAAAACAGATTATCTAATGGAAGGTAGGTCCACCCCCCCCCCCAAAAAAAATATATGGTCTGCCTAACCTCAAGGTTACAACAGCAGGAGAACAACTTCTCATTACATCTCTCCTGGGATTTCTGTTGGTAATGATGTTGGTCTGAGTGTGATCCAGTTTGCCTGTTCCCGTGTTTTTCCCAAGTTTTTTTAATTTAATTTTAGGTTGAAATAGTGGAAATAGGAGACCTTGCTTCTGGTCTGGCTGTGTCACCGGCTCACAGTTTGGCTTTAAATAAGTCTTTTTAATTCTTTGGCCTCAGTTTCTTTTTTGGGGGGGGGGAAGAAAACAAGAGGGACATAGTTAAAAGATCCTTCTAACGTGTCATTCATGGCTGTCTTTCATGGCTGTGCTAAGTACCTTTGCACTGTAGCTGGTATTGAAGAAGGTAATGATCTCTATAGGTGCGGGTGTGTTAGGGAAATTCATTTGCTCCTATAATATAGGAATTTTCTCCTGATTTATCTGCTTAGTTGGCCTCTAAAAATTGTGTTTCTTAATCCAGCTGCTTGTGTTATGTTTTAACCTGGTTTTCTGCTGGGCTGCATACCTCAAGCCAAGGTGTTTTGTTCTCACATACCCACAAGTCGCTTCATGGGCTTCCCTGGAGACTGTGCTGTACAACTGCCAGTGACGGCTATGATGGTCAGTGTGGGATAGAGAGTCACCTTAACACTCCGTCCTGACTCAGTGTGTGACATGGGTGAGATGCTTAACCCTGAGCCCTGGTTTTCTCTAGTTTCTTAGCAGTATGGTAAACAGTCAATAAATACATTATTCCTTCCTTAATTGGTACCTCCCTTCTAATACCTCCATCCACTCACTGCCACAGACTAAGCAGGAGTGGATTACCATACGTCAGAGTTATTATGTAGGTATTTTCGTATCTGCAAATGAGAAATTCCCAGTAATTATTTAAATGGTCTGGCCGAATAAATGACTTAACGTAGTTTGTTGACCTCTGTAATTAACTATACTAGGAATAGGGACTTTGTTAACTATCCGTCTTGTTCCTTTTAAGTGCCATAAACTCCTAAATTAGTATAACACTTTAAATACATCTCAGGGGGGCGCCTGGGTGGCTCAGTGGGTTAAACCCTCTGCCTTCGGCCCAGGTCATGAACTCAGCGTCCTGGGATCGAGGCCCGCATCGGACTCCCTGCTCGGCAGGGAGCCTGCTTCCTCCTCTCCCTGTCTCTCTGCCTGCCTCTCTGCCTACTTGTGATCTCTCTCTGTGTGTCAGATGAATAAATAAAATCTTTTAAAAAATAAATAAATAAATAAATAAATACATCTCAGGGCTTTTTTGGACACCCCTCAAAGAGCTTCATTTCCCCCAAAAACTCACATCACTATTTTTCAGAGCTACCCGAGTTGCAATTGCGGTTGGCTAACCATTATTTTACTCCTGAAGGGGTTCCCCACCACCTCTGGTAGTGGTTGGTACTGACAGAAGGTCTGTGTAGTACCTTGCTTTTGCTTTCCTTATCGTCATCTGGGTACTGCCAGACTGTAAATCTTAGGCGAATGCTTCTGGAAGGGACTCAGGGAAGTGACTGGACTGCCTCAGATGATTATTTTATGGAAAGACCTAGAGTGGCTGAGCATGGGTCATAAGTCTGCACAGGAGAGCTGCATTTAACTGAAACTGCTGTGCTGGATTCTGGGGTGAGGTGTCTGTTTCCCTGCTCTGTATTTCCATAGTCTGTGCTCTGCCTTGTACAGTCACATCTGTTGCCTAAAGGAGCACCCTCTCTCTCTGGTCACAAAGAAAATACTGACTCAGGGATGGGAAAGCAGCCCCACTGTAAGCCTGTGGCCACAAGAGTGGAGAATTGATTACTGGAGTCACTACTCATCTTCTGATGGCAGTTTGGAGGAAGGCACTTGAGTATAGATGATATAGTGGGTTTTCACTTCAGATGTCTTTGGCACTAAGGGAGATAAAGAGTGAGGTAAATTTTAAAGATTTATTTATTTGAGTGAGAGAGAGTGTGTGTGCACCACAGGACAAGTGGGGCGAGGGGCAGAGAGAGAGAGAGAGAAAGAAAATCCCAAGCCAACTCCCTGCTGAGCACAGAGCCTGACACAGGGCTCTCTATCTCACCGCCCTTGAGATCATGACCTGACCGGAAATAACGTCGGAGGCTAACTGACTCAGCCACCCATGTGCCCTGAGGGTGAAGTGAATAATACACATGTTTTCAATAAGAATGATTGGATGATTGGAGTGGGGACCCAGTTTAGAAGATTAGCACCACCAGCTGCCTTATCATGGTGTTTGGTGGGGCCCAAGTTTCAGGACTTTTCTTTACATACTGCCGAGTACTTGTTTTATTTAGCGGCATGCTTTGAAAGAAAGCAGAGGGTTCCAAGGTCTGAGAGAAGCATGTTCCACCTGGAGCACAGAGCATGTGCTGAGGGCGGGGGTATGTGTTGAGAAATGAGGCTGGAATGATGAACAGGGACTACTACGTCATGCAGGGTCTTGTATGGAAAATTAACAAACTTGGACTTTCTCCTGAAGTCAGGGAGAAAAAAATGTTTTATTTATCTTTAAAAGATTTATTTTGTGGGGGAGCAGAGGGAGAGAGAGAGAGAGTCTCAAGCAGACTCCGTGCTGAGCCCTGAGGAGGGTTTAGTCTCATGACCCTGAGATCATAACCTGAGCCAAAACCAAGGGTTGGACGCTTAACCAGCTGCACTACCCAGGTGCCCCAGAAAAAAGGTTTTAAAAGGAAGGAAATGACCAGTTGTATTTTAAAGATTTATTTGTTATAGATAGAGGGAGAGAACAAGAGCATGCAGGCAGGGGGAGGGGTGGAGGGAGAGAAAGAATCTCCGGCAGACTCCCTGCTGAGAGTAGAGCCCGAGGCAGGGCTTGATCCCAGGATCCTGAGATCAGGGCTTGAGCTGAAATCAAGAATCAGATGCTCAACTGACTGAGCCATCTAGGCGCCCCTCATCAGTTGCATTTTAAAAGGATTTCTCTGGCTGCAGAATAGAGAATAGATGGGGTGTGGGGCACAAGGGGCAAGACTGGAGGCAGAGATCCCAGTTGAAAGACTTGTAAAAACCATGATGGTGAGAAATGATGACAGCCCCAACTGGGAAATGGCAAAGGTTGGAGAGAAAAGGGAAGTTTGAAAAAACATTCGGAAAGGCCTAAGAGTTGAGGGGTGGAGGTGGGAAGATGAAGGAGAATCTGTTAACCGTGAGGCTCAATTCTGGCTAGAGAAGGTGGTAGGTAGGTCGTAATGCCAGTCTCCTGAGATAGGGACCACTGGAGGAGGGCAGGGTTCACAGTGACTTAATTTGAGAGCATGGTATTTTTTTTTTTTAATTTTTTATTTATTTATTTGACACAGAGAGAGAGACTACAAGTAAGCAGAGAGTCAGGCAGAGAGACAGGGAGAGGAGGAAGCAGGCTCCCTGCCGAGCAGAGAGCCGGATGCGGGCCTCGATCCCAGGACGCTGAGATCATGACCCGAGCCGAAAGCAGAGGCCTCAACCCACTGAGCCACCCAGGCGCCCGAGAGCATGGTATTTCCAGGAAAGGGAGGAATGGCCCAGTGGACAGTTCGATGTGTCAGCGTAAAGTCTGGAGAGAAATATGTTGTAGAAATAGAAATTGGATCATCTGCCTGTAGGTATAAATTGAAGCCATGAGAGTCAGTGAGAGTGCAGGGAACTGGAGGAGGATCCAGGACAGAACATTAAGGCATTTTAAGAACCAGCAGGGGAGGAACTGGGAAAAGAGACTCAGGAGGAGTAGCCAGCAGGGCAGAAGGACAACCAAAGGGTCATGACCCCTGCACACTCTGTATGGTAAGAACTAGTGTGTTGTTGCTGGATCTCATGAACATGTGCTGTGGATTGGCCTTTAGTAGACCAGGCATGTACTGAGGGTACTAATAAAGTAGAGACATAAAATACAAAAAAGTGGAAAGAAGTTGGTATTAGACATTTCATAGAAACGTAGCAAAAGTCATCTTGGAAAAAAATCTAAATGTTGTTGGACTTCCTCAAACTCATTTTTATTTTTATAGTGATTAAATAGGGGGAGCACCTAATCTTTCATATTATCCTATGGCTTTCTGAAGGTCTTTAAATTTTTTTTCATGCTTGACTTTGTTTGAATAGGTAATACATTCAAATACTTCAAAATTCAAAAGGTACAAAAGGGCATTAGGTAAAAAGTCTCTTTGCCACCCAATTACTCTCACATGCAGTCTTCTAAATTTTGTGTGAAAACTTCCCCTTCTTTGTACAAATGTTTACTGTTCTCACTGTTTTGCTCCTTGCTTTTTTCACTTAGCAATGTATTTTGGAGATCATTCCGTATCAGCACATTAATAACTGACCCATTGTTTTTTGACAGCTGGACACTGTTCCATTATATAGATGTTGAGTAACTTATATAAATTCCTTACTAGTGGATATTGAGGTTTTCTAATATTTTGCCATCACAAACAGTGCTGTAGTGTCTTTCTACAGGAGTCATTTTGCTGAAGTGTAGGATAAATTTCCAGAAGTGGGAATGGCTTGACAAAAGGACCTCTATTTTTTTTTTAAGATTTTTTATTTGTTTATTTGACACACAGAGAGAGAAAGAGAGATCACGAGTAGGCAGAGGCAGGCAGAGAGGGGGAGAAGCAGGCTCTCCGCTGAGCAGAGAGCCCGATGCAGGGCTCGATCCCAGGACACTGAGATCATGACCTGAGCCGAAGGCAGAGGCTTTAACCCACTGAGCCACCCAGGTGCCCCGACAAAAGGACCTCTAAAGATGATTTTCCCCCCAAAGATGTCATTTATTTATTTGACAGCGCAAGTAGGGGAACGGCAGGGAACCTGATGTGGGGCTGGATCCCAGGGCCCTGGGAACGTGACCCAAGCTGAAGGCAGATGTTTAATGACTGAGCCACCCAGGTGCCCCAGGAACTGTAAAGATTTTAATTCAACTCTGCTTATTAGAATTCCTGGCATTTGGAAAGCCTGCAGTGAATGGTAGCTATTATTAAGATAAATATGTTATGGATAGATGTGTTATAGATAGCATATTAAATACGTTTTATGATATGTTATAGGTAGACAGGAAGAGGGGCACCTGACACAAACCTAAGGCGGGGCTGTGTCAGAGAAGGCTTCCTCAAGGAGGAAATGCCTGGGCTGAACCCGGAGAATGAGAAGTCAGGTAAAGTCAAGGGCCTTACAATCAGAAGGATCCTGGCACAGGAACTTACAAAGGAGCGTATTGTATATGGGGATCTTCCAGGAGTATGGTATGCCCTCCTCATACAGTCAGCACCTGCCACGGGTCAAGCTCTAGGCTAGGTGGCAGATATGTACATATGTAAATTACAATATAGCATGAAATAAACAGTAGGAGCATGTACAATGATTAGTTTTATCGGAGAAGGGAGGTAGGGGACATGGAAGTTGGAAGGGGAAGGTGTTCCAGGAGGTCACATCTGAACTAGAATTTGAAAGAATGGTCAAAGGGTGGTTTAACCTAGTGGTTCTCAAAGTGTGTTCCCTGGACCATAGCATCAACATCACCTGGGAACTTGTAAGAAAGGAATAGTCTCATTCTACTCACACCTTCAGATTAAAAAATTCAGCTTTTTAGGGGGCACCTGCCTGGTTCAGTCAGTAGAGCATGCAATTCTTGATCTTGGGGTTCTAAGTACGAGCCCCACATTGGGTATAGAGATTACTTAAAAATAAAATTTTGGGGCACTGGGGTGACTCAGTTGTTAAGTGTCTGCCTTCAGCTAAGGTCATGATCCCAGGGTCCTGAGATTGAGCCCCACATTGGGCTCCCTGCTCTGCAGAAAACCTGTTCTCCCTCTCTCATTCCCCCTGCTTGTGTTCCCTCTCTCGCTGTGTCTCTCTCTGTCAAAAATAAAGTCTTTATAAAAAAATAAAACAAAATCTTAGGGTGCCTGGATGGTTCAGATGGTTAAGCATCTGCCTTCAGCTCAGGTTATGATCTCCAGGTCCCAGGATCGAGTTCCACGTGGGGCTCCCAGGTCAGAGGGGAGTCTGCTTCTTCCTCTCCCTCTGCCTCTCCCCCATGCTTGTATGCTCTCTGTCTTTCAAATGAATAAATAAAATCTTTAAAAAGTATATTTATTTAAAATAATTTTTTTAAAGATTTTATTCATTTGAAAGGGAGAGAGAGAGAGCACAAGCAGGGGGAGAGGCAGGGACAGGGAGAAGCAGACACCCTGCTGAGCAAGGAGCCTGACATGGGGCTCCATCCTAGGACCTGGAGATCTTAAAGATTTTATTTATTTATTTGACACAGAGAGAGAGATTACAAGTAGGCAGAGAGGCAGGCAGAGAGAGGAGGAAGGAGGCTCCCTGCCGAGCAGGGAGCCCGATACAGGGCTGGATCCCAGGACTCTGAGATCATGACCTGAGCTGAAGGCATAGGCTTTAACCCACTGAGCCACCGAGGCGCCCTCCCAAAAATCTTTTTTAAAAAGAAAAAAATCTCTTTCTTCTATGCCTTTAATGTTTACCTTCAACCTTTAAGGAGCCTATTAAAGTATTTTCCAAAACAAAGATAAACCCCCTCTCTGGGAAGCATTCTGGAGCCAGCTATTAAAATAGTAATTCCTCACTGTGCTATAATGATAATATTGTAAAATTTTAAGTGTAGGGGGTCATTGGGTTAATTACCTTGCTTCAAATGGCACCATATTAAACTCTAATATCAATAATCTGTTATTAACCTAATCTCATCCTTTGATTTCTTTTTATAAAGCTGATACTTTAAAGTAGAAAAAGCAGATTTTCAAAAATCCAGATCCTCTCCCAAATGAGTCAGATTCATTAATTTCATTTAAAATTTTTTCAAAGGGAGAGTTCCTCACAACATTGTTTCTAATGCAGATATTGCTCCTAGGTGCTTAATGTATCAACAGATGACTAGATTAGTCAGTTACAGACTATATCACTATAAAAACTGCACGGTTACTGGGGAAAATGCTGATTATTTAGTGTTCAGTAGAGGAAAATATTTTAAAATCTATAATGTTAGGTTATATATATAGAGAAACACCAAAGGAGAACATAGGGCATATATAGGGAAAAAACAAAAGAGAACATAGAAGGGAAGAAAATGATTTGTTGAGGTGGCAGACTTGTGGTAGAATTATTAAAAATTTTGATTTCCATTAATGTTGAATAAGTACAAAACTCAGAGAAGAGTGCAGAACTTCCCTCCCCATGAGAAACACAATAACTGTGTCTATACCCCAGAGATTTTCCTCTGACCTGAAGCTCAGATTTATCCTGCTACCATTTATCATTTGTGTTTGTATTTTACTGTGTTCTCAGTGGAAAAGAATGATCTTGTGCAAAATGCCCAGAGGTGTTGGAAAGAAGTGCTCCTGAGCCTTGGGCTCTCATCCCACCTGACCCCAGCTCAGGTTGTGGTCCCTGAACTATGGAGAAAATTCAGGGTATAGGGAAGTATCTCTCTAAAAGTTTTGGATGTGGAAATAGCATTTTTCCTTTATAGCCTATCTTGAAAATTGCTGTACTTTTCTAGTTTCCTGGTTTATAAGCATCTTTTTTCCTTTAAACTGCTTTCAGTGCCTTTGCCTTTGGAAAGTGTTACACTCGAATGTAATAGAAAGCTAGGCAGCCCCAAGTGAAGTCAGACACCTGGGATTTGGTTTAGCCTTCAAAACAAAACCAAACCAAACAACAAAAAACCTGGTGTCTTGGAAATCTGAATTTTAAACTATTGTCAGTTGTTTTTCCAGTTTTTGCTTAGATTACTGGGGGGAAACTTGCTACAGTAAGTTGAAAGATGACAGACTTTACCTTTTAGCAAACTAGGGAGTTCCTAACTTCACAGGTTGCTAAAATGCTAAGATGTCAAATTCATGCTGAGCGGTGTTAGTAAAGTGTTAGTTTCAAATGAGAGAGACAGGATCCTTTTCACAATTATAGACAAGCTATTTCTAATAGTTTGCACCCTTTTTTTCACTTTTGCTTTTTATGGTTTTGTGTAAACATTAAATCCCTGCAGAGATGGATATTTGAGGTACTAAGTAGTATTTCTGTTGGTGGAAGAGGAAGGTAAGATTTAGAGAATATGCATAGCTGCTCTAAGTTCAGGGATCCGTTTGTGGACCTCAGAGCTCATGGAGGACACTTCCTTAGTCCTCAGGGTTCCACTATGCGAAACCGTAATTTTAAAAATTGAGATATAATTCATGCACCATAAAAATCATTTTTAAAAAAAAGATTTTAGGGTGCCTGGGTGGCTCAGTGGGTTAAAGCCTCTGCCTTCGGCTCAGGTCATGATCTCAGGGTCCTGGGATCGAGGCCCGCATCGGGCTCTCTGCTCAG
>LNAC01000812.1:0-65851 GCA_002007465.1 Ailurus styani | reverse complement strand
TCTCTCTGCCTGCCTCTCTGCCTACTTGTGATCTCTCTCTCTCTCTGTCAAATAAATAAGTAAAATCTTTAAAAAAAATAAAAATAAAAAAAGATTTTAGTTTTTAAGTAATTTCTACATGCAGCATGGGGCTTCAACTCACAACCCTGAGACCAAGAGTCACATGCTTCACCTGAACCAGCCAGATGCCCTAAATGTCACCCTTTTAAACTTTCCAGTTCAGAGGTTTTTAGTATATTCACTGTGACGTGCAACCATCACTGTTGTCTGATTCCAGAATGTTTTCATCACTCCCAAAAGAAAACCTACAGCCTTAGCAGTCACTCACCATTTTCCCCTCCCTCCAGCCCCTGGAAACCACTAATCTACTTACTATCTCTATGGATTTGCCTATACTGGGTATTTCATATAAATGGAATCATACAGTACATGGTCTTTTGTGACTGGTGACTGAACTATTTCACTGAGCATGTGTTCAAGTTTCATGTTGTAGCCTGTATCAGTACTTTATTTCTTTTTATAGCTGAGTAATATTCCATTGCATGGATAGATCCATTTTTTTAATTCATGCATCTGTTGATGGACATTTGGATTATTTCCACTTTGGGCTGTTATAAATAATATTGCTGTGAATGTTCAGGTACAAGTTTTTAGGTGATATAATTATTTTTAAGCAATACCTCTGTATTTTTTCAGGAAAGAAAACATTAAAAATCAAGACCAATAAGCCCCATCCATACTCCTACCACCTAACCCAGCAATGTTCATTTTTATAGTACCTTCAACATGTAGGTATTGTATTTTAAATGGAATCATGTACTATCTTGATGCTCATGACTCCACTTTTCTGTTCTCTCTACAACTCAGTCCAGTTGGACTTCACCTTCACCATTAAAATTTAAAACTCTTGTCAAGATTACCAAAAATCTCCAGCTTGCAGAACCAGCAACCCATTCTCTGTCCTCATACCACTTGACCTCTAGGTGGTACATGGCACTGATGATCTCTTCTTCTCCTCTTGATTGCTATAGCACTACACACTACTAGTGTTCCTTCTACTACACTGGCCACCCCTCAAATTTTATTTCCTATTCCTTTTCCTGCCTAATCTCTAAGTACTGGAGTGTTCCAAGATTTGGTTCTAGGCCCCCTATTCTGCATTCTCTCCTTGGCCATGACATTTAGTCCTAATGATTCCCAGATGTAGTTCTGACTTCTGTGGACTTTATATTCATATATGCAGATGTCTACTTGACATCTCCACTTAGAGATCTAGTAGGCATCCCCACTTAGCATGACCAGAGCAGATTTCTTGATTCCTAACCCTGAAACTTGCTCTCCCCAAGTCTTCGCTCATCTTCGTTAATAGGACCTACACAAAACCCAGAAGTCATTGATTTCTTTCTTTATTCTTTATTTCTGTTATCTACCTCTGCACCTCCAGATTATATCCAGAATCTACTTACTTGTCACCACCTCAGCTACTTCAGTCCGAGATACTGTCTCTCACCTGGACAACTATAATACCTTCCATCCTTAACCCATCTGTAGTTCATTCTTTATATAGCAGCCAATGTGGTTTCTTTAAAACCTAAGTGAGACCATGTCATGCCCCTGCTCAAAGCTTTCCAGTTGCTTCCCATTAAAATAAAATCCATCATTTTTGCTGTGGGTAGTAGGCCCTCTGAAGGCTAGTTTCCGCCTGTCTCTCCAGTGCTGTCTGCTATGTTCTCCTCATCACTCTCCCTCCAATACACTAACCTTACTTCTCTAGTGTGTAATAAACTCTTTTTGTTCTTTAAGACCCTTCTTTAATGTCTTTAAGAGATTTCTTCTTTCTTCTTGTCTTTAAGACATTTTTTCTGCTTGGGCTGTCCTTCTAGGTCTCTGCAGAGCTGGTTCCTTATCATCTCTGTGGTGTCAGATGAAATGTCATTTCCTCAGGCCTTCTCTCACCACCCATCAAAAGGGCCACCCTTCTGCCCCATGTGTCTCTCTGAAACCTGTGTTATTTTCTTCATAGTATATACTATTACTCTGAAATTACCTTATTCATTTATTTACTTATTGTGTGTCTCTGTCACCAGTATTAATAGCTGGCATTTAGTAAGCACATACTATGTTCCAGGTTTTGTGATAAGTATTTATTTACTTTTTCTCATTTGTCATCCCCTTTTACAGATGAGAAAACTGCAGGTTCACAGGAGCAAGAGTTTTGTCTATCTGTTTTACATGCTCATACTTGTTTACTCTCTAGCACATGGAACAGTGTCTGGCACATAGTTAGTTGCTCAAAAAAATTTGTTGGTTGGATAGATGAATGAAAGACTCCCAAATTTAATCTTTGTAGTTCTGACAGTGCCCTGGAGATGTACAGTTTTATATCCAGTTGCCAACTTCTTGTCTCCAATGGATATCTAAGAAACATTTACATTACCCTTCAACTCGTAATCCCTTTTTCCCTCAAACCTATTTCTTTTCCACTCTCCTGCATGTAAGTAAATGGCATCTTCATAATCCCAGGATTCAGGCCAGAAACCTAGGCTTCACTTTTGCTTGCTCCCTTTCTTTGTTTGTCATATCCTGCCCAGTAGCAAAGTTTGTTGTTCTTCTGGTTCTATCCTGAATCCATTCACTTCTCTTCATCTCTACCTCCACTGTCACCACTCTCATCACTTGTTTCCTGGATCTTGCCCTTCCTCACTTGTCTCCTTGTACCTGTGCTTGTCTCTCTGCCACATTTCTCTACCATTTGCCACACAACAGCCATATCTAGGGCCCTTTGTGGGTGGATTCCCGTTGTCCTTGAAATCTAAATACTTTACTATGACCTACAATCCCTTAGTGATCTAGGTGTCTCTGCCTTTCCCATTTCCTCTTATCGCCCCTGTTGTTCATTGTGTTTCAGTTACACTAGGCTCCTTTCTGTTCCTCCAAGGTCTTGCCCACATTAGAGCAGAGCATTTGGATTTGTCATTCCTTTTGTCCATGACTCCCCACTCCTAGATCTCTGCAAAGCTTGTTTCCTGTCCTTCAGGTATCAACCCAAATAATACTTCCAAGATTCCTTCCCTGGATTCTATATCACATCCGCCTTTTGTATTATTCAAAGTACCTCCCACACTCAGGAATTCTCATTTATTTATCCATCTGTTTGTTTGTTTTCTGTTTGATTTTCCCCTCCAGATTGTAAATCATTGTTCCCCTAGCACATAATATGTGTTGGAGAAATATTTGGGGAGTGAATGAATGAAGGATTTACACATTTCTGGGTTAATGTTAGATAATAAATAGTGTACATATTTCTTTAGTCCCCACAATTGGAATTTTTATACTCTTGTGTCTGGTTTCTTTCACTAAGCATGTTTCTTTTCTTCTTTTATGTTAAGGTTTAATTTACATATGATAAAATTCACTCCTTTTAGTGTGCACTTCTGCAAGCTCTGTCAAATACATACAGTCGTGTATTTACCAATAGTCAACATAGAGAACAGTTCTCTCGCCTCTCAAAATTACCCTGTAGAGCTAGCTAAGTAGTTAACTCTTCCTTCTACCCCCATCCCGTAGAAACTACTGGTCTGTTTTCTGTACCTATAGTTTGCTTTTCCCAGGGTGTCCTAAAGATGGAATCCTGCAGTATGTGTCTTTTTCAGTCTGACTTCTTTTCTTTAGCATAATACATTTGAAATTCATCTGTGTCGTTGAGTGTGTCAATAGTTGTTTCTTTGGGGTTTGTTTGTTTGTTTTGCTGTATCACAGTTTTTATCTATTTACTAGTTAAAGGACATTTGGGTTATTTTCAGATTTTGGCAATTATGGATAAAGCTGCTGTAAACATTTACAAACAGGTTTGTTTTTTTTTTAAGATTTTATTTATTTGACAGAGAGAGAGAGAGAGGGAACACAAGCAGGGGGAGTGAGAAAGGGAGAAGCAGGCTTCCTGCTGAGCAGGGAGCCGGACGTGGGGCTTGATCCCAGGACCCTGAGCTCATGACCTGAAGGCAAATACTTAACGACTGAGCCACCCAGGCACCCTTACATAAAGATTTTTGGAGTAAGCTAAAGTTTTCATTTCACTTAAATATACCTAGGAATAGGATTGTTGGGTTATATAAAGTTATGTTTAGCTTTATAAGAAACTTCCAAACTTTCTTCCAAAATTGCTGTACTATTTTGTATTCCCACCAGCACGGTAGGAGAGTTCTAGTTGCTCTGTATCCTCATCAGCACTTGATGTTGTTGATGGAAGTGTTTGGTTTTTTATTTTAACTGTTTCATATTTGTGTGGTAATATCTCATTGTGGTTTTAATTTGCATTTCCCTAGTGACTAATGATGTTGAGTATTTTTCTACACACTTGTCATCTGTATATCTAACTTGAAAATGTTTCTTTTTATCTATTCATTTAAATAATCTCTACACCCATTGTGGGGCTCAAACTCACAACCTGGAGATCAAGAGTCTCATGCTTTTCCTACAGAGCCAGCCAAGCACCCCTGAAAATGTTTCTGTTTGAATCTTTCCCCCTCCCTTTTTAAATTGGGTGTTTGTTTTTTGCTTACTGAGTTTTGAGAATTCCTGATATTCTGGATACATGTCCTTTATCAGATATGTGATTTGAAAATAGTTACCATCTGTGGCTTTGATTTGATAAAAGTCCAATTTATCTTTTTAGTGTGTGTATATGTCATGCTTTTAGTTTAAAATCTAAGTAATCTTTGCCTAACCAAGGTCATTTTTCCTGTTTTCTTCTAGAAGTTTTATTGTTCAGAGCACCTGGCTCAGTTGATAGAGTACGCAACTCCTCATTTCAGTGTCATGAATTTGAGCCCTACATTGGGCTTAGAGCTTACTTAAAAAAAAAAAAAGATAAATAGGGGCTCCTGGGTGGCACAGTTGGTTGAGCATCTGACTCTTGGTTTCAGCTCAGGTCATGATCTCCTGGTGGTGAGATAGAGCCCCCCATTGGTCTCATGCTCAGTGAGTCCATGCTCAGTGCAGAGTCTGCTTGAGCCCCTGTCTGCCCCTCCACCTTACACTCTCTCTCTGTCTCTCTCTAAATAAATAAATAAATCTTAAAAAAAAAGTCTTAGTGTTAGGTTCTACATTTAGGCCTGTGATCCATTTTGAGTTAATTTTTTTGTATATGGTGTGAGGTATGGAGTAAGGTTAATTTTTTTTGCCAGTGGCTATTCAGTTTTTCTAGAACCATTTGTTGAAAAGACTATCCTTTCTCCATTGTATTATCTTTATATTTTTGCTGAAAATTAATTGTAATCATTTCTAGGGCTGCCACACCAAAGTATCACAGACTGGGTGATTCAGAATGACAATAATATTATCTCACAGTTTTAGAGGCTAGAAGTCTGAAATCAGGGTGTCACCAGGGCCTTGCTCACTCTGAAATCTGTAGAGGAAGGATCTTTTCTTGCCTCTTCCAGCTTCTGGTAGCCCCAAATATTCCTTAGCTTGTTATAGCGTAGTTCCAGTCTCTGCTTCACACAGTATTCTCCCTGTGTCTCTTCCCATTGTCTTCCCTCTGTCTATATCTATAGCCAAATTTCCCCTTTTTATAAGGACAACAATCATATTGAATTAGGGCTCACCTTAATTATGTCATCTTAAATTGGTTAAATTATAAAGACCCAATTTCCAAATAAGGTCACATTCTGAGGTATTGGGGGTTGGAACATCAACATATCTTTTTTGGGGAACACAGTTCAACCCATAACATTAATTGGCAATATGTATGGATCTATTTCTGTATTGCTTATTCTCTTCCATTATTCTGTATGTCTGTCATTTTGCCAATGCCACACTGTACTGTAGCTTTATAGTAAGTATTGAAATCAGGTAGTGTGAGTTCTCCAGCTTTCTGCTTTTTCAAAATTATTTTGAGTATTCTAATTCTTTTGCTCATTCACTTAAATTTTGGAATCAGCTTGGCCTACTCCTATCGGCTTCCCAAATGTCTCCATTCTTTAGTCTCTAATGGTCTTCTCCTTATCTGTCAGGTAGACTCCTATTCATACTGACTCAAATGAGATAGCACCTTGTCATAGAAAGAAGCGTTTTACAGAAGCCAGCCTCCAAGATGGCACCAAATGTTTCTGCCCCCTGGTATTCACACTCTTGTGAGGCCCTCTCCAAACTGAGCCACAGCTAATCTCTGTGACCAATTATGGCAGCAGCGACCATGTATAACTTTCCAGGACAGGCCATAAATGGCACTGCAGCTTCGATGGTCTCTTGAATCACTTGTTCTGGTGGAAAGTCAGCTGCCATGCTGTAAGGACACTCAAGGAGCCCCATGAAGGGGCACCAACTTTGCAAGCCACTTCAGTGAACCACCTTGGAAGTAGATCCCCTAATCCCAAGCCTTCAGATGACTGCAGGCCCAGCTAACAGTCCAGCAGCAGTATCATGAGAGACTCTCCTCTCTCATGAGCCAGAATCTCCTTACCAAGATGCTCCTGGATTCCTGACCCATAGAAACTAATAAGACATAATAAATGATTATTTCTGTATTAAGCCACTAGGCTTTCAGGTGATTTGTTATACATCAAAGATAGCTAATATACCTTTGTGACTCTTCTCTGCCTTGAGTTGAGGTTCTCTCCATATGTTCCTATAAAGCATTGTGGATTAAGTCCATCACACCACTTACCTCATAGCATTTTTATCCCTTTTTCTTTTTTGGCCAACTGACTCCACAAAACTCGACTGTATCTTGTTTCCCTCTGCATCCCTGGCACTCAGAAGTCTCTCAATAAGCATTTGTTAGATAAATTAGATGAATGAATGAACATCAGCAAATGAAAAAAAAAGTAAAAGTCAAATTTCACACCATGGTAATAACTAACTGGTGTTTTATTTACCCCATGTTCTCCCTTCTGGGTGTCTGGAAAAGAGCAACCTCCCTACCACACTGACCCCACACTTTTCGAGACTGCTTCCTTTACTCACTCTTTCTGACTGCACAGTTCTGGGAAGCTATATACATTTACATGGCTTCATCTCTCTGAGCCTAGTCAGTTGGTTCTGGGTGAACATAGACTTGAACTGGACCAAGCATTAACAGTCAACAGCCACTGCCAAACATGAAAGACCGGACATGAGCACTTTTCCCAAAATGGCCTAATGAGTCCCTTCTTGGATGTATTGAATTTGAGACCACCAAGGGGGTTAGCCCCTTTGGTGATGGAAGCATTCATATATATACAAACACATATGAAGGTGTGTGTATATATATATATATACACACACCTTCATATGTGTTTGTATATATATGAATGTATATATATATATAATATACTATCTCTAAGATCTGTAGCGATATATCCTCTTTCATTCCTGATTTTGACAATCTGTGTCTTCTCACTTTTTTTCTGGTTCACTCTCTCAGAGGTTTATAGACTTTATTGATCTTCTCAAAGGAGATTTTGGTTTCATTGGTTTTTCTTCTGTATTTCTGTTTCCACTTGCCTGATTTCTGTTGTTAATCTTTGGTTGCCTATGATTTTTTTTTGTTCTTTGCATAATTTGCATTAAATTCACCAATAAATTCAACAACTTAGATAATGGACACATTACTTGTAAATGCACAAACTGCCAAAGCTCACTCAAGAAGAAAAATATGATCTGAATTGCCTTAACTCTATTAAATAAGTTATATTTGGAAACCTTTCCACAAAGAAAACTCCAGGCACAGAAGACTGGTATCCCACTGCTATTCTCCCATTTCGCCCACCCCCCTCACCCCCCTCACCTCTGGCCACCATTAATTTGTTCTCCGTATTTATGGGTCTGTTTTTTGCTTTCTGTTTGTTTGCTTGTTTCGTTTTTTGGAGTCCACATAAAAGTGAAACCATGTATTTGTCTTTCTCTGGTTTATTTCACTTACAATACTCTCTAGGTCCATCCATGCTGTCACAAATGGCAAGATCTCATCCTTTTTATGGCTGAGTAATATTCCATTTGTGTTTGGGGGGGGAATGTGTGCCTGCATGTGTCTGTGGGTGAACAGTACGTTGTCTTTATCCATTCATCTATCAGTGGTCAGCTGGGTTGCTTCGCTATCTTGGCTATTGTAAATAATGCTGTAAATATGGGGGTGCATATATCTTTTCAATAGAGATCTTTTTTGTGTTTTTTTTAATGGATAAATACCCAGTAGTATAATTAGTGGATTATATAGTATTTCTATTTTTAACTTTTTGAGGAACTTTCATACTGTTTTCCATGGTGACTACACCATTTTGCATTTATACCAACACTGCAGAAGAATTCTTTTTTCTCTACATCCTCACCAACAGTTTTTCTTGTCTTTTTGATTCTGCCCATTCAGACAGTTGTAAGGTGATATTCCATTGTGGTTTTGATTTGCATTTCCCTGATGATGAGTGATGTGGAACCTCTTTTTGTTTGTCTGTTGACCATCTGTATGTTGTCTTTAGAAAACTGTTCAGGTCCTCTGCCCATTTTTTAATCAAATTATTTGGGTTTTGGGGGGGGGTTGGTGTTGAGTTGTGTAAGTTCTTTATATATTTTAGATAATAACCCTCTGTCAGATATATCATTTGCAGATGTCTGCTCCCATTCAATAGGTTTTTCGTTTTGTTGCTTGTTTCTTACCTCGTGCAGAAGCTTTTTATTTTGTATAGTCCCAGTAGTTCTATTTTTGCTTCCATTTCCCTTGTCTCAGGGAACCCATCTACAAAAAAAAACAATGTTGCGAAGGCCAATTTCAAAGAAATTACTGCCTATGTTTTCTTCTAGGAGTTTTATGGTTTGAGATCTCATATTTAGGTCTTTTAAGATTTTAATTTTTTTTTTTTTAAAGTAGGTTCCGCACCCAGCATGGAGCCTAAGGGAGGGCTTGAACTCTGAACCCTGAGATCAAGATCTGAGCTGAGATCAAGAGTGGGACATTTAACCAACGGAGCCACCCACATGCCCCAGGATTTTAATTTTTAAAGCATTTATAGTAGCTCTATTATTATCTTACTCAAGCCTTTCTTGGGACTTTCCTGGCTTTGCACTTCTTTCTCCCAGTTAGTCGTTACCAATAGTTTTCTGTGTCCTTTCATTTTCTCACAGAGAAACACAGTCTTTGGGATTTCAGCCCTTTTAGAATACTTGTGGCAAGCCTGCATTATTGTCAAGAAAATTAGAATAGTAGGTCAAGAGTGGATGAAGGAAAAAAAAAAAGAGTGGATGAAGGATAAAATATCCTTGATCTTTATCAAGAGTGAGCACCCCTTCCCAACACACACAGATTTACAGCGATATCAGACAATCTTTGCTTTGTGAACAAAATTTGTCTTATAGTAAATCGTAAGATTGGCAGACTAGGGAGAAATATACTGGAGACAGAGTAAAAAGATGCCTTTAAGCATGTAAATTTAATTTAAAAACTTCCTTCTGTAGCACCTCAAAGTTGCTTGCGTTGATCCTCGTTTTCAGAAGTTTGCCTTTCAGTACCCTTGTGACAACAACAGGGCAACTGGTGACGTGGCTTAACTTCTTAGCCCGGTTTTTCGGCTTCCAGATGGTTGCTTTCAGGAAGGTTTCCATAACTACCAGAGGCTGGAAAAACCTGCCCGCCCAGCTTAGCAATACCATATCCGGCTCCTACTGGGAACTTGGAGACTCAGAGCAATCGGTGGGAGATGGGGCAAATATATATTATTGCAGAGACTCTTTAAAATACATCCAGGATCTGACCATTTCTTGCTGGTCCCACTGTAGCAAAGCCAGTGTCATTCCCATTAGCGTCACCGGCAAGTCTCCTGCTTGCAGCCTTCTCTGCACAGCAGCCAGAGAGCTTTTAAAACCTAAGTCATATTTAGGTTCATCTCTGCTCAGAACCCTGCTGTGATGCCCATCTCACTGAGAATAAGATCCAAAGTGTGCACACAGTGGCCAGGCCCTCCGTGACTCCTGCTGCGTCTCCCACCCCAGTCTGCTCTCTCTCTCTCCTCATTCCCAGTCTACTGGTCACCTTGCTGCTGTTCCAGCCTTCCAAGTATGTTCCTGCCTCAAAGGCTATGCACTTGCTATTCCTTCTGCCTGGATCCCTTTTCCCTCAGATAGCCACATGATTTGATCCCTCCCTTTCTTCTGTTTTGGTCTTTATTCAGATGCCACCTCAGAGTCTTTTCCTGATCATTTTATTATACATAACCCTGGCCTTCTGTACTTTCTATACTTTTACCTTCTTTATTTTTCTTATAGTACTGTATTTATCATGATCTGACTCAGCTGTTTTTATGTTTATTGTCTGATTCTTTAATGTAACGCCTAGGACTTCTGATTTTCACTGTTGCACCTCAGCTCTTAGAACCACGCCTGGATTGTGGTGGCACTCAGTACATGTTTGTTGAGTGAATGAGTGGGAGGCAAGCTAAGATGAGAATTGTCTTCTTGTTCCCCTCAGTTCTCCACAGCCAGACAGCTCGTTTCCTCCACTGTCAGCAACGCCTGCTTCCTTCACACTTTGTTATGTCCCTCCGGAAGAAACAACCAAATCGGTACCTCTGTGGAGTCAATGATGAGGACGCTGGTGATGATCTAGCTGGTGGCTGTGTGACATCTGTTCACCAGGCAGGATGGGGAGGTGGTATGGTTTTGTAGGAGGGTATATGGTTGGAGTCTATTTGGAAAACTGTACATAGGTCTCTTCTAGGCTTATTTTCTTCTGTATAATGAATATAGAGGTATCTACTTCAAAACGTGTTATAAAGATGTAATGATATTATTTTATTCTAGTTTATTCCCTTTAATGTAAAAATATATATTGCTCCATCCAGCACAAAATTCTCATTCAAGCCTGGCCCTACATATCTGTTATACTGAAGGAAGACATTCTTTTTATTAAGATTTATTTATTAGCACATGCACACATGCAAGTGGGGGGAGGGGGAGATGGCGTGAATCCTCAAGCACACTCCCCAAGGAGCACAGAGCCCCATGCAGGGTTCAATCCCACAACCCTGACATCATGACCTGAGCCAAAATCAAGAGTCAGACACTTAAAACACTGAGCCACCCGGCTGCCAGGAAGACATTCTGTTTTCATTATTATCCTTATGCAAAACAGACAAGCCTAGGAAGGCCGACCTGTTAGGGAAGTGGATTCCGCCATCTGGTTCTCAGTGGTTCTTGTCTGGAAGCAGGAGGGAGCAGCTCTCCTAGTTGGGCAGCAAGGCCTCCCTGATGAGCATTTAGTCCAAATGTGGCATGGTTGGGGTGTGTCTGAGGCAGGAGTGGAGGTTAGTGACCAGCTGAACTGCCCTTATGAGCTACAAGATGACTCTCTTGCCGCCAAATTTGCAAATGTGTCTTTAAAGAGAATGGGGATTTTTTCACCTCAAGTTAAGGGTCCATAGCATGATGTTTTCCCAAAGCTCCCTTTGATTTTCCTTTTTTGCTTCTTTGTCAGTCATCTGACCCTTCTGGTCTACCAGAATTCTGTGGCAGAGGGCATGGAGAAGGTGAGGCACTGCTGTGGGCCAGAGCAGCAGCAGCCCCTGAAAAATGGAATAAGATGTTTCTTTAGGTCTGGATCTGGAAGAACATGATTTCAAACCTGGAAGGCAGCTTGTCCTAAAATATTTCAGCCACTTCGCCTTATTGCTAACTCTCGTTTCTTTCACGGAGTCAAAGCCTTTATTCCCTAGTTGGGAATAAAAGGCTTAATATTCAGAAAAGGCTGAGGAAACTGCTCCAGAAACTACATTTCTGTTTAAGCTCAGGTAATACTAGATTATTTCTAGATCTACTAGGAGGAGCAGATTAGAAATAAGAAATTAGAGGACACCCCGAATTGATGGCTTTTTTTTTTTAAACTGAGATATAATTTACATGCTATAAAATTCACCATTTTTATTTAAATTGTGCAATTCAGTTTTAGTATTTCATACTGTTGTGCAGCTATCACCACCATCCCATTCTAGAACATTTTTCATCTCCCCCAAATGGAGACCCTGTTAGTGGTCATTTTGCAGTCCTGTCTCCCCGAACCCTTGGCAGTCACTGGCCTACTTTCTACCCATGGATTTGCCTCTTTTGGACATTTCACTTAAATAGAATCATACAGTATTCACCCTCTTGTGAGAGGCCTTTTTCACTGAGTGTAATGTTCTCAGGGCTCATTGATAGAGCCACACGTATCAATACTTTGCTCCTTTTTCTTTTTTTAAAGATTTTATGTATTTATTTGACATAGACACAGCGAGAGAGGGAACACAAGCAGGGGGAGTGGGAGAGGGGGAAGCAGGCTTCTCGCTAAGCAGGGAGCCCGATGTGGGACTCGATCCCAGGACCCTGGGATCATAACCTGAGTTGAAGGCAGACGCTAAACAACTGAGCCACCCAGGCGCCCCTAGTACTTTGCTCCTTTTTATGGCTGAATAATTTTCTACTGTATGGATGGTCCAGACATTTTGTATATCCATTCATCAATTGGCTTGTTTCTCCTTTTTGACTATAATGAATAATGCTGCTATGAACATCCATGTATAAGTTTCTGGGTGGATGGACATGCTTTCATTTCTCTTGAGTGAGTAACTCCAGGAGTGGAATTACTGCGTTATATGGGAACTCCATGTTTACCTTTTTGGCAAACTGCCAGACAGATCTCAACAGCAGCTTCTCCATTTTATATTTCACACCCCACTTGCAATGTGAGAGTTCTCCTTTCTCCATGTCTTCATCCACACTTATGGTCTGTCTTTTGATTATAATCATCTTAGTGGGCGTGAAATGGTATCTCACTGAGGTTTCAATTTGCATTTCCCTGATGAATAATCTTTTTACCTGCTCATTGGCCATTTACATCTCTTTGGAGAGCTGTATATGTGAATCTTTTGCCCATTTTGTCTTATTGTTGAGTCCTCGTTTTTTTGAGAGGACAAAAAAGGGAGGGAGGGAGGAATTTCAGTGGTAACGGGAGAGATGTGGATTATATTGTGACCTCCTGGTTTCCCAGCTATAAGGTTAGTGGAGAATGTGGGAGCCGATGGTTTGGTGAAGGGGAAAATGTCAGTGTTGAGGCGAATTCGAGGTATTGACTTAGAGGCTAAGTTATATTCTGCTAAATGGTTCCTCAAAGATTCTAGCTCAGGGAAACCTATTTGTGGAGGTTTGGCTGGTTTTTCTTCTCCTTTTGAAAAAGGATTTGCCTGAGCCTAGGGCATCAGGAAGCCTGTGTGTATGATTCTCTCCTTTAATAATTGAACTGAGCAGGCACTCCCCTTAACTCACAGAGCTGTTAACATCAGTTTTGTAGCTTCTTCAGAGTGTTTCATGTATCCTCTCCTAGACGAAATGTTCAGAATAGGAGGCGTTTCTTTCAAGTGTGACTTTTCCTTCTCACTGCCCCTTGGCCAGCAAAATCAGAATAGTGGGTGGACACGACTCCCAGGAGAGGGGCTGCGTTATAATGACTTTCCCCTTTGCACTCCTACCAGGGCAGATGTTTCTGGACCAGATGAAGCCTGAAGAACCTTTCAGCTGTAAGATAATAGGCTAGGAAGCCTTCTGAGTGTGGATTTGCGGAAGACTGGCCCCACCTCTCCACACAATGTCAGGTGGGAGGCAGGCCCTGGGCTGGAAATGGGTGAGCGGCTGTCCACAAAGAGGGGAGGGTCCACCCTGGAGGCCTATCCGTGGAGTGGAAGCAGGGTAGACCTTTGAGGGTAAGAGTGCGAGAAAGGAGGAGGTCCTCCTACCAGGCCTCAGGGTGACCACAACTTTTCATGGCTCAGATCACCAGGTTCTCTGAATCCCTGCCTCCAACCTGCAAATCCTCACACTTAGGTGGGGGAAGAAGCAAGGAGATGAAATATCATTATGTTTTGTAACATGCTACTTTTTTTCTTTTCCTTCCTCCAGAAAGTTGCTCATTTTTAGGTCTCTTCCCCTCCCCCATCCATCCCATTTTCAATGGTGCAGTCCCTTTTCTCCTGAGGCCCTTGTTGGGGGGGAGTGGGGCATGTCCCACCTTAAATTTTCTCCCTGAATGCCCTGCATTTTCTTAATTTCCTATTCCTGGTCCTCCTTGATTTTAGGAAACCACATACCTTCTGCCAGTAGCCCCTTCTCAGCCCTGACTCCAAGCATGTGGCCCCAGGAGATCTTGGCCAAGTACACGCAGGTACAGTTCTGTGCCCAGGCTGTGGCACCAAAGGGAACCCACTGCTTTAGGCTTCCTGGGGGGTAGGGGGTAGCTACCCGACTGTGTTCACTTGGGCTTAGAAGCCACCATCAGAGATGGCATCTTAGCTCCATGTCCTCTGGGAATTAGTCATTAGGTTGGAGGAAAAGTATTAGGCACTATGTGCTCATTATATTATGAAAACATAGAAATGCATAAAATCTGTTTCTTACCTTGATCTTACTATCTTTGACTTCTGAGGAGAGCAAGGAAAATGCTGGGCCAGTCCGAGGAGGTGGTGGCCCCTGCAGCTGAGTGATGACCACAGAGGCTTCAAGGAAGGGGTGGCCTTTGATCTGAGTCTTGAAGGCTGGTAGAATTTCAGCAGGCAGCAGTGTGGGTGGCATCTTCCAGAATCTGTGGTCCCAGACTGGTGGCCACACAACTGACTCTCCCTAATCCTGGTTCTAGAAGGAAGAGTCAGTGGAACAGCCAGAATTCTGCTACGATGAGTTCGGTTTCCGTGTGGACAAGGAAGGTAAGATGGAGCCCCTGGTGTGCAGTCTTGCTACTGTCTGTGGGGAGGACTCCGGTGACTCTCCATGGTGCCCCTCCGACCTGAGCTCTGGGGATTTCACCTGCTCCTGAACTGATGTAACAGTATCACCCTCAGAGGCAGCTCTAAGTATATGGAAACCTCTGATTTCTTTAAATTTAGGTAAATTTTATTGATCTTCATATGATGTAATAGCACTAGTTTTATTGTAGTGAAGTTGAAAAATACAGAAAAATATAAGGATTAAAACAAATTAATTTATAATCCCACAACCTAAACATAACTGCAGACATTTCAGTTTGTTCCTTTGCTGGCTGCATGTGTGTGCGTGTGCATACATGCATGTGTACTTTTCACAACTAACATGTTATCTACACATTTTTATATTGCTCTTATGTCTCTTAACATTATTTACCATGAGCATTTCTTCTGTCAGTTAAAACCTCTTTAAAAGCATAATTTTCAGTGGCTGCATACTATGCCATTATAATGGATTGATCATAGAATTTTATAACCCCTCCTTTGTAAGTGGGCCTCCAGGCCATTTCCATTGTTTTCTACTCTAAATATACCTGCTGGTTCCCAAATGGGATGTTAGGAAGGCTATCTGCCAGAACCCAGGACAGCCTGTCACCAGGACATAACTATGACTAGAATATTTTAATGGGCTGAAACCAGTCCTCCTCAGGTCACTCATATTCCAATTCTGATATAAGTTTTCCTTGCTCTCTGGTTTGCGGGCAGATACTTGGAAGTTAAAAACCTGGGCCTGTGAGGAATACGGGGAACCCTCTAGCATAATGGAAATATTCTCTATCTCGATGGGGACAACAGTTAGACATTTATTTACTCATTCACCAAAGTGTATACTTAAAATTTATGCATTATACTGCATGTAAATTCACTAAAGGTGAAGTTTGGCAAAGCTGAGGCTGAGGGCATGGCTTTCAGATGAGTAAGGATGAGGATCTGTGTGAGGCACAAAAGCTCTGTCGGGTGTTTGTGCCAGCACTTCAGGGACTGCTTGCGGGTCGTCTGCTCTCCACTGCTGCATCCCCTGTGCCTCAAACAAACCTGAAATTGGTCTTGGTCTTCTGGAATTCCCAGGCAGTGAACAAATATATGCCAGGGCAAGAAGAGTTATGAAAAAAATTGGAGCTGTGAAGAAGAGGGGAGGTGGATTGTGTGCAAGGTGATAAAAGGGAAGGCCTCTCAAAGGGGAGACATTTGGATGGAGACTCGGAGGAAGGGAGGCAGTGAGCACAGCTGGGAGAGGGGAGTAATCCACGCAGAGGCCCTGAGGTGGGAGTGGATTTGGTGAGGAATAGCTGGAGCCAGGGGAGCAAGAGGAGAGCAGCAAATGATGAGGACAGGGGAGCCAGGCTGAGCGGATGTGGTGGTGGAGCCTCGTAAGGCCTCTTGTCGCGGCGAGCCGAGTCACAGGGTCTAACTCGGGTCTGAGAAGGTGCACTCTTACTGCTGGCTGAATGCCTTTAGGGAGGCAGGGGTGCAAACAAGCAAGTGTACGTACAGCAAACAAGCAAACAAGCTGTACAGTGACCCCAGTGAAAGTTAATGGCTTCGTCAGGGGCTATAGTGGGAGGTGATAAGAGCAGTGAGAATCTGCCAACAGGACTTGCCTGGGCTGAATGTAGGGGACAAGTGGAGGAGGAGCCAGAGGGGCTTCCAAGCTCTAAGCCTGAGTATCTGGAGAGTGGAGGTGGGTCTGTGGATCTGGGAGGGACTGGGCAGGGGCAGGTTTGGGGCAGAAACTCATGAGTTTGCGTTTGCCTTTTGGTATATCTGCGGGACGTGTGGCTGGAGCCAGGGGAAGCTGTTGGAAATGTGGCTCTGGATTTCAGTGTTGAGATCTGGGCCCTGGACCTGAAGGCCACAGCCTGCCCCTGCTCACCACTGCGCCTCCCGGCTCTATCCTGGCAGACGGTGCCAACCCCAGTTCCAGCAAGCTGCCGGGTGCGTCTCTGTTGGAGGACCCTCCACAGAGGCTGCGGTGGCAGGCCCACCTGGAGTTCACCCACAACCACGATGTGGGGGATCTCACCTGGGACAAGATTGCCGTCTCTCTGCCCCGCTCTGAGAAGCTTCGCTCCCTGGTGCTTGCCGGCATCCCACACAGCATGAGGCCACAGGTGAGGCTGTGAGGGACGTGCAGAGGGCCCACAGCGGGGGAGGGGGGAGGGTGCACGTGTTCCACTGACGTCTCATGCTGGCTCCCTGCTGCAGCTGTGGATGCGGCTCTCCGGGGCCCTGCAGAAGAAGAGGACTTCTGAGCTGTCCTACCGAGAGATGATAAAGAACAGCTCCAATGATGAGACCATTGCTGCCAAACAGGTGAGGCTGGGAGGGCACCAGGGCCCTTCAGAAAGAACTTTCTTGTCAGAAACTGCATGTGGGCCTGCAGGAGGGCAGTAAGCTGCCTGGGGTTACAGGAAGCCGCCCTTGTTGGTCTCTCGGCAGGGGTGGCCCGGGAGAGCAGGCGGCTGTGTGGCAGCCCTTCCACTTACAGACACGTGTCTGGAACACACCTGCACTTCCTGGGTCCTCTGTAGGCAGCAGGGACAGTTGTCAAAAAGATCACTAAACCTGGGTGCACATTAGGATCACCTGGAGATTTTAAATATGGATTTCCAGGCCTCGTTCTAGAGATTGTAAATTCTGTAACTCTGATTTGAGGCCCAGGGATCTGTAATTTTATTTTTCTAAGTTCCCCCTGGTGAATCTGGTGGAATCAGCTACATACTAGCTGAGTTCTAATCCTGAAGGAAGGCAGGTCACCTTTGACCCAGAGCATTAGGAATCCTCATTCCTGGGTGAAAAGCCTGCCTGGGGTTTGTTCCGCACAGGGGCTCCCCAGCTTCCCTTACGGGGGTGCCTCAGGTGTCACCAGTGTGGAGGGTGGTGTGGACCTCCAGGCGTGCAGCTCCGTCTCACGGGGGCTCTTGTGGGTGGGCCCCGGCAGATTGAGAAGGACCTGCTCCGCACCATGCCCAGCAACGCCTGCTTCGCCAATGTGAGCAGCATCGGGGTGCCCCGCCTGCGCAGGGTTCTCCGAGCCCTGGCCTGGCTCTACCCAGAGATCGGCTACTGCCAGGGCACAGGCATGGTGAGCACAGCCTAGAAGGGGTAGGGGGGCCTCCGCGGGTGAACAGTGCCATCCAGGGCAGTAGGACGGGTGGTGGGGCTGGGGGTGGGAACCCCATGGAGGGCTGGGGCTGCCAGATGCGTTGGTTCCACCCCTGAGAGGAGCATGTGTCTATGATGTGACCCCCAGTGGTGGGTACCTCTTCTAATTCACATGGGGACCCGGGTACAAGCCCCTTGTCCCCCTGCCCTGGCTAGGTGGCTGCCTGCCTCCTGCTGTTCCTGGAGGAGGAGGACGCGTTCTGGATGATGTGCGCCATCATTGAGGACCTGCTCCCTGCGTCCTACTTCAGCACCACTCTGCTGGGTGTCCAGACAGACCAGCGGGTCCTGCGCCACCTCATCGTCCAGTACCTGCCCCGCTTGGACAAGCTGCTCCAGGAGCATGACATTGGTAAGGGGCCAGAACCCACCTTTTTTGGGGTCAGGGGGTCCTGTGACTGTGGCTTAGATGCTGCAGGTCTGAGGTCTCCGGACCCAGCCAGCAGGCGACAGGGCAGCTGGCTGTGTTGGGAGGAAGAAAGGAACTCACCTGACAAGGGCCAAGCCCTGCACACAGCAGCACACGCAGCCTTTGTGGCGCTCTTGTTCTCTGATGTTCCCTGACAGCCTGTTGCCTCCCTCTTCTTGGAGCAGGCAAGGCCACTTGCTGCTTTGTGGGAGCGACCCTCCCCCTTCTCCCCAGCTGTGGACCTGGGGATTGCCCCCTTTTTCAGGCAGTCCCATGCTGGCTGTCCCTGGTTCCAGCCACAAAGGCTCTGGTCTGTGTCCACAGAGCTGTCCCTGATCACGCTGCACTGGTTCCTCACGGCCTTCGCCAGCGTGGTGCACATCAGGGTGCTGTTGCGGCTCTGGGACCTGTTTTTCTACGAGGGCTCCCTGGTGCTGTTCCAGACCACGCTGGGCATGCTGCGGCTCAAGGTGCTGCTGGAGCCCTGTCCCACCTGGGGCTCCTCTTTGGGGGGGCTTCCATGGGGTTCCACCTTCAGCATCGTGTGGCCTGACCACTGGTTCCTCCTGGGAGGCCCATGGTGCGGTGAGGTCCCCTGGGGCCCAGAACTCCTTGTGCTCAGCTTGATCATCCAGGGAGGTCACCCGTGCTGTTCGCAGGCCTGGCATCTGGCAGTGACGGCCCCTCCCCCCACTCCTTCCCTTGCCTGGCCCAGGAGGAGGAGCTGATCCAGTCCGAGAACTCAGCCTCCATCTTCAACACGCTGTCAGACATACCTTCACAGATTGAGGACGCGGAGCTGCTGCTGGGGGAGGCCATGCGGCTGGCCGGCTCCCTCACGGATGTGGCTGTGGAGACGCAGCGTCGCAAGCACCTGGCCTACCTCATTGCAGACCAGGGCCAGCTCCTGGGGACCAGTGCCACCACCAACCTCTCGCAGGTGGGCCCATGAGGGAGGAGTCCCCACCTCACCCACAGGGTGGGGGTCCCCGAGGAAGCCCAGAGTGAGAGAGGCTGCGGGGAACCCACCAGCCCTTCCTGCTCTGCTGCCCCCTCCCTAGCCCGGCCCCCTGGGGCCCGGCCCAGTCAGACCGCAGCCGTGCAAGGACCCGCCACCCCGGCCTTCCGTGCATCGCTGCTGTGACCTGCCCTGTGTGGGTGTAGGACACACCCAGCTGTGAACTGACCGCGTTTCTGATGCTCAGATGGCTGCGGAGGCCATTTCAGATGAGGTGGCGTGAGACCGTGGCCCCAGGAGGAGCTCTGGTAGTTTCCTCCAGTGCTGGGGCACCCACCACCCCACCTGGCTGCCACTGACCTGCTCCCTGCCTGCAGGTTGTGCGTCGCAGGACCCAGCGGAGGAAGTCCGGCATCACCTCCCTGCTCTTTGGTGAGTATTGCTGTGGCTGCCAGGCTGGCTTCAGTGGCTCCTTCCCTGCCAGTGGGTCCTGGCTCACAGCGCTACCCCCCCCAACCGGTGGGGTGGGGGTGTAGACTGGGGGAGTCCATCCTCAGACCCCTGCGTGGACCCTCAGCTTCCTTGGGGTTATAGGGGGAGGCCAGCCGGGGCCATGGCTGCCACAGTTCTCTGGGGCTTCCAGGGGAGGATGACCTGGAGGCACTCAAGGCCAAGAACATCAAGCAGACAGAACTGGTAGCTGACCTCCGGGAAGCCATCCTGCGTGTCGCACGCCATTTCCAGTGCACAGACCCCAAAAACTGTAGTGTGGTGAGTTGTGGGCTCAACTTGGGGGCTCTGGCTCCTCAGCCTCACTCTGAGGTGCCGAGGCCCTGGCAAGGAGGCCCCTCCCCCTCAACAGGCCTTTCTGCTTCTTGGGAAGGAGCTGAGTCCGGACTACAGCATGGAGAGCCACCAGCGGGACCATGAGAACTACGTGGCGTGCTCACGCAGCCACCGGCGCCGGGCCAAGGCCCTGCTGGATTTCGAGCGACACGATGACGATGAGCTGGGCTTCCGCAAGAATGACATCATCACGGTGCGTGGGGAGCAGGCACCCCGTCCCTGTTTCGGTCCCACCCGCCCAGCTGAGGGTGCAGCTGTATGGCTGCAGGCACAGGGCCTGGGCAACCAAAGCTTTGCTTCCTCCTCTTCACCGCCGGCCGACCATGCAGATCATCTCTCAGAAGGACGAGCACTGCTGGGTTGGGGAACTGAACGGCCTGAGAGGTGAGGCCTCTGTGTGGAGGAGGGTTGGGCAGGGCAGAGAAACCGGGAGCCGGGGTCACCCTCCCTGCGCCTTCTGGCCTCAGCTGGAGCTGGGTTTTCTCAGCCAGCAAGCCTGCCCTTAGGCCACGGGAGGTGTAGGGACGCCAGCCGCTCCTTACAGGACCCTGCTTCTCCCACAGGCTGGTTTCCAGCCAAGTTTGTGGAAGTTCTGGATGAACGGAGTAAAGAGGTAAGAGGGTCCACAAGGTTTGGGTGCCCCTGGGAGCTGCTGCTGCCTGACCTTGGCACGTGCAGGGTTGTGGAAGTGGCTGTGGGGGGGGGGGTGGCTGTCACCTCTCAGACCCTGTCCCCCACCATCAGTACTCCATCGCGGGGGATGACACTGTGACAGAGGGGGTCACGGACCTTGTACGAGGGACCCTCTGCCCAGCTCTCAAGGCCCTGTTTGAACATGGGCTGAAGAAGCCGTCCTTGCTTGGGGGTGCCTGCCACCCATGGCTGTTTATTGAGGAGGTAAGTCAATGGCTGGACCCATGTCCTCCACTATCCTTTCCCTTGAGCCCCTGGGCCCTGTTGAGCTGGCACAGGAGCTCACGGGGTGGCAGGATGCTCTCAGTGGGACCCTGTAGCTTTGACCCAGTGCCTTCTCTATTGTCCCTTACGCTCACCTTGACCCGCAGGCAGCAGGCCGGGAGGTAGAGAGAGACTTTGACTCGGTGTACTCGCGCCTGGTGCTGTGTAAGACGTACAGGTAACAGGCCCCAGCCTCCTGCCCCACGGCCTCATGGTGGTCCCCATGCAGGGAGGGCACAGCCCAAGCCACGCGTACTAGGCCAGCGCTGGCAGCTTCGATCCCTCCCTCAGGTTGGATGAAGATGGCAAAGTCCTGACCCCAGAGGAGCTGCTGTACCGGGTAAGTGGGGTGGCAGGTGGGGCAGGCCCCCTGGGTTGGCAGCTGGAGCCACTTGAGAGACAGCTGCGCCCTTCTAGGCTGTGCAGTCCGTGAACATGACCCACGACGCCGCACATGCACAGATGGACGTCAAGCTCCGGTCCCTCATCTGCGTGGGACTCAAGTGAGTATCTCTGCACACTGTGGGCCAGTGACAGTCCGGTTGGATGAGTGGTAGTCTGGGCTGTGGCTCGGGACGGGGCAGTGGGGTGCCCGTGAGCTGGGCTTCCTGGACCTAGGACCTGGAAGGACAAGTCAGCAAGGGTGACTCCCTGAGGCCTTCATCCAGTACACGACTGACCATCGTTTTGTGCACTGGGGAAGGCACTTGCAGGTTTTGGGAGGCACAGGTTTTAGCAAGGTGCCCGGAGAGGGGGACGCCTGCCTCAAGGGAGCTTGGGCATTTGAGGCCCAGACTCGGGCCAGTGTGAATGTGCTTTCTGCGTTTGCCACCCAGTGGAGGCGGGACAGCCTCCAGGAGACTAGCTCAGAACATGGCTGTGGACTTCACCCCTGGACTGACGAGTAGGGCTAAGGCCTTTCTGTGCAGCAGGTGGTGGCCGGGTCTCAGAGGAAAGAGCTGGGACAGGACTAAGGGGAATGGGGGCCATGGGGACAGTGGGCCCCAGTGTCTCCCAGAGGAGAGGAGCCAGAGCCAGGCGACTCTGCAGAGACCCGGCTGAGAGGGCAGGTGCGGTGACCTGAGGTGGTCACAGAGTGGAGGGAAGGGGGCGGGGGCTGGGGCTGGGGCAGCCCACTCTTCCCCACCTGTCCCCAGCGAGCAGGTCTTGCACCTGTGGCTGGAGGTGCTCTGCTCCAGCCTGCCCACTGTGGAGAAGTGGTACCAGCCGTGGTCCTTCCTGCGCAGCCCTGGCTGGGTCCAGATCAAGTGCGAGCTCCGGTGAGTCCCCGCCGCTGCTTCCCGAGCCCCTGTCTGGTGGTCTGGGGTGGGGTTAGTTGGGGCAGAGCTGACCTGAGAGCGATTGACAGCCTCCCTGCTCCCTTCCTCACCTCCAGTGTCCTCTGCTGCTTCGCCTTCAGCCTCTCCCAGGACTGGGAGCTTCCTGTGAAGAGAGAGGTGCGTGCTTGGGGTTGGTTCTTGGCCCTGCGGCCCACCTTTGCCCTCTGGGGGCTGCCTGGGGCGGGGCAGGCCAGGCATCTGTGCAGGCGGGTCACCCCAGACACTAGGCGGGTGGGTGGCTGAGGCAGGGCCTGTGGGGACCCAGAGTGCTGGCTTCAGGTGCTGCACGTGCCTCTCCCCTGCACCCCCTGCTGTGCTGCCCACGACAGAGGCTGTGCTGTCCCTGTGTGCAGGAGGAGAAGAAGCCACTGAAGGAGGGTGTTCAGGACATGCTGGTCAAGCACCACCTCTTCAGCTGGGACATAGACGGGTGACGCTCTTCCTCCAGTGGGCCTGTCAAGCCCAGGCTTCCCCCAACCTGTTGGCCACTGAGCAGCCCCTTCCTCAAGCAAGAAAACAGCATAGTCCTGGCCGGTCTTGGGCCTGCTTTGGGATGGGGTCTGAGGTGGCCCAGGCCCATTCCAAGCTGTGGGGGTGAAGGGGAAGCGACACTGGAGCTCTGGCCAGGCATGATGACACGGTGAACAGGGACACCACCTGGAACGCCCAGGATGGCACCAGAGGACAGTGGGTGGCAGGAGCAGAAGGTGAGGTTGAGCCGCCCTCTCCCAGTGCCTAGGGGAGTGTTCTGTGAGGCCCCGGGCCCCAGTTTCACAGTTTGTACCAATCAAAAACCTTGTGAGGGGGTGGATAGCCATCTCTGTTTTGTCCGCTTTTGCTCAGGAAGGGGATGGGGGGTGGTCAAAGGTTCTTTGGCCTCTTTGGTTTGTCAATAAATTGTGTCCTTGGGAAAGCATCTCCCATCTTCTGTCCAGCTAGGGCCATAGAGCCCTATGTCCAAGGTTCTGTCCTTCCTGGAATGGTCTAGAAAGCCTAGGACCCAGCCATACCACCCCCTTTCCCGTGAATTGAACAAAAATGGACCAGTGGTTTTTGGGCTTTTTTTATTTTAAAAAGTCCACACAGCTTCCCAGCCTCTGTCCCAGCCCTGGTTTGGTGCTCCATCCCGAATCCTCTGTTAACCACAGTGACAGTGACCGGCCAAAAAGGAGACTGGGCCCCAGGGCAAGAGGAGGCCACAGCTTAAGGGCCGACACCCCTCCTATCCCAGGGCCACGGTGGCTGCAGTGAGGCAGTGGGACGGAATGTGGGTGGGTGGCCAGGAAGCACCTCTGCCCTCGTGGCACTAGTAGGAGCAGGACACAGGTGGGGCACAGGCCGTGGCAGGGTGTCTACATGTCAAACACGCGTGACGGGGCTGAGGTAAGCTGCGTCCGACCCCAAGAGCAGTGGTCTCCAGGCCCTTCTGGATTGTGCACAGGATGGGAGGGAGCGCCAATCCACCTCCCAGCCCCCCCAAATAGATGTATACATGTGTATGGCGATATCGAATATAGAGCTATATACACCTGTACAGAAACCGTTTGCCACCAGCCACTAATGGTTACACTACACCAAGACACTAGAATGGCAAGGGGCTCCCCTCCCAGGAAGTCTAGGACCCTGGGGTTGGCATCACGGGGAACGGGAGGTAGAGGCCCAGCTAGTTTCTTCCCTCACAGGGAAGAGGGGAGAGAAGGAAGCAGATCCACCCTGGGCTTCGCCTGCCTGAGCCAACTGCAGCCAGGCTGCACCTCTGACCTCACAAAAGGAGGTCAATAGAATGGCCTTGGCCTGTCCAGGCCTCCTAAGGCCAAAGCTGCTCCGGGGCAGCTTCTCCCCTTGGTGAGCCTGTGCCAGGCGGCGGCTTGACCTGCTCCAGCCTCCCAGGGAGGGGAAAGCAAAGCCTGTGATTGTCAGGACTCATGACCACGTCGAGGCAGGATCAGGCTGACGGAGTGGAGCACCCAGGAGTTCCCGAGGCTCCCCAACTTCCAGCCCCTCCCATCCTAGCTCTGCAGCCCGAGAGCTACAAGCAGGAATCCCAGTGGAGCTGCAAGTCGTGACCGTCCAGGAAGTCTGTGGAGAAGAGGCTGGGCGCGGTGGTGCTGAGCGGGGCCAGGCTGAGCACTGGGCCGCCCGACGACAGCTCCAGCCAGTCCATGCTGTCCAGGTGGCCATCAGCCAGGTCCAGGCCCACGCTGCTGGGCTCAGGGGCAAAGTGCAAATCCGAGGTGTCCATGGGTGAGGGGGGGTGGTCCAGGATGGCAGAGCTGCTCAGCATCTGGCTGTGGAGGTCATCGATGAGCGAGAGGGGCTCTGGCCCCTCGTGCCCGCCGGTCAGCAGGGGCAGCCCCGTGCTGCTCTCCAGGAAGTCCTCCAGGCGCCCAGGGAGGGCTGG
Organism: Ailurus styani; assembly: GCA_002007465.1. Classification (NCBI taxonomy): domain Eukaryota; kingdom Metazoa; phylum Chordata; class Mammalia; order Carnivora; family Ailuridae; genus Ailurus; species Ailurus styani. The sequence continues at coordinate 41,022 of LNAC01000812.1, read as the reverse complement.
TGAGCCCGAGGGAGGCGGTGCTGCCTGGGGGAGCTCAGCAGAGGGCGGGGACGGCGTGGCCAGGGGCGACCCACAGGTTGTGGTCGAGGGGGGCTTCTCTTTCCCTGGTAGGGAGGGTGGTGGCTCCTTAAAATCTGCTGAGATTTCTGGCAAATGAGAAAGTGAACGGATGTCAGGAACCAAGCTGGAATAGGACCCGAGGTTGGCCCTACTTTATACCACATACAAAAAGTTACTCCAAATGGGCCAAAGATCTCAATTCGGGAGCTGAAACCACAAAACTCTTAGAAGAAAACAGGGGAAATCTTCATTGGATTTGGTAATGACTTCTGGGTTGTGATACCAAAAACACAACAATGAAAAAATACATTAATTGGACTTAAACAAATTTGTAAAAGTTTTGTGCACCAAAGGACACCATCAAGAGCAAAGACAACCCACGGAGAGGGAGAAAATGTCTGCACACCATGGATCTGATGGTTGATATCCAGACTAAAGTGCTACAACTCAACAACAAAACCCAACAGGGAAAAGGAGGAAAGGACTCTACCGTTTCTCCAAAGAAAGATCTGCAAGTGACCCGTAAGGACAGAAGATGCTCAGCCTAATTAGTCGTTAGGGAAACGCAAATCAAACCCACAAGAAGACAACACCTCACCCTCAGTAGGATGGCTTTTTAACAACTGGAAATAGTGTTGCTGAGGATGTAGAGATGTGAGTGAGCCCTTGTGCACGGCTAGCGTGAACAAACACGGTACAGCTGCTGTGGAAGACGTGCAGGGACTCCCAGCAGCTGTGAGTGCACCAGTGTCCACAGCAGCATTACACACAACAGCCCAAGGGGAAACCGCTCGAGTGTCCCTCATGGGTGAGCAGATCGGCACAAGGTATCCTGTCCCTACGATGGGATCTCACGTGACCATAAAAAGGCAGGAAACTCTGACACCTGCTACAATACGGATGAACCTTGGGGGCGCTGTGCTATGTGAAGCAAGCCAGAAACCAAAGGACAAGCACAATAGGATTCCACTGGTATGAGGTCCCCAGAGCAGGCAGATCCAGAGCAGAAAGCCGAACAAAGGTTCCCTGGGTCTGGGGAGGGGAAATGGGGAGTTCCTGCCTAACAGGACCCAAGTGTCAGAACAGGATGATGAAAACGTTCTACAGATGGTGGTGATGGTTGCACAGCACCAAATATTTAATGCTACTAAGTAACACATTTTGAAATTATTAGAATGGCAGATTTTATGTGTCTTTAACCATAATAAAAAAAAAAAAGTAATGCAGAAACAAACCAGGTTTGCTCCCTCCCTGACCCTCTAGGGCCTGTCCTCCTTCGTGCTTCTCTTCCCATCCCAGCCTGACACGCCCGCCCACCTCACCAAGCTGATCTCACCATGCTCAGTCTCCCCAGATGCCCACCCCCATTCAAATGCCTTCTCAGGGCATCTGTGCCACCTCTCTGGCCACTTCTGTGTTCCTTAGGGGGCAGGCAGCACCCCCAGCTCCCTTTCTCTGCTGTATCTTCAGGGCTAGCACTCAAGGCTCGGCCTGCTGGCCTGCTCCCTCTCTGCTTCTGGCATCATTTTTTTTTTTTTTCCAGGAAGCCTGAGCCCTCTGTTTGGGTGCCTGTCTGGACACCAGGAACTCCCCAAGTCTGCTCCCAGGCCTCTCTCCCATGCTCTAGACTAGCCTTTCGGACTGCCCGCGAGCACCACCCAGCCCAGCAGACTCAGTGCCACCTGTGCTTGTTAGAAATGTGCCTTAGGCCCCACTGCAGACTCCAGAATCCGCGGAGCCTCCCTAAGGTCAAATCTGTGATCTTGAGGGTAACATCAGCTCTTCAACTCTGTGGAGTTTCTGAGAGAAAATGCACCATTTCATTTACTTAAAAATCTTAAAAAAGAAATGATCCCTATACCCTACAAGGGGGTTCAAACTCACCAAGATCGAGTAATTGCATGTTCCACAGACTAAGCCAGCCAGGCCAGGTGCCCATAAAATTCACCATTTTAAAGTGTACAGTTCCATGCCTGAGCTCTTGCTTATTAACAGGCACCATCTTGCTAACCCTCTTGCTACAGCCATCAGCAAAGCACTCGGAGAACGTCCACATACACTCTGCCTTCTTGGCTACTGCCACCTATGAACTCCCCCAGCTCCTACCTGACGCTGAGCCCCCTCACCTGCCCTGCACCCTCCCTGCACTCAGGGACCCCCTCCACCAGCATGCAAACAGGCTGGCTCTTTGCTCCCTTTGCAGGAAACTAGAGAGCTCTGCAGACTTGCTGGCTCCTGCACGCCGCCCCCCCCCCCAAGCCCTTACCATGGTCCCATTACAGCAGGCGGAGGTCACTGTCTCCCCGCCCAGTGACAGCCCTGGACTTGAGGACTTCACAGTCTTGAGGGCACTCTCCCACTCCCTGTCCACTGCTGAGCATCATCTGCTTGTGCCCCTGGACTAGGCCTCATCCTCCACTCTGCTCACCCACTCTCATGGCTCCAAATGTCAATCTAGATGCCAACAACTCCCCTGCTTGCCTTCACGTGACACCCCCATCTTGGCTGCCTCAGGACATAATCAGCCTGAGGCTGCAGTAGGCATCCAAACGCACCCCCTGGGGCTCCCCGGGGGGCAGTCTTGCAGCCGCATCTGGGTAACTCAGGCTGAACCCTTGGTGACATCCATGGCTGCCCTCCTGTTGTCTCACCACATCACATGCCTAATCCATAAGGAAATCGACTGGCTCTCTAAAACATACTGACACTCAGGTCATTCTCTGCCTCCCTGCTACAGGCTGGCCCAGGCCCCCCAGATCCCCACAGCTGCCTCCTGGCTCCTGCCCTTCCAGCTGGAACCACCTTCCACTCAACTTCATCCAGAGTCCAAGCCCTTTTGCCACGCACCCATGAGGCCTCATGACCCATCCCAACCTGCGACTTCTCTCCCTCCTATGCCCACGCCCCTCCTCCAGCATACCTGGCCCCACTGGTGCCCCCCAGGGAGCTCAACCCAAATGCCCCCACACACCTAAGACCCTCCCCTCTCCCTTCCCAGCTTTCTGTAATATTTACTCCTTATACGTGATACAATCTATTTGTCTACTATTCGTCTCTTCACACTAGACTGTGCAAAGGCAAACATCTGCTTTGCTCATCACTACACCCCAGGCTGCAGGGACAGGGCCCACCACGCAGTGGGTGCTGGGTAAAGCAATCCCTGTTGGAGGGCTGCACCCCTGACCAGTGTTCTTGTCCAAGCCCTGGAGATGGTCTATGTCTCAGCAGTTGCTACATCCATCGGCCCCTTAAGTGTTCCATGATGAAACAAAAGCAATAAATCAAGCACCCCAGGGCTGAACATAACCTATGGAGTAAGGAGGAAGCTGGCTGGGGAGTCAGCTCAGGGAGTCTGGGCTTTACCTCCACTCTGAATAAGAATGTCAAACAGGTCATCCATCTGCTGGCTGGAGGAACCATTCTCCTGTAGAACAAATGGGGGGGTGTGTGAAAATCTAGAACAGGAGGCCCCCAGCCTAGCTCAGGGCAGAGTCCCTTCCATCCATCCTGGAGCTGGCAGGCCAACCTGCAGAGCCCACCGGTCTGGGCTCAGGCTCCCAGAGCTCACTCCTCGGTCAGGCCAGGCTCTGGCCAGTCTGCCCATAATGCCCCCTCCACCCTCCCGGCCCGACAAGGCCTCCTCTGCCCCTATCTTCCAGCTGGCTTGGGGGGGTGGCAGAGAACGACGACTGTGGGAGCCCAGCCCAGCAGCCTAGGCAGGCGCCCACCCTGGTCAGCCCCCAGTCTACCTTCTTCACCTGCTGTCTAGGCTGCTGGCTCATGGCTTCCTCATAGCCAGGCGGCTCCTTCTTCAGCAACGAAGTAGGGGTCCCAAAGAGGGGCTGTGATGGGTGCTCTAGGTCCATCTGGGCTGGTGGGCCAGGGGCTGGAGAATCAGGCTGGGACAAGGGCTGGGCAGGAGAACAGTGAGAGAACTGGTGGTTGGGATGAGGGAAGCAGGCCCGGGGCCCAGCACATTCCAGGACAGCAAGGCAGGAGGCGCCTAGCTTTTGGGCCACGACAACCTGCTGCTACGCTGGCTTTTAGGAAGCTTGCGTGGAAGCCTCTGGCTCAGAAGGGACAGGGGATGGGGGAGGCCCTGCCTGACCTCTGATGCTGCAGAGAATGGGGCAGACTTGGGGCAAATGGCTGCCTGGGTTTGGTTCAAGCTAAATGGGACCGGTGGGGGGGGGTGGGGGGGAGCTCTGGGTCCATTGTCTCCTCTCCTCCCTTTCTGCTGAAGGCTGCTCAAGGGCCACAGTTTCCCATCCTGAGGTGTCCAGTTCCCGTCACCATCCACTGTCCCCTCCTCCAGCCCCCAGCTCTGCAGGGCTGAGAGGCCACATAAACCTAAAGCAGCCTCACTGAGGGCAAGGCTGGATAGAGGAGCTGGGCTGTGAGTATGGCAGTGGCAGGGAGCCAGCTGCCAATGACGGCTTGGTGGGGGACAGCTGGCCTCTCCCCGCCCCCCACCAGGGCCTGTCCTACCCCCAAGTAGCAGAGACGGGCCTAAGTGGGGGCTGCTCGGGGGCCCTCTGCCCAGGTACAGAGATGGGCAGTCTCTGGGGTCTTTGGCAGCTCCCTTAATCTTCCCGAGTCTTAATACCTCCCCTCGGTGACACGGGGATGGCGAGCCCTCATTTCAGAGGACTGCACGGAAGTGGAAAGGAAGTGAGCACAACCTGCCCAGCCATGGGCTGCCTGGTCGACTGGGCTGTCACCCTCCTGCGGCCCTGTCCCTCCCACACCCAGGTACCTGCTGGGGGCTCCCGCTGGCCAAGCCGGGGCTGTCTGCATTCTTATTGGTCACAGTGAGGACAAGGTGGGTCCCTGTGGAGTCAGTGATGAGGGTGGGAGGCGTGACCCCCTTGATGAGGCTGGGGCCCTGGGGGCCCAGAAGCAGCTGGGGCGCGGGGGCTGGCTCGGGCTCTGGCGGCACAGCTTCCTGCTTCACCACCACGGCCGGGGGCGCCAGGGGACAAGTGTCTGTGTGGTGGGTGGTGGGGGCCGTCAGGCTGGGGCTGAAGGGGTGAGCAGGAGCCAGGGGCTGCTGGCTCAGCTGGCAGCTGGAGAAGCTGTTCTCCTGCTTGACAGGGGTGCCCAGGGGGGCGGGGGCCGGGGCCGGCTGCTGGGCCCGCTTCTCCTGCTCCAGCTGCAACCTCAGCCACTCCACGAGCTGCTGTTTCTGGCGCAGCATGCGGGTCAGCTCTTCAATTTGCTTGTCCTTTTCCTGCAGCATCTGGTCCTTGTCCCGCCCCTCGAGCTCAGCCCGTACCCCGGGGCTCAGGCAGCAGGAGCCGGCCCGGGGCCCCTCCTCCTTCACAAGGATCTGTAGTGGCGAGGCCTGCAGGGTGAGCTGGGTGAGTGGCGAGGTCACCATCTCGCCAAAAGTGTCCCCGGGTGTGGAGTTCTCATCGCCCGTGCTGAGCAGGGAACGCTCTGAGGGGGTGGGAGACACAGGGGGTGTGGAGCCTGTGCTGCCAAACTTTACCACTCCGTTACTGGTCACCGTGGCCACCACCACCTCAGCCGGGGCCAGGCCTGCTGCCACCAGGGCAGGCCCCGTGCTTAGCCGGGCAGCCGGGAAGGCGACCACCACCTCCCCAGCCTTGGGCAGGATGGAGGGGGCAGCAGGGCCCTTGGGGGCTCCTGGGGCAGGGCCAACTTGTTCTTGGTATGCACGCAGACGCTCGATCAGGTCGGTCTTGGTGCCTGAGACGGGCAGTGACCGCAGCTTCAGCTCCTGCTTCAGCTCTGCCACCTGCAAGTGGGCGAGAGTCGGGGGCAGGGCGACAGAGAAAATGGTCTAGGAAAGGGGCAGTCGGGGAGGTGGGAAGGATGAGCTCTTTGTTCGTTAGGCTTCATCCATCTGGGTCCCGCCGGTCCTGCAGATCCATGAGCCCCCGACCCTTCCACAGCCCCAGAGGGTGGAACGTGTGCGTCCTGAGCCCGGCCTCCTCCCTCTCCCCATCCTCACCACATGAGGGGCCTGGTTAAAATGCTCCCCCACCCCCGTCTGGGCATGAGATGCCCTCAGCTGTCCCCAGCCCCCGCAAAACTGGTGCTCAATTACATAAATACATAATTGAACCAACTGGATTTTACAGATGAGAAAACTGAGTTCACAAAAGTAAAAGAACTTCAAATCACCGCTAGTGAGCAGCAGGGCTAGACGTTAAACCCAGGTCTGATGGGCTCTGAAGACCGGGCCCAGCTACCTGCACGAGGGCTGTGTCTTGTTGGGCTTGGATCCTGACTCAGGAGGGGTCAGTCTGCTCCTGAGCACAAACTCTCCCGGGAGAATTTGGTCTGTTGCATCTTCTGATTGGGGCAGAAGAAACAGGCCCACCCTTAAGGCCCCAGGACAAGAGCAGGATCTGTGCCCCAGGAATGGGCCATTCTTTTCCCAAGGAGATGCAGCAAATGCAGTGGGGGTGTTCATGGACAAAGTGAAAAGGGCTGGGGGCGGAAGTGGACAGGCCCAAGTGTGATCCTGACTCTACCCCCAGCCAGCTCTGGGACCTCAGGCGAGCCTCTCCGCCCTCTCCAAGACACCTCTGCCTGCTCGTCCTGAAGCAGGGCTGACACTCCCTGTGTCTCATGCTGCACAGCGAAGGCCAAGGCAGAGAAGCTGCTCAGGAGAGGTCGGTGGGCCCCAAGGCCCTAGACCGCAGGCTGTGGTAGCTGCTGACGCTAACTACCACGATGAGGCAGATGTCATGGATGACCAGGGCTGGGCAAGCCTCCAGGCAGGCCCAGGGGCCTGTGCTGGAGGAGACCAGAGGCCGAGCTCAGCTCTGCCTTCCGTGGCCGTGGGTCTCTCCCTGCAGATGAGCACCAGGCCGGGCCCCGCAGGAGATGAGTGGGAAGGGGGCACCCGCCTACCTTCATGTCGTCCAGGTTGGCAGGCAGGGCGCCCGGCTTGCCGGTCAGCGAGCTGCTGTTCTGACGCGCCAGCCCGCTGGGCCCAGGAGCACCCGAGCTGGAGCCGCTACTGGGAGTGGAGAGGCTGCGCACTGGGGGGGCCCCAGCACTTCCCGGGGCCTCACCTGCGGGCCTGAGAAGGCAAGGCAGACATGAGCCCCTGGCCAGCGGCACCCGCGGGGCAGAGACGGGTGTGGGGCATGGCGCAGGAGGATGCAGACCAAAGGGTCCTGAAAGATCTGGGGTTCACCCAACCAGGCCTGGCGCCGGCCGGTCAGGACGCCTTGGGGTGGACGGCCTCCCCACTCCCCCAGGTGGGCTCCTACTTGGGTGGGGCGGGCAGGATGGTCTGGTAGTTGTAGTGCTGCTGCTGCTGCTGGTTGAGGATCTGGAGCTGCAGGAAGAGCTGCTGCTGCTGCAGGATCTTGGCGTAGGAGGAGTCCATGGGGGGGGCCCCCTTGTCCTGCTTTTGGTCCGGGGGAATGTACTGGTGATACTTGAGCTTCTTCACCTTTGGCTTCAGCTCCTTGGCTTTCTTGCTGCGCTGCGACTTCTCGCTGGCAGACTTGGGCTGGCTTTGCTGCAGGCACAGGAGACGGGGGCGCCATCAGGGGGCAGCGCTGGGCCTCTCAGAAGGCCCCCGGTGCTCCACCCTGCCCAGTTCCACTCTCCGGCCTGGGACCCGCTCCTCCACCCACTGCGGCCCCGTCAGCGCCCGCAAGCGTGCACGGGGTGGGTGCACAGCCCCGCTTACTTAAAAGAGCCTCTAGCCCGGAGAGAGAACTCAAGCAAATGCAGGTGTCACCCTGACCATGAGCAAAGAGAGAACATGACAGCGGAACAGCAGCTGGCTGACGGAGCGCCTGCCCTCCACAGCAGCCCGCAGCCCAGAGCGCTGGGGGCTCGGGGAGCCAGGCCGCAAAAGCTGAGGCATTACCCAGAAAAGAGGAAGGGTACACGGACATATTTACACTATCTTTCAAATGTGTAGCAGTCAAAGAAGGGCACCAGTTGTGTGACAAAGAGCAGAGTTGAGGAAGGATTTTGGGGGGAAATACTCTGACCTCTGCGGCCAGCGAGGAACACACCACAGAGACCAGGAGAGGTGTCCCGATGAAGGAACGGCCCGGGCACTGGGACCCCAGGAGGCGTGGCTCACGGCCACCTCTGGGACCAGGAAGCCACAAAACTTGAAATTTCCTGCCAGCAGCAGGCCCTCGGGGCCTCGCAGAGATGGTGCAAACAGGGAAGGCCTGGGGGGGCGCCCCCCCCCAAACACAGAGGCAGCAGCGGAGGAGCGGCGAGGGCTTGGCTCCAGCAAGGGAAGGGGGACGGGGATGGCTCCCAGGCTGTGAGCAGCTGCAGGAGAGGCCGCGGACTCCCGGCCAAGCCAGGGTCTGTGTCGGGGGCTGAGACCCAGACGCCCTGGTGGCAGGTGGCTCTGGCGGCAGGCAGCCCGGGCACTGGCTCTTGGGGCTGCTGCGCTTCCTTCACCTCAGTGCCCGACAGTGTCCCCCACACGAAGGTGGGCCTCCCGCGGGCTGGTGGTAAGCCTCGCCCCTCAGACAGGTTAGGTCAGGCCACGGAGGAGAATAAAAAACGCCAGGGGCACCTGGCTGGCTCAGTCTGGATCCTGGAAGTCAAAGTTCAAGCCCCACGCTGGGTGTAGAGATTACTCAAGATAAAAGCTTTCAAAAAAGAAAGTGCCCAAAGTGGCCCTCGTATGATCTCAGGCCCATCAGCTCCCTTCTCAGGTTTGTCACTCACGGAGTAGACGGTGACTGCCTGGGGACCAGTGTCCGAGGACCAGAGGGGGAGCACTGGGCGTGTCTGCACCGGGCAGGGTGGAGCAGGAGCCGGGAGGGGAGAGCCCGTCCGCTCAGGCGCCCGGCGCGCAGTAAGCGGCAGCTGTGAGTGGGTGACAGCGAGCGTCCGCAGAGAGGGGAGGAACCCCCCCATTACCTCAGTGACCTGGGCCGGTCCCCACCCCCTGCAGTCGTCCCCCCACTGGGACAAAACCATTGCAGGCCTTGGAGCAGCCCCGATAGGGGAGGGAGGGCAGTCGGCCGGGGACCTGTACCTTAATGAGCGTCGGGGTGGGCTTGGGCGCGGGGGCCGTGGTTCCACTGGTGAGGCTGGGAGGCAGAGGCGGCTGCTCTGCCAGGAAAAGTGTTTCTCCGGATTCCGGGCCCGACGGGAGCTGAGACACAACCTGAAAGTGGGGGGGCCCTATCAGCAGGGTGCATCCCAGCCCTCCCTGCCCTGATGGGGCTGCAGGCATCTCCTCCAGCACAGGCACTGCTGGGGGGGGGGGCACTGCAAATGGTGGGCAAAGGGGGGGGTGAGAGCAGTCCCGGGGGCGGGGGCAGGGCAGAGGCAACTGAACACGGAGACACCGAGGGCAGTGAACAGGCCACTGAACTGTACGAGGGAGAAGCGGGCAGGCCTGGGTGGCCGCAGGGACAGGCCAGGGAGCGTCAGGGATCTCACCGGGAGGCAGCCCAGCTCGGGACGGCGGGCTAAGGCAGCTGAATGGGGACCACTAGCAACATCTCCGGGACCCAAGCAGCCAGGGCAACACCCCAGCTTCCCCGTCACACCTGGCCCAGGTGAGACCTCACTCTGCGCAGCTCCAGCAAGTCTGGGCCCTCGGGGAGCGGGGAAAGCATCGGAGGGCCAAGCTCACCTGAGTGGGGGATACAGAGGTGGCACTGGCTAGTGGCTCGCTGACTCGGGCTTCCAAGGGAGACGGCACGGAGCCCTGGGATTCATGGCTGGCAGGCTGCTCAGGGGATAAGGCGTCACTGCTGTCCTCATCGAAGGAAGAGCTGTCCGCTACTTTCGGGTAATTCACCTGGCCCACTGAAAGCCAAAGCCGACATAAGGCTCCACCCCAGCCCCCACAAGGGCTGTGCTCCCCCAGCCAGGCCTGTCCCAGCAGGTGCCTGCCCTGTAACCCCCTCCCACCACCTCCACCCCAGCGAGGCAGACCAGCAGCTGACCTGCTTTCTGGGTCCAAGAGAGCCCCAGGAAAGCTCATCATCACGAGCCGGAAACAAAGGCAGAAGAGTGCTAGCTACTACACTGTCAAAGCGCTCCCTTGCTTTTGACTCCACACTGCGTCCAGTCCTCAGAGTCAAGCTCCACACTCCCTCCCTGCAGCCTGTAACCTCCTGCATCTCATCTAGATGTTTCCCTGCTGTTAAAGGCACTTAATGTCCGTCCTGTGGTGGCACAAAACTCTCCTCTTCCCCCAGGGGCTTGCGGACCCTGCAACAAAGCCTCAAAGGGACCAACAGCCTGAGAACGCGGCTCTTCCCCTGGGCTGCCTCGACGCCCTGAAAGGCAGGGACAGGCCAAGGGGCTCCTGGAAAAGGTGCGCCTGCCCGGACAGCTGGAACGGGATTACTGGACGTGTGCGGACTTCCTTTCAGTGGCCTGCGACTCCCGGAGATCCAAGGCCTGGCAGCGGCAGCCAAAAGAAAACCCATCCCGCTGGCCCCAAGTGCCCTGCCCTGCTGCGTGGCCAGGGTCCCGGCTGAGTCCCGGCTGGGAGGGAGGAGGGGGAAGGCCAGGGCCCCGGTGTGGAAATCCCAGGACACAAAAGGAAGGAAAGACAAATAGGGGGGGGGGGGGGGGGGGGGGGGGGGGGGGGGGGGAGGCTCTGCGCGGGTCTGCGGATCACACGGGAGACCGGAGGACCGGAGGCGGGGGTCACTGCGGAGGTGAGCTGTCGGGGCGTGCCCCGGGAAATCTGTCGCTGGGCGGGGGGGTACCGCCGATAAGGAACAAGAACAAACCAGGAGGAACCCTCCCGGCAGACTCTTCCTCCCCAGGGCCACGACCTGAGGCTCTCTCCTCCGCTGGGCTGGGAGCGGGGAAGGCCATACCGGAGCTGGAGCCTCCTGGAGCCAACAGCGGGGAGAGCGCTGGCCCGGCAGCAGGGCCGCTCCTACACTCCCTGTCCTCTGTCCCGGGGGCAGGGACGGAGCTCCACCACTGCGCGTACCCCAGGCCACTGACACAGCGAGGTTTCCCCCAGCATCGCTTCCTCTCAGCAAGGAGACGCGCCACGGGACGGCAGCACAGGGCACCCCGGCTCAGCTCGGGATGGAGGAACCCAGGATGGAGGCGCTCCGGCTCCTCCCCAGAGGGCAGTCCAACTGGAGCCAGTGGCCGGCCAGGGGCGCTGCAGAGTCCATTTCCCTCCCTACTGTGACCAGCTTCGGGCCAGGTGCAGGCTGTGGGGAGACAGGGACTCTGCCCTCTGATTTTGGCCCAGTCCCCTCTGCTCAAGGGAAACACAGACTCTGTGGAGATGCTCAGGGAAGACTTCTTGGAGGAGGGGTCTTGACAAGAATCTACAGATCAGCTGGGGGTGGCCGTGGGGAGTGTGTGGGGAAGCCAGTGGGAGGTCAGCCTCCTCAAAGCCCGTCACACCCCCAACTTTATCAGGGCTCGGGACCTCCTCGGCCCCCTCCCCACACCCTCCACACCCAGCTTCGCCGCCGCCTCCTCCTCCTCAGACCGGGCCTGAGTCTCTCCCCTCCCCGGACCCGTCTCCTCCTCTGACTCCTTCCTGTCAGCCACAAGCCTGCATTTCTTCCGGCCTGAAACTTCTTCGCAGCCCACCATCTCCCTCTCTCTTCCTTCTCCACTCACTTCTTGAACAAATGGCCTGCATCTGCTGTCACCAGCTCCTTCCCTCCTACTCGTTCCCCAACCCACCCGATCTGGCTTCTGCAGACAAATGCTCCTTTCCCTCAGGTCACTAAGGGTTATCACCGGCTCACCAAACCAGACTACTTCCCCCTCCTCAAACAAGCCATGCTCTGTCGCACCTCCAGGCCACTGCCCACATGGTCCCCTCTGCCTGCCATGTCCTTCTGTACCTTCTCCACTGGGCAAGGTGGGCCCCGCACGTGTCACACTGTCTGTGATGCTTCCCCGGGCCTCCCCACCACGCCCATCCCTGGGAGAAGCCTGCGTGGGCCAGGCTCCACTGCACCTGACCCACCGTTACCCCGTCGTCACTACAGCGCCCGTCCCCTGTTCTGCAACGAACGAGACTGCTGACGGCGGCAGCCCTTCTGTGAGTCTCCCGAGACGCCCAAGACCGCCGGGCCCTTTATATCCATTATTGCCTGTGGGCCTGCAGCCTGTCCTGCGAGCCAGGTGACTCAGCTACTGTGTCACAGGACCGGGGCCTTCTCGCTACACAGTGCGGGCATCCGACCAGGAGCCAGACTCAGAAATCGCACGCTCCTACGTCAGTCTTCTCGCAGCGTACTGAATTCTTGGAGGGCAGCGTCATATTTTGGTCATCTCTGTAAACTGCATGACTTCACACAGGGCCTGGCACCATGCCGACTCTCACACTGTGGGCAGCTGGAGAGTCCAGAACTGACCTTTGCCTAAACACAGGCCTGACATTAGGGGCTGCTGTGGAATCCGGTGAGGATCGGGGCAGGAGAACATGGAGACAAGGCAGTATAAATGCCAGGGCAAAGCGGGGAGCTAAGAGGGCTCTTGGCCCCAGTGGGCAGAGGGGCTGTTAGGGCACACCGGCTGCCTCCCCCAGCACAGAGGCCCTGGAAACCAAAGTCCCCTCTGACCCAGAGCTCACTGCCCAACTTGGCCTGCTCTGGGGTCTGCGGTTCCCCCCTGCTGCTCTGCCCAGAAGATCTAACTCCTCATACTGGAGGGGGCAGGTGAGCCTCGTGGCTACCTCCCAGGGGCAGGAACACATGGCCTTGTCCAGGACCAGGTCTTAGCCCGCAACCCCCCACTCCCCCGTAGCCAAGAAGACATGCCTGTACTAACAATGACCAAAATCTAAAGGAATCAGGTCCGAACACCTACCTGTGGCCCACAAGGCCCTGGCACGGCCTGGACTGTGCCCACCTTCCACCTCCTTCCAGCTCCATGACCAGACCACTCCTCGCCCAGAGAGGCTCTCCCTCCCTGGAGCCCCTAAGGCCACTCTCCCCATATGTACCTGAACCCCAACTCATCCTGCAGCCCCAGTCTTGGCTGTCACATCTCCCGAACCACCCCCCTGGCAGAGCCGAGATGGGGACCGTCCTCTGTGTGCCCAGAGCAGCCGGGGCTCCATCTGGCACAGCTGTTGCCTCTGTCTTGCTGTTAGCTGTTTACCTGCCTGCACCTGCTTCCAGGTGTGAGTTGGATAAGAGCGAGGGGCTGCGATCCTAGCAACTGGCATACCTCTTAGATCAATCAATGTTTGCTGAGTGAAGTATTGTGGAAAAGTGTCAGGCTCCAAAGAGAGATTTCACCAGTAAAAAGAGACAGTAAGAAACAGACTCCTGATTCCTGGCGCCTCCGAGGGTTCACACACATCAGTCCTGACATCAAGCTACCCTGCTGAGAGGGTACCGAGGAGACGGTGGACAGAGGCCCCTCTGTTATTTAGTTATTCTGGCATGATCCTTGAGGCCACTGGCACTGTCCCAAGCTAACACAACCTGTTCTCAGGCTCTCACACTGTGCACCTCAGATCCCCAAGTTGAAGCAGGAAGTCAAGCAGCAAGAAGCCCAGAGCCCCTTCCTCCTGCATCCGGCCCGCAAGTCCACACAGGGTGCCTGGGGCCTCCTCACCAATAATGGCTTCTTTCAAGCTGGACTCCACAGGCAGAATGTTCTTCTCAACCAGCTCCATGGGGCCCGGCCTCTGCGCAATCTTCTCATTGAGGTCATCGGCCAGCCTGGCTCTCTTTAGCTTCAGCTGCTTGGCCTGGAGGGAAGGCTCCGCCGAGGTCTCTGCCCGTGGGAGAGAATGGAGTGCAGGAGGATGTAGGAATGGACCTGGCTCTAGCCTGGGAACTCCAGAGCCGCTCTCCTTCCCTCTGGGGAAGGAGCAGAAGCCATCAGGATGCAGAGTGTGTCCCAGGCAGAGAAGGGTGGCCCAGCTTTAAGTTCTACAGGACACAAGAAGGGGCCCCGACCGCAGACAGAGTGCGGGCACACCCAGCCAAGGTCACTGAGCACGGGGACTGCAGAGCTGAGTGCGCAGCAGACCATGGAGTGCACCCTGCCCTCTCTCAAGCTCTCTGGGTTACGAAGCCAACTCAGTCCCTGCTCTGGGTCTCCATGTCTCTGTCTACACGATGCAGGGCTCAGACTAAGGAAGTTCTCCTCCAGGCTCAGAGCTGACTCAAAACTAAAAACAACAACAAAATGGATAGATTCACACTGCTTTCAGCAGCCAAAACAGTTCCTTCACTAGAATGTGGACAGAAATGTGCACCGGGCCAGGCGGACACACCTAGGCTGAGCTCACTTGGGTGTCACAGGTGCTCACGTGAATGCTGAATGTGGGAATGAAGGAGTGAATCAACATAGAAAGGAACTGCATTTTTAGAAGATTCTGGAGAAAAGGCTTTCATACCAAGGGATGACAAGATCCAGGGCCAGAGGAGAAAAGGGCAAGCCAACCCAAGAGAATGTGGCTGTGCTGCTCTGGGAGTCCGCAGAAGCAGCGTGGCTACCACGGCTCTGCTGTTCTACTGTGTTAAGGCCTGGCTTACGCATTGTCAACAGAAATGGGAGCGATAAGAAAGAGGGACAAAGAAATGTGGGGATGCATGGTGGAAACAGCGAGGGCAAGGGGAGGAAGCATTTCCAACCTAACACACCTTCCAAAATATGCATCCTGACCAGCTCCGATCTCTCCGGCCGGCAACGAATCTTCCGTTTCAGATAGTCTTCTGTCTACAGAAAAAACACACCAAGAGGATCTCAAATCCAGGATACAAGTTATGGCATGGAACCTCTGTAGCCCGCCGCCCCCATATCTACTTCCAGTGCACCTGCACGCCCCCACCCCTGTCAAGACTATCTGTTTCTTGGAGGCTGAATTACTAATGTATTTCTTAAAAATCTATTACTTGTCCTATCATAAAAGTAATATGTTCATCAAAGAAAATTTAGAAAATTACAAAGTAAAACAATAAGAAAAATTTTAATGCCCCACTGTATTTTGGAGTATTTATTTCCAATCATTCTTCCATGCAGATGTCTACTTTTGCAGAGTTGTAATCATAGTGAATATAATTTTATATCTTGTTCAAAAAATGTAGCATGTGATCTCATGAGCATTTTCCATTTATTTTGAATGGCTGCCCAACGGAATACTAATTCTGATATACGGTGTCATGGATGTAGTTCCTTCAAGTGAACCAAAGCATTCCCTGGCCAGTCCCAGCACCAGCCCACTGCTCTAAAGCCCAGGTGGCCCCAGGTCTGACTCCAGAGTCTGTGGCTCTTAACTACTCTCCAGAAGTTTTCAAACCATAGGTCAAAACCATGAGCAGGTCAAAACCAGCAAGATAGGACAGGACAAGGTAGACTAGCGTCGAGTAGAAAATAACAAGGCAGGGCACGATGCCTGTGGGAACGGGAAAGCCCTGGCGCTTGCCTACACCTCGGAGCTCTGACCAGGCAGTGGTGCCCTGCAGGGGACGGCTCTGGGTCTGTCACTCTGCCCCATCTGCAGGAGGCACTGGGACTGCCATGGCTGCTGCAGAAGATGCCAGAACAGGTGTCGGACACCACAGGTCTTCCCAGGCATCAGAGGGAGGCGTTTTCTAAGCCACCTGACATTCTGAACTGTGGCCGAGGATGAGTTAGAATCCAGCACTAATTAAGAAAATACCTGGGGCACCTGGGTGGCTCAGTGGGTTAAGGCCTCTGCCTTCGGCTCAGGTCATGATCTCAGGGTCCTGGGATCGAGGCCCGCATCAGGATCCCTGCTCAGTGGGGAGCCTGCTTCCTCCTCTCTGCCTGCCTCTCTGCCTACTTGTGATCTCTCTCTCTCTCTGTCAAATAAATAAATAAAATCTTAAAAAAAAAAAAAAATACCTGAAGCCCACAGACCAAGGTTTGAGCCCCAGCTTTGCCACTAGCTGAACAACGGAGTTAACCTCTCTTAGGTGCAGCTACGAAATGAAGAGAAGAGCACCTAACCCCTAAGAGCCCAAGTGAGCAGAAACAAGAGAACGACATCGCTCGGCCTGTGGAAGCAATCGGTAAGTAACGGCGGTTTGACTGAGCTCCAGTGAGCTCCTTGCCTACTCGCGAAGCAGGCCAGGTAATGGCACTGAGTCTTACAGCTGGGTTGGGGGCCCAGACAGCACCTCTCCCCCACTGTATTCTCCACTCCTTCCAGTAACTACAACAGTGTAGCTTGTTACTGCTTTGATTCCCGGTCTAAGACCTCATTCTTCTCACTCACTCTAAGAATTAATCATAATTTTCCTTAGAAATTTTAAAGAAATAAAATAAGACATTAAGGAAGTCTTAGATATTTCAGTCTCTGAAAGAGCTGCGGGTCTTAGGAAGCCCTGACCCTCCACTGGGGAGGTTCTCTTTCCTTGTCTTTTGTGTAAAGGAAAAAGTGAGCGGGGTGGAGGGGAAGCATGTTCTGGCGACTTCCCCATCTCTGCCCACACTGGGCAGCAGACTATCCCCCTGAGGCCCCTGAGGGAACTGAAACCAAGGGGGAACAAGGCAGCAGGCCAGGTGCAGTGGCAGGAACCAGGGCTCGAACTGGGGGCCCAGCTTCTGCATCCATCGCCTCGAGCAGACACTGGCTACTCAGGGCACATGGAGACAAGTGAGGTTTCCTGCCCCTCGGAATGCCCTTCCTGGAGGAGTGTGGCCAGTGCAGCCAAGGACGTGGAAGACCAGTCCTCAGCAGGCTTTTCCATAGCCGTTCGTGCCCTAACATCTATAAAAGGGCAGGTGGAATTAAAGATGGGAAAATACTAGTGGTCTCCAAAACAACAGGAGGGAGGACTGCTGATCATCATATACCCTTAAATGCGGTAAAGGAGAAATCCTGGTCACATTTCACGCCACGCTGTGAGATGGCTGGGGCGGGGACGGAACAGGAAAAGGCAGCGCTTTGAGTCTGGAACTGAGGTGCGGGCTGGCCCCTTCCACTAGACTGGAAGGAACACACCTGCAATGCAGCGGGCTCTGGAGGCCCTCGGGGAAGAAAGGCCTTACCCTGGCCCGCTCCAAGCTCCTTCTCTGTTCATGAAACGCAGCTGGACTTTTCAAAGCTGTTGGGAAAAGAATCATAAAACAATTACTTTTATGAAGCATCATGTGTACAGCAATAATTTACAGTGGAGAAAGCATTTTAAATTCAAGTTAATTTTAGCAATGCTAACTCTTATCAGCGGAAGTGAAGAAGAACATGGCACCTGAGTAAGCGCGTATCTCTATGGCTCAGCGACCCCATTAAAACCGTTTTGGTTACTTTGTTCCTCACCAGAACAGTCGCTGCCTAAACTTGGGCTCTATCAAGTGCACCAATGGAATACAACATAAGAGAATATCCTGGACCCAATATTTGACCATTAGCTGCACAATCCTTATTGATCAGTCAACCCTCCAGAAATGTGTGCTGGGCCCCACCTCACTCTGACGGAGACAGGGACACAGACAGGAGCACAGCTGCATGTCGGGTCCACCTCACTTCTTCAGCCTAATTAGGAATCACAAAGTGACCAAACTTACACCAGAAAGACATACGTCTGCTTGGATGCCATTTCCTTCTTCACGTCACCTAATATAATACTGCTGCTAAAATTACCTTGAATTTCATCTCTGAGGACTAAAAGAACTTCACAGTAATTGTGTGGTTGACCCTGGTGCACACAACCAGCAGCTGACAGAAGGGCTCACTACAGACCCTGAAGCCTACCGCTACACCGAGCACAGCTCTCGACTGAGCAAACAAGACCAAACCCGGACCAAATCTCAAACGTGGCACAATGAAGAGAGTTTTGTATCAAACACTTGGCTATAAAGACAAAGGATGGGTTGGGACACCATGAGGGTAAGAGGGAAAAAGGCCTGACTCACTTCAAGTAGGGAACAACAGCAATAAGAGAGAAATTTACAAGACAGTGGTCAGTTTCACTTCTGCTGCCCTAGAATTTCAGAACAGCTGTGAAACTGTGTGTGGAGATAACTTTTGATAGGCTGCTGGCTGTGGTAGGAGCGCAGGGGAGAAGCTAAAAGTAGCAAGAGCACAGATATGACCCTATCCTGCCTGGGCCTTTGTGCTTCCTCCCCCATCCCACTCCTGGGGGCTGGGCCTCAGCAAAACAGTCCCAGCAGAAAGATCTAAATGTCCCAGCACTCCTTATTTAAAAAACAAACATTTCTGAACTCTTAGAATAAAAAAGAATCATTTAAAAAGATCAGTTGGGAGCCCTCCCTGTCTTCTAACAGCAGGGGGAGCTCTAGATTTAACAAATAATCTCTAAGAGAAACCAGCCGGCCTCCCTCCCCACCTACCAGAGCATTCCAGGGCACTACCCAGGCTACCCCAGCCCTAAGCTGGGGAGATCTTGGGCAGTTCAGTAGTGGGTAAGCAGACAGCTCCTGCACCTGCTTCTACTGGGTAAAGCTGGTTCATCTCTTAAAACCAGTCTCCAAAAGTCCTGATATGCCGAAATCTTCCTGGGAAGAGGGTGTGATGGACCGCTCTCATAGAGGAGACAGTACATACAAAGAATCAAAGCAAAAACTCAGTGCCTGCCCCACCACACCCCCAGCTTCCTTTCCGCCTTATTCCTCTGCACAGCACTCGTCACCACAGACACTCTTCCTAACTGGCTGATGGTCAGACTCCCATCAGGACACACTCCATCAGGGCGTGACTCTTTCCTTCGCCCACGGTGCCCAGCACATAATTCACTCAATGAATTAATGAATATTCTGTAAGATATGAAACAAGGTGTACACTACTGACAGGAAAGCGAGAGGGTTCTGTGGTAGAGCTCTAACCCTTCTAAACTTCCACTTGAATGGCCAGAATTTTGGCTCTCATCTGGGTTCAAAACTTCGCAGAAGTCCCAGACAGAAAAACCAAAGGAACTGTGGTATTCTCCTGGGTTCTAACAATCATGACTAGTATGACACAGGGGACTGCATTCTGGGTCTCATTTTCTTCTTCCGTAGAGTGAGAATCTGCCCACCTCTCAGGACTCTTGTAAGAGTTGGATGAGAGTGGAGCGCTCAGAAGCAAGCAGAGCACATTTACATGAACGTGAAGTGCTACTGTCACCAGATGCAGTGATGTAGCTGAATCACAGGTTCAATTCCCACACACGCCTGCTAGTGTTGGTACCACCGCCGCACACCGAGCTAAAACCCCCGTTAGTTTGCTGCTTCAACAGCCTACCTTGGCTATCCCAGGAGATAAGGCACAAATCGAATTTATGGAAAAACTCACAAAGCACAGAATTTCTAGATGGAAGGGGAGTCCATCAAGGATGATGCAGCATCAAGGATGATGCAGCACCAAGGGGACCAAGAGGCAGGAGAACCGGCTGTGGCATATATGACTTCCTGTTTGGTAAGGGAACTTCCACGTAACAGCAAAGGTGAGATTAATATTTATGGAGTGCCTACTTATGGGGTCGACACTGTTCCAGATATTTTAAACATGTTATCCAACTTACTATTCCTAATGATCCCGTGTGGTAGGTAATACTCCAATTTGTAGATAAGGATAGGCTCAAGAGGACGGCAAAGGCTAGCAGGTGGCAGAGTTAGGATGACAACCTCACTCCATCACACCCTCAAGTCAGACTTCTTCCCATTCCTCTGGGTCGATTTTTTAACTTCAGAAAATAGAGAAGGACGACCCTATCAGATGGGGAGGCAAGGTGGCTTCAATTACATGTACTGCCTGAACAGAGGGCTGAGTACAGGCAACTGGAAAGGTCAGCTTGACCACAGCACTGAGCAAAACAGGTGTGGAGAGGGGTT
The DNA here is from genome assembly GCA_002007465.1 of Ailurus styani. Lineage (NCBI taxonomy): Eukaryota > Metazoa > Chordata > Mammalia > Carnivora > Ailuridae > Ailurus > Ailurus styani. The sequence continues at coordinate 21,228 of LNAC01000812.1, read as the reverse complement.
CAAAGTGACCGCAGGCACAGAAAGCCACGGTCTGAAGCCTGGGGCTCACCACAGAGCTCCAGGGACAGCCTTCAGCACTGATACTAGGGAACAAGTGGGAGGGGTAATGAGAGACCAGAGGAATTCGTCAGCTGCTCAGGGCCTGATCAAGAGAACCAGAAATGAGGACAAGAAAAGAATTCAAGACAGTAATTACCAAGCCCACAAGACTATTTCATTTTATAACAACATGATAAGCACACTGAATCCTCCTACCAATCCACAAGGTAAGGACCCTTCTTCTAATTGGATGTGATGAAAGTAACAGCGCAGTAACCTGTAAGGTCACTCACTGAGTGGCGGTCCCCAGCCCAGTTCTAGTTCTGTCTGCCTTTTCTTCTCTGGTCTCAACCTTCTGACACGTGTGCTGGTTCGGCTTAGTCCGTGAGTAGCCCATACTCGCTCCGTGCTACCCTTTCCCCATTGCTAACTCTGCTCTCTGAGAGCAAGTTCAGCAACTTCAATAGCTATTTCCAACAGAAGAAGGGAGCAAGGGCCCTCTTCCTCCAGGTTGCTGTCAGGATTCCCGCAGGGTGCTCCTCAGGCTTCGGTGGGGAGAGACTGGAGCTGGGACAGCCCAGATGCAGGGCAGTAAAGGTAAGCCCTGGCCCTCCTTGAAGGAGGGAATGGCAGTGTGTAGTCAAAATCACCTGAGGCTTCACAAGCAAGTGCAGTTTTTAAAGTTTAGGCCTCTGCTTGTGGAAAAACCCTAAAAGACTCAAAGTTACCCCATAAATGTGTGTCCAATGAGGAGGGCTACATTTGCCTTGGACGTCCATCTCCCTCCTCCTTTCTGTCTTAATGGCTTTGCCACAAGAGCCAGGACGTTACTCAGAAATTTCATTTCCCCAGAAACTCCTAGGAGGCAGTCTTTGAGAGAAGCCCCCAAAACCGATGCATACCCAAGAACTATTTATGTGGCTTGTGACATGTCTGGGGTGGGAGGGCAGCTTCTGACCCTTTACTCCCACCATCTGGAAGCTGGTTTACTTCCACTTTACTGCTTTATGTGCACAAAGGGAAGTGTGCAGCACATACTGAAAGGAAAAATAACCAAGCTCCTCACGGAAATCAAATCAACAGAAGTGGCTAAGAGGTGTGACGTTCTTAATCACAGTTTCAGTTCTAGATGTGGATGGCGCCCCTGGCTGGCTATAACCACCAATTTATATTGTTTCCTCTCTCCAGTGCTCATTTTCTTTCTCTCCTTACATGTTTGCTGCCTTAATTAAATGAGGGTCTTGTGAACTAAAAAAGAGAAAAGTGGTTTTAAATTTTTTAAAAAAATATACTGCCATCAGCTCCCAAGGGGGAGTTCAATGCCACACTCAGTGTGTCCACCAAGCTTTGCAGTTTACAGTGCAGGAGCACAGGAATCGAGTGGTCAGGATTTAATCTACCAGTAGAGAGGGAGTATAAGAACCCTTAAAAACCAACCTATAGCATTAAATTAGGGCATTAAACCAGCCCCAGATTTACTTAAACATGTAGGCAAATGAAAATCTAGGATCCACAAAACAGTTCTGGAAACAGTTCTGTTCTTTCCTTGCATCTCACCAAGGAAAGACAGCAATTAGCCATCAAGACTCATTTCCTCATTAAGGAGTATTTACTAAGTGCCTGTGTCAGAATGTCACTTTATTAGGTGCTGACATAATAAAAATGATGGTTCCTATCCTCAATAAGATAATTTTGCCAGAAGCTCACCACCAAGTCTATACTCAGAGGAACTCAAGAAGGCTATGAACACAGTACAGCTAATAACAGCAGTCAATGGAGTGCCACCGTCTGAGGAGGCCTTCCTTCAGGCAAGCCTACTGGATTTCTTCTTCCACTGTAGAAGCAGCAGGCACACACACAGTGGATACATAAGTTGGGGGCTTGGGGGCAGGGGGTGAGGTGCAGGAGATAAACACATTTATTTTATTTTTTTTTAAAGATTTTTATTTATTTGACAGAGAGAGAGAGAACACAAGTAGGCAGATAGGCAGCCAGAGAGAGAGGTGGATGCAGGCTTTCCACTGAGTGGAGAGCCCGATCCCAGGACCCTGAGATCATGACCTGAGCTGAAGGCAGAGGCTTAACCCACTGAGCCACCCAGGCACCCCAGATAAATGCATTTAATAACCCAGGTAGGAAATGAGAAATATAGTCATCCATCCATCTATCGAATAAACAATTCTTAAGTATTATGCTAGTCACTGAGGACAAGGATAAACAGAATAGGGTCCCAGCCCTCAAAGGCAGTTCATGGTCTGGTTAGAGAAAAAGAGAAATAATTACAATACAAGATGGAAGTACAATTATAGAGGTAATTTAAAGTGTCACATAGGACAGAAGAGGCAAAATTCAGCCCAAGGGAAGTGTATGAACTGTCCCAGTAAATTTCACAGAGAAAACCCAAATGAACAAAACAGAAACAACACAGACAGATAAGAACCATCTGAGGCTAAAGAAGAGCCAAGAGCATGAAGGTACGAAGGAGCACGCCAAGTTCAAGGGGCTATAAGTAGTTTGATATGGTGGGACCAAGGAGGAGGTTATGTGGCGACAATGAGGTTGGAGGGGTGGCAGAGCCCACCCAGCCCACAAAGACCTTTCATGTGCTACTGCAGGGACTTCTGCATCTGGGAAGATGGAGCAGACATACTGTTCTCTACTCCTTCCACTAAGTACATCTAAAAACTCCAGATGTTACATATATAACAAACATAAGTAGAGGCACCTGGCTGGCTCAGTGAAGGAGCATGTGACTCTTGATCTTGGGGTTTTGAGTTCGAGCCCCATATTGGGGGGACAGTTTACTTAATTAAAAAAAAATAATAAAACAAACAAACCTAAGTAGGTTCTGAAAGGTGAAGAGAAGAAGGCAAGCTGCCTAGGGATCTTGGGACCCGAAGAATGATGCACTGGTGAGTTCTCTGAATTTCCTCTTTATCTCATACATCCCAGACTTGGAGCTGAAAAAGCCAACAATCTAGAAATGCCAGTGGAGGCAGACAAAAAAAGCCACAACAAAACCTACTCTCACGGGCCAAAGGACCAGAAAAAGGGCAACCTCGCCAAACAGAAAACTTTTAGACAATAATCATTCTATTCTAGACACTACAACAAACACCTCACCTGCCACCAGGAGTCTAGACTCTCCCTCCCCACCCTCCGCCCCCTTGTAAGGCTGTTATAATACAGCTCTCCAATACCTCTGCCCAAAGGCATCAAAGAAGGCCAAGTAGGAAGCTGGGGCTTTCATTCTCATCGGCCAGTAACAAATACCCTCCCCACAACCCAAGAAGTAAGTGGAGACCAAACAGGGAGCCTGGACTTATAACCCCACCTAGGAGAAATAAGACACCTCTCCTCTCCCTGCTGTCAGGGGAGGGCTGGTGAAGTCAGGACTTTCACTACAGCTCAGGGCCTTGTTAGGTCACCCCTATCCAGAAAAAAAAAATCCAACATATATCATCCAAGCTCTGGGTGAAGAAGAAAAAAGGTGGGTTGAAAAGTACTTAAAGAAATAAATGGCTGAAAATTTCCCAAATTTGTCAAGAGACCTGAGTCTACAGATTGAAAGGATGAGCAACCCCGTAAGAAATAAACCCAAAGAAATTCATGCCAGGATACATCACAATTAAGCTTTTGAAAATGAAAAACTTGAAGGCAGCCAAAGGGAAAACAATTTGAATGACAGCAAATTTCTCATCAGAAACCAAGGGGGCCAGCAGAAAGTGGCGTGATATTTTTCAAGTGCTATTAAGAATTGTATCCAGAGATCCATATGTAGCCACCACATTAACCAAGGGAGTGACATAAACAGACCTTGCATGATGGGTGGTGGGGGATACTTCTTGATGTTTTATATGAAAAAATAAAATAAGCAGAAACACAGCTGGTAATTGGTACATACTCATTTCACCCTCCATGTCTACACTCACATGCTTCCCTTCCCTGCATCCCCTTTTAATTCTGAATCTATGAAACCTACAAATACACTGGAAGAATAATGAACACCCCTATAACTATGACCTAGATCCACCAGTTATCTTTTAGCCATATTTGTTTTCTCTCATGTAGACACGCATGAGCACACACACACACACACACACGATTTTTGTTTATAGAATCACTTGAAAGTTGCAGATATCAAGAAATTTCATCCCCAAATTCTTTAGTGTGCATTTCCTGAGAATAAGGACATTCTCCTACAGAACAAAAATACCTTTATCGCACCTAAGAAAATAAACATCGATTCGATAATACAGTCTAATTTACAGTCCATATTTGAATTTCCTCAGTTGTCCCCTCCCCAAATGTCTTTTATAACCTTTTCAATGTTCCCTGCAATCCAGGATTTAACTGAGAACCAAGCACTACATTTGGTTGCTGTCCCTTCAGTCACAATCTTGCCTTTTTTGGTTTTTGTGACACTGACCTAAGTATCTAAGCCATCTGTCTTACAGAAAGAATGTCCTATATTCTGAATTTGTTTCCTCATGATTGGATTTAGGTTAAACACTTTTGGCAAGGAGACTCCACAGGTAATGTGTAACTCTTGGTATTAGAGAACAAATAATACCATGTTGCCCAACCACTGATGGTGCTAAAAGTTTGAAAGGCTGACAGGAGATGTCTCCATCTTAAAAGTAGCACTTCCTCCTTTGTAATTAATATGTAATTTGTGGGAAAACATTTTGAGGCCATGTGAAAATCCTGTTCCTTAACCACCACTTACCTCACTGTTTTAGCATCTATTGATGACCCCTGCCTGAAATCAATTATGACACTGGGAACAGCAAAATAGTAAGACCTGCATCATTACAAGATCGTGTAGTGGTGATCAAAAGGTCATTCAGAAGAATAAAGTGGAATGACTGGGTGAAGGGTTATGCCATTAACACTCCCAGACTACAGCAGGAGTAAGTTTGGGACAGGGTGGGAGACTGTTCAGTTAGGGGCATGCTGATACAAGCTGATTATGAGACATCCTATCAAGAGATGTGCAAGTGTGTGCATGTGTGTACACGTGTGTGTGTGATGTCATTCAAAGATAATTTGATAGGTTATGTAGAAACAGAAGAACATCCTTGCCAAGCTGAATCTTAAGAGAATCCCAGAATTTAAGTGATTCATCACTAATGACGAAGAGAGCCCAGCAAGGAACCAGAGGCGGCTCTCTGAGGCAGGAGAGAGCTAGGCAAAGCTGCTATCAGGAGTCAGCCTCAAGAATGAGAGTAGGGAGAAGAAGAGAGACAGCACCAGTGGGCAGGTTAGACAAAGTAAGGCTTGCACAGTGTCCAGAGGATTACTGACACTTAGGAAGTGGCCGCTGGTCTTGGAGCCAGGCCAGTGGGCTGCTGGGGCACACTATGAACCAGGAGAAGAGGTGAGGAAGTGGGGTCCAGAGGTTTATGTCCCCTAAAAGGTTAAGATGTACTAACAGTTAATTACTCATTCTCCCAATAAATATTTACTGAGAGCCCATGTGTCAGACTCTGTTTTGATGCTGGGATAGCCATGTTCTCCTGCAGCTTACACTCTAGTGAAGAATGACACATAAAACAAATGAACATGTAACACTGTAGGAGGTGATACAGGCCATGAAGAAATACAAAGCGGGAGTTGAATGACAGAGAGTCGTTCTGTCAGGGCAGGAGCACTTCACTCTCCGGAAGGTCAGGAAAGACTTTCTGGTGTACCGTCTGAACAGAGCCCTGAGGAAGGAGTGAGTCCTGCAGCCATCTGTGGAAGAGCCTTCCAGGCAAGGAGAGCAGCAAGAGCAGAGGCCCTGGGTGGGAAGTGGCCTGAGTGACAGAAGGCCTCCAAGAGGCCAGGGGAGCAGAGCAGAGCGAACAAGGCGTGGCAGGAGACACGGAGAGAAGGGTGAGAGAGGGGTAATCACTGGAGCTTTGTAGGACTTCGGGCTTTACTCTGTTTTCAAGTGGTACTAGAGGAAATGACATGAGAAGAAGAAATAAAGTAGGACTGTGTCTGCCAACCTAGCAACGGACAAAAGGGCTCCTAAGAGTAATGCAGAGTTGCTGCAAACGGCTTCCCTGTTCTCCCTGATGTTTGTATAGTGTGTTGGGAATTATCTTCCTTGAGCCTCTTGGGACTTATTATTTTCCACAATTCATACTGGAGAACTGACTTGCCTAAGATCACATCCTAATCAACTACAGAATGGAGATCAGACTTTGTTTCTTCTGATTCCAAAATTCAGATATTTTTGTGTGTCTATATTTCAGCATAACAGAGGTAGGAGGAGGGGATGGGGACTGGGGACACAAAAGATAATCTCTGATCAAGTATCTCCTTTTCCCCCCAAAAATGTGATAGTTACAAAACAAAACAAAAACACACAAAGAAAAAAAAACCTCAGTGATTTTAATCTGACCTTTTGCATTTTGTTTTCATCTCCTGGCTATTCCTCTAAGAGATGTTCCTTTGTCCTTTTCTCTAATACAGGCAATGGGACAGAAGTGAGGACTTCAGATATAACCTCAAAAAAAATGTCAAGGAGACACACATTCTGCCATTCCTCTTCCCTCCAGCTGTCTCTCGAAGGGGGCCAACATAGCAGGAGAACTCACTATATAACCAAACTCCTTCCAAAGTTAATGGAGCCTCTTGCCACATCCCTGGGCCTACCACTAATCTGTCACACCGCTCCAGGTAGTTCATTAACTTGACCAAATGGACCACTGACATGGGATGGGGCCCCCAGCACTGGAGACAGGGACTCACAAGCTGTCCACACTGGGTCATTCCATAAGCAGTAGCCTCAACTGTCCTAGGAGTTTGTCATCGCTCTTGAATCACACAGACAGGCTATCCTCTACTAGAGAATTCCTGTGAGAAGATAATAACAAGGATCTATACGACCACTAAAAATGAAAAGGGGAAAGATTTCAGCAGCCTTTGGTCCAGTGTCCCTCTGAGCGCAGCCGGAGAGTCAGCGGCATTAGTGTGTCTCTCTCTCTCTGCAAGACTCTCTCTGGGAGACAGGTTCCTGGGCTTCAAGACTTACTCTTTATTAAGCTCTATGAGGATTCTGGTGCCACTAAAATTCAGAACCCATTGTTTCCTTAAGTCCAAAGGCAGAGGAAAGGTGTCACCCCAGATGGGAGAGGATTTTTATTTGCTCCTCTCCAACACCAGGGGCTAAGTGACCATAAAGTACACCTAGTAAGGACTTGATAACTTTTTTCAACAGCTTAGTTCCAAATTTCAACTCTGCTATCTATGTAGGGGCCCACAAATTTGGAAAGTTTAATCTCCTGCGCCCTTTTCAGGTTCACTGCTCTGCGTTGCAAAGCATGCATTTTTGAGAGTCAAAGGATCAGGTCTTTTTGCAATTCCCCTCCCACCCCAGTAAGGGCCTAGTTCAGCTGGGATGGATTCCATACCCTACTGCTTGTATCTAGAGCCTGGCGATCACACTCCATAGAAGGCAGCTCTAGAAAGGAAGTGCGAGGAGCCCAGAGGACTGCTGGAAACAGGGGAGGGTCACTTACACACCCGAGTGATGAAAGCACAGATGTCAGCCATGTCACTGGTGTGTGAGGGTTTACACCATCTTTATGTGTAATCAGACTCTAAGGACTCTGCATCCGGGCAGAGCAGGGGCTTCTAACCTCGGGCACACTGTGCCGCCACAGAGCATCCGTGAATCCCCGTAACTGTGCTGGGAACCTGCCCAGAAAACTGTGTGGCGAAGGGACAACGTAAGATTGTCTAAGGAGCATCAATGGCACAAGAGAAAATTAAGAAGCTCTGATCTAACTAAGGGTTACTATGACAGAAATGGAAAGATGCCCCTGGCCTTCAAACCTCACAGCTGGCAGAAAGGAGCAGCAACTTGGAAGCAATTTTACTGGGGGGGGGGCTCAAAAATGAAGGGGTTACACTCACCCCCCCACTACCAACTTTCACCTAACCTCGCTAACTGTGGGTCCTGATCTGATGCTGTTTTCAGCTTTCAAAATTGAAACCGCGGGGGAAGTACAGCAGGCTATCATCATAAAATTCCTGTCATTAAGAACCATTAGTCTGTGACCTTCAGGAATTAGCATGGACTTTGGAGCCAGGAGACCGCATTGGCTCTGCCTCTATCTTTCAGTGGTGGTGTGATGGGGGGCAAGTCACATGACCCCTCTGAGCCTCAGCATCCTCACCTACAAAATGGCAATTATACAAACCACTGCACTGATGGCTGTTAGCACTAAATAAAGTGAAAGTGCTTTGCCAGCTGCTAGAGGCTCTGTTAAACGTTAGGCACTGTTACGGTTTTAGCTTTTTTCCTGTGCCATCCTCCTGCGTGTGGAATCAAATGCTGACAGCTAACTGGGGTTGACTTCCAATTTTTGTCTTACTGTTTTTAGCTGTCATACCAAAATGCCTACGGTAATATCCTGCAACAAAGACATTAACTAAAGAGTTGTGTCGACAGTTCCAGGGACTGGCCATGACAATGGAAACCAGAACTAAATCCGTGTGAATTGAAGAGCGAGCTGGGTGGTGGAGCGTGGGCAAGGGATCACACACTCTGGTGCAAGTGAGAATCCAAACAATCAGAAAACGTGCTGCATGCACATCCTGTTTTGGTTCTCAGACTTGCCACCACCCCTATTTTGGCACCTGGGTTGTCACCCCCACCCAAACCAGCAGGAAAGCCAGTGACCAAGAATAAATGTAAAAGTGGAGACTCAGGATGCTGAATCTTCTTCCCAGAAATGCAGAGTCTCCAAGCTTGCTCCAGAGTCTCACAACCTTGACCCCACGGCAGTGAAAGAGACTGAAGACTGGGGAAACAAGGTCAGTTTGCAATCTTCTATAGCATGAATATCAGCAGGTACATTGAATTCCAAAAGATTAAAATATGAGGGGCCAAAGATGGTGAACTTGGTCTTCTGAGTTTCCCTCTGACATCTATGGCAACCACATTTATATCCACCTCTCACATCACAGCCCGGACTAATGCTTCTGGATCAGCCAATTATCATCCCAGCATATGCTCCCCAGGTGAAGCAACCCCCCCGCCCCCGGCCCCCGCCAAAGCTACTGCCTCTTATTGAAGACCCATTATCAATAGGCTTAAGTCATCTGTGTAGATAAAAGCTCCAAATTACCTTTGCCCTTCTGCAGATCGCATCCCACTGGGCTGAAAATGTTAAATCACCACATCAGCAGACACTATGAGGTCCCCCCTTGAGTATGTGATTCTTTAAGTCTGTAATTGTACAGGTAAAATCTGTGAGTAGTTTCAACAAGTGACTTTATAAACTCCTTCACTCCATTTACTACCTTGAAAAGAAATTGGCCTTGGATATCTCAGGCACTTCAAGGTTTATGATTATTTTTAAAGATTTTATTAATTAATTTATTTGAGAGAGCAGGGGGAGGAACACAGGGAGAGGGACAAGAAGACTCAGCCTTGAGCATGGAGCCTGAGGCAGGGATCACTCCCATTACCCAGGGATCAGTATGACCTAGATCACGACCTGAGCCAAAATTAAGAGTCAGACACCCAACCAACAGAGCCACCCAGGTGCCCCCACTTCAAGAATTATTAAATAAAATTGAATACCTACTGTACTTTTTAGATATTAAATTGTATCAAGAACTCTTATCAAGAAGACTACTTTTGACGACCTGTTCAACAGAGCTCCCTGCTGGATTCTTCTTTGGATTCAACAATGAATATGCTGAGAACATATACATACAACTCACTCTAGAGTCCTATTTTGGGATTTGTTACTAACTGGCCAAAGAGGATGACGCTAGTCACTCACCACTGAGTGAATATACCCTACAATAGCAGGGAAGAGGTCGCGGTATCCATCAGAAATGAAACATATATAACACTCGGGAGTGACACGATCAGTTGGTCTTCTGCGATGAAAGAGAAGATTCCTGAGGTCACGTGCCTGACACAATTTTCTCTGGGCTTCAGATCTAGGATCAGGTTAGCCCCAATCCTGGGACACACATTTTACAATGGTATTTCTCAAATGCCATGTCACCTTGGTATACAACTACAGTGAAAAGGTCACATTTCTGGGCTAAAGAAACATCATCTCAATTAGGCAGGGTTCTCTGAATCTTAAAAAGAAAAAAACAAAAACCCCACAAAAAACCTGTATTGTATGCCTGAAACTAATGTTAATTATATATCAATTTTATTTATTTTTTAAAGATTTTTATTTATTTATTTGAGAGAGAGAGAAAGGGGGAGAGAGAGCATGAGAGGGGAGAAGGCCAGAGGGAGAAGCAGACTCCCCATGGAGCTGGGAGGCCGATGCAGGACTTGATCCCAGGACTCCGGGATCATGACCTGAGCCGAAGGCAGTCGTTCAACCAACTGAGCCACCCAGGCGCCCAATTTTATTTTATTTTAAAGATTTTATTTTTTTGTCAGAGAGAGAGAGCAAGCACAAGGTGGGGGAGGGGCAAGCAGAGGGAGAGGCAGACTCCCTGCTGATCAAGGAGGCCAATGCAGAACTCCATCCCAGGACCCTGGGACCATGACCTGAGCCAAAGACAGACACTTAACCAACTGAGCCACCCAGGTGTCCCTAAAATTTTATTTTTAAAATATTTATTTAAGTAATCTCCACACCCAACATGGGGCTCAAACTCATGACCTTGAGATCGTCACACACTCTTCCAACTGAGCCAGCCAGGTGTCCCAATTCTACCTCAACTTTATTTTTTTAATAGGTTATTTATTTATTTATTTATTTGACACAGAGAGAGGGATTACAAGTAGGCAGAGAGGCAGGCAGAGAGAGTGGAGGAAGCAGGCTCCCTGCCGAGCAGAGAGCCCGATTCGGGCCTCGATCCCAGGACCCTGGGATCATGACCTGAGCTGAAGGCAGAGTCTTTAAGCCACTGAGCCATCCAGGTGCCTTCTACCTCAACTTTAAAAAGGACATAGGCAACTAGGTCTTTCATGCAAAGCTGAATGGATCATAGGAACATCTGTGAAGGCCAGCATCTAGAAGAAGGACAAGCCTGAGGGCATGGACTGGACTGGAGGCAGTGGGCAAAGTGTGGGGTTTGGGGGATGCCTTTTCTGGGCCCCTACTGGAAAGGGACACATGCCACAGAGACTACCACAGAGCTTCTAGCAACCCCCAAGTGGACTGGAGCAAATAGGAAATAATGGAAGGCCGGTAAGGATCTGCTCTCACCCCAGCCCCCACCCAAAGTAGCCAGTGGGACTAACCTGAACACTATAACACTTCATTTAAAACAAGATAAATGACATTTCCTTGAAGCCTATGCTTTTGTCATCTTAAATCTAAGTTCTAAAAGAAAAGGGCAATTCAGCCTCAAACCAGACCCTCATCCGCCCTGGAATCACCACTGTGTCCCCACTGGTGAACATTTCTGTCTCTTGGCAAGTGGCCCAGAAATTTAAAAAAACATTTCCAACCCAGACACTTACTTGTTTTGTTTGTTTTAAGAGAGGTTAAAGAAGAAATATCCACTGCCAGGAGAGAGTAAGCTAATAAAATGATAGTCCTGTTAATATATGACCAAAATAGGAACAATCTTTTAACAAAATAGTAACAGTCTTAACAGAACACTATGTTGTCCAGTGGTTCTTTGACTCTTAACAATTTTCAGCAACTGTTTTTTAATCTGTGGGTAGAAAGAAAAAAGGAAGAAGGATTTATTGAAAAACAGTTCCTGTTCCAAACACTGGTTTTGAGAGAAATTAATGAGCTATGTGGTGGGGGGGGTAGATCCAAGCTAATGCTCCTCTCATTCTTTCTTTTTTAAAAGATTTTATTTTATTTATTTGAGAGAGAGAGAACATGAATAAGGGAAGAGGGGCAGAGGGAGAGGAAGAGTGAGGAGCAGATTCCCCACTGAGCAAGAAGCCCGATGTGGGACTCGATCCCAGGACCCTGGGATCATGACCTGAGCCAACGGCAGATGCTTAACCAACTGAGCCACGCAGGCGCCCCAACTCCTCCCATTCTTAACTGAGAATAACACTGCCTGTATTTCAAAAGCATGAACAATATATCACCTCATTTATTTCCAAACTAACTCTGTGGTGAGGTAAGAAGGGTTATTATTTCTTTTTTATAAAAGTAGAAGTTGAGTTCAGAAAAATTAACAGAGTTGCCCAAAGTCACCTTGTTCCTAAGTGGCACAATAAGGTCTAAAACTCCACTAATACAATAGCCACCAGTCACATGTGACTATTTAAATTAATTAAAGTTAAATTAAATTATAAATTCACTCTTCACTTAAGCTAGCCACATTATGAGTGCTCAAACAGCCCATATGGCTAGTGGCTGGTGTTACAGAATATTTCTATCATTGCTAAAAGTGCTATTGGACAGGGCTGGTCTTATGGCTAGTTCTTTTGTTTTGTTTGTTTTTATTTTATCTTATTGTGCAGGGTGGGGGGGTGCAGGGACACAGGGAGAGGGAGAGAGAAAAATCTTAAGCAGACTCCACAGCCAGTGTGGAGGCTGACGCAGGGCTCGATCTCACAACCCTGAGATGGTGACCTGCACCAAAATCAAGAGTCAGATGCTTGGGGTACCAAGATGGCTCAGTCCGTTAAGTGCCTGCCTTTGGCTCAGGTCACGATCCCAGGGTCCTGGAATCTAACCCTGCATAGGGCTCCCTGCTCAGCAGGGAGTCTGCTTCTCCCTCTCCCTTTGCCTCTCCCCAGCTTATGCGCTGTCTCTCTCTGTGTCAAATAAATTAAAAAAAAAAAATCTTAAAAAAAAAAAGTCAGATGCTTAACTGATTGAACCACCCAGGCGCCCTTGTTTGTTTTTAGCTTTTAAAGATTTTATTTTTAAGTAATCTCTACATCCAACGTGGGGTTCGAACTCACAACCGGGAGAAGAGTTGCGCACTCCACTAATGAGCCAGCCAGGTGGCCCCATGGCTAGTTGTTTTGAATTCTAGTAACCTTGGGGAAAAGATCCTATGCTATCCCCAAGTCACTGGATGACAGAATTAAATTACAGCCTCTTTGTCATTACAAGAAACTCTGCAGCTTCATGAAGTTGGTTTATCGTCTCAGGGGTTACAAAAACAAAAATCAGTTTTAAAAGAGCTTTACCAAAATGGAATTGATCCATATATACTAAGGAAAGAGAATATGGAAACTCAAGTTTGTACATTTGATGAGAATAATATAAGTACTAATTCCTAAGTTATAAATAAAAATATCATTAAGAAGAAATTTAGGGGCGCCTGGGTGGCTCAGTGGGTTAAGCCTCTGCCTTCGGCTCAGGTCATGATCTCAGGGTCCTGGGACCAAGGCCCACATCGGGCTCCCTGCTCGGCAGGGAGCCTGCTTCCTCCTCTCTCTCTGCCTGCCTCTCTGCCTACTTGTGATCTCTCTCTCTGTCAAATAAATAAATCTTTAAAAAAAAAAAAAAAAGAAATTTAGCTTCAGAAGATGAGAGACCACAGTAATCAATCCTAACATAGTAATCAATCCATTAAATAACCTCTTGTCAGAGTTCAAAAGAAATTTCTTCTTGGTGCAGAGATTGCTATAATCAGATGAACAGGAGGAGGTTTCCAGCTAACGCTGGGGCCCCATAAAATGACAGATGAGCCATGGGCTACACCTGGGCCACACGGTCTCTATGTGGATCACTCAGCTAACACTGACAGCTGAAACGTGACAAAGGGATCAAACTGCAGAACTAAGGGTTAGGGAGTCAAGATACAGCCAAGTTTATTAAAAATACAGAGTGGTGGGGATTCATTACATAAAGCCACTCTTTACAGATTCGATGTGAGATACACAGCACCTATTTGCAGACCCACAAGCCAGTCAAAATTAGCTGACTAATTTGTTCACTTTTCCACTCAGCAACACGTTTGAGTACCTCTCAGTTTGTGAGTCTTCTAGATTGACAGCAATTGGCTGCCCTCTCTGAACTGTGATGCCCTCACACTCTTTGGATTCTTCTAACCATTCAGTAGTTAAGGGTCACCAATGGCACCAGCTGGATGCCCACAAATGCCATTTAAAGGGGGGGGGGGAAGCTCACTCAAGCAATGGAGCAAGGTCCTTAGAGAACCTATTGGACAAAACTAATGATTTCGTCACGTGCTTGCCAAGGTGTTTCCACTACACACACACAGGAAAACAGTGAACTGAGGTTAATGGTAGCACAGAAACATGCAACTCTAGGCTTTTCTCAAGGACTCACAATAGCGTAACAAAAGGCTGAGAAGGAAAAGACAGACTAGGTTCTTTTTTCAAATCCAGGAGACTTTTTCTCACTTGTCTGGGTCAGAAGAACTTCCATGTTTTTCTATAAAAGGTTATTCCTCTGCAGCAGCTCTCACTGCTAGAACGTTTTTCTCCATTTTCACCTAAACCTTATGACCTAGTACACCCTTAAATATCAAAGAGAAAGGCTGTCGGGAAAGCTCTGTTTGAAAACAAAGTGTACCACACGTGACCCGTGTCTTCTATGAATCTTCATTCTGGTACAGCAGCATTTCTGGCCTTAATCTTGGACTTAACCTTGGCCTTAACCTTGGACTTAAACAGGGGCTTCCTATCTGTGCCATCCTTCCTCTCCCTCAAGATATGCAGAGCTTCAGACATTATTAAAGAAAGCTCAGGGCCTGGAATATGCAATCCTTTGCTATCTGGCACTCTGTATTTGGTAGGGTTTATATAGTGTTAAATTTGAGACACATGTTTACGTGAGGAGAATGACAGATGCTGGGAAATGATCCTGTTTAAAAACACATCAGAAACCAACTTCCATACCCCATAGTTTAGATACCACGAACAGAGCATATCAAGCAGCAGAGAGGGGTATGTAGGAATTGGGAGAGGCTTTAATCCCCTGCGCTTTATGAAAGGCCATACTTCAGCTCTGAACGATATGCAGAACATGAACAACCCTGAAGGCAAGGAAGCCACTGAAGACATGTGTCCCACAGATCTGCGGTCAGACTGAAAGCCAGTCCTACATGGGAACTGTGTAGGAGTATTCTGGAAGATGAGGTGGGTGGGTTTTCTTCCCAGAGCTATAAATAAAATTGGAATGAGAAGAATTTGATAAAAGATATAAACAGAGAAATGATGAGGCAGAATACAGCCATGACTACATCACTCCCTTCCCCCAGTTCCAGGGCCTACCCACTTCCTCAGTTGTACAACAAACTTACATGTAAATGCACTTCAGAGAAACCCCTCAGGCCATCAAGGTGGGAATGGAAGTGGACCCTTCAAACCAGATGTTACTTTTTCAGGCCTCCAAATCTCCAACAATCAACAGTTTTTTGGTCACTTACAAGCTGCTTCCAATACTGCGCGATATTCTTTGGCAGCCGTGGCATGGAGGGGGAGAGGTGGGGCTGGCGGAGGAGAACAGGTGGCGGGAGGTCAGGGAGGCCGAGGGTGTTGGAGTCTACAACAGGATAAGGACAGAGAGCGCAGGGCTGTGATGAGGAAGAAGTGACGCCCAGGGTGCGGGTTGACAAAAACAAAAACAAAAAACAAAAAACAAAACCTTAGGACCCTATCCATGTATCACCTAGTATGTAGATGAACAGGGAATTTCACACCTGAAACTACTGCCAGGCATTAACATTCTCTCTCAGAATCTAAGAGATTGTGATCTACTTCCTTCAGTAGAAAAGCTGAAAACCAAGACTGTGTCCATAGCTGAAGGCAGATCTTGGCAGGAGGAAGATTCAGTATTCTCACAGAAACAGGTAATTTCTATTCCTACAGGAAGGGCAATTATTCTCACTTCACAGATACAGAGAGCAGTGCAGAGTATACAATTAGGTATTCAGAACATTTTAGAACTTGGGCTCCCGACAGAACAGAAGCATTGTTCCAAATTCCATGTCCAGAATCCCAACAAGTTTGCAGGAGTCGTATCTGTTCCTGTCTGTCATTCACATACACACACACACACACATCACACTTTACAACTGCCTGTCTTGAGTCATTCATTCAGTGCCAGGCTCTGGATAAGACACATTCTCAAGGAGCTCAGAGTATGGCTGGAGGGAAATGTATAAGTAGATAACTCCAATACTGGAAGCATCATCTGTCTTTCAACGACATAGAACACAACAAGAAATGCTGAGCAGGGAGCCTGTACTCCATCAGTCGCATTAAGCACTGAGCTCTAGTAGCCCCTGGTACCAAGTATGAGACAGGCACAAGAATGCAGGGCCCTCAACCTCCCTGCAAGGCTTTTAGACCCTGAACATCTCACGGATCTTGAGAAACAGCGTTATACTCTCAGAACTAGTACTGTAATTAGTCAGCACCCCCACAGGATACTGCATTGCTCTTTATTTTGTATATGGGTAAATTTTAGCTACTCAAATAAACTGTTAAATGTCTGAGGGCAGGTACCTTGCTTGAGATTTCTTTAATCTCTCCAGGACTAACTACCTGGGCACAAAGTAGACATTAAACACATGATGTCCCTGGTGAAAGGGACAAGGAGATGAGACTCTGGGTGACTTGTTCCTCCACAAGCATTTACAGAAGCAGATCTGGAATGTTCTGTAAAGCACAGTAGTGCCCTACATGATCACATCACTGACCCACCGCATAAGCAGCCCACTCTATCTGACTCTTTAGGGTTAGGGATGGGAAGTCCTTCACTAGAAAGCCAGAGGAAAGAGCAGCATAATGTGGGTAAGTGGTTTGGAAGTTAACTGCAGTAAATAAGAAGCTGATTTTGAAACTTAAGTTCCTGGCTGATGCTTCGGATCAAAACAGACCTCAGATTCCTTCCACCTGCTATACAGTCCTAGCTCTTAGAAATGGACCTGCCATTATCACGACATGAATAAATCCCNACTGACCCACCGCATAAGCAGCCCACTCTATCTGACTCTTTAGGGTTAGGGATGGGAAGTCCTTCACTAGAAAGCCAGAGGAAAGAGCAGCATAATGTGGGTAAGTGGTTTGGAAGTTAACTGCAGTAAATAAGAAGCTGATTTTGAAACTTAAGTTCCTGGCTGATGCTTCGGATCAAAACAGACCTCAGATTCCTTCCACCTGCTATACAGTCCTAGCTCTTAGAAATGGACCTGCCATTACCACGACATGAATAAATCCCATCCTCACTTGCTTAAAAGGTTACAAGGCTTCCCACTGCACCTAAAATAAAATCCACCTCTTCCGTGTAGTTGAGAGGCCCTCATCCTAGCCCCGCCCACCCTGCCAATCTTAAGTTGGCCTGGGCTTTCCTCACTCACCAGGCCCCAGCCACACCCGCTTCCTTGATGTTTTCAAGCACGTGAGCCTCTTACCTGCACTAGGTGCTTCATTTGTTCTCGATTTTTCCTGACCCTCTGCCTGCTTCTGTGTGGCTGACTCCATCTCATCCTTTAGACCTCAGCTCAAATATTTCCTTCTCAGGGAGGCCTTTCCTGATCATCCTATCCAAAGAGACCCCATCTCATTCCTATTTCTTGTTAACACAACAACTGGCTAATTTACTTTGTAACATTTACCATACCCTGAAATTACCTTATTTTTCTCTTTGTTTATTATCACTATTCTCCTTTTAAACATAAAACTCCTGAGAGCAGGAGCTGGATTTTTCTTGCTGCATCAAGGGCACATACCAGGTTTTCAAATATTCTGAATGAGTAACTGAATGAGGATTAGGAAAACACAGTGGCATTAGGTCACTACTGAGTTAAGGTGAAAAACATTTCTCTCACTCTGAGGCTAGAAGTTGTTGTATGACTTTTCTTTTAACTTCACAGGGTGTGTCCAAGTAGCAGTAACACTCAAGAGAAAAGAAAGAAGAGGGAGAGCCTAAGCTCTCCACTGATGACTTAAAGAGAAATGTCAAAAAGAGCAAAATCTTGCTGGCTCCAGCTTCCACTCAGTTTATAATGCTACTGGTATTAAAAGCAAATTTTCTTCCTTCTAAGAGATTCCAATGTTGGTTTCATTTCTCCCCCAAGCGATGTAGTTGTGCACCTACTAAGCCCAGCTCTGCAATAACCCCATCAAAAGCACCCTCACACCCATGCCAGACAGGGATCTGAGAATCGCACTCTAAATAAAACTGCAGTTGATTCAAAATACCAGGTGGGAGAGGGTTTGCTCTTCCCAAGAACCTGAACACGAAGGCAAAACACATGCAAGAAGCCGGTTCTTTCTCATAATACCCCAGCGCAAGATTTACTCCTCCTGTGAAGGGAAGTGAGTGTAATAAGGAGTAGAAACCCCTCAAAGGAGCAATTCAAAAGCAGAGGATGGTTCAACGGCACTGTTCAACCCAATGCTGTTTGTGTCGCTGAACTTAATACGGGCAGTATCTTAGCTATTAGTAATCGAAAGTCCTTGAACTTGGAAAAACACCAGAAAGAGTGACAAATGAAACCCGTCGCCCCTGTTCTCTGTTAGATGCTCCCCCTGGCCCAGCAGGCACACACGCGCCATCGACAACGAGCTCGAGCGGACGCTGAGCGCGAGGGAGAGGCACTTACGTGGCATGATCCCTTGGCTCACCAGTTCTTCTCGCGTCCGGCGCTGCTGGAGCTTCAACTGCAGCACTGCGGGGCGGCAAAGAGAGAGGAGAGACCGAGGCTCAGTTGGGCATTCCACCACAAGAGACACATTTTCAAATACAAAGAAAGTCTCAGAACAAAAGGGTGTAGTGTGAAAGAAGGATCCCTTTAATCGTGACTGTCTGTAATTGCAGAAGTGGCCTGATACAGCAGGGTTTCCGTATTCTGCTGTGGGCGGCGAGAGGAAGTTGCGAAGGGTCTTGCAGGGCGATAACAATCCACAAAGTACCCAAGTCTTGTCTTGCTCAAAACCTCCTACAACACTGTATCCTCCTCCTAAGACTAAAAAAAATAAGTTCTTAACTCAAAGGAAATAAAATGAGGACCAACACCCAGGAGGAAAAGCTTTCTAGATGTTCTACACTGTCTTCCTGGCAGCATGTGTTTACCATGATGAGTGCAGTGAATGATACCGTGCTCACACAGATCAGGAAGTATAGGTTATTTGTAAAATCTTGCCTTTTGCACCTAAAAATTACACCTATTTTCACCAAACGATGCATTTCTCTAGACCAGAAAACATTTTGCCATCAACACAACTCTTTTCTTCCTCTGTTCACGTCGAGCTTTTTCCTGTTGAGGTGAAACCACCAAGCAGCACAAGTCAAAGTGCACCTGGGATAGGGGAGGGTGACGAGTATTTCTCCCATTTCCACTCTGGCAACACCACCTAAAGAAACACTCAAAGGAATTTTTCTAAAGTTAAAAGTCAGTGATCTCTACGTCAAATGCCAGTGAAATGTCAAGGGCATTACCACTGCATACCATGCAGAAGGACCACAGCACGGCCTGCATTCAGAGGCTCAGAAACAGAAAACATTCAGAGAAGGAGGGTTAGGAGCCAAGGAAAGTCCCTTTATGTGGTTAAGTCTTCAATTATAAAGTCTCTGCAAGTCACAACTGAGAGAGACCTGCTTCTAACAGGAATCCTATTATCTTAGGTTACCTGCCTTTTCCACTCACAGAGCAGTTCTTAAGAAGGCCTCCAAGAACGGCAGAACCATAACTAGGCTCCTGACTACATCTCAAATTCAGCAGGTCCAAAGTAGGATCTTTTTCTCCCAAAAACCTAACCCACTTTCCATCCTTATCTCTTTAAAAAACGGAATCACAATCTGCAATTCCCACAACCCCCTCCTCCAAACCAGTATTAAGGTTTTTGAGCCAACTTCCAACTCCTCCACCTCCCTCACGCTCTTTCTCTTACCAAGTTTGCGGCGCCACAGTTTCACCATGTTGCACAGGCAGCTCCTTGGCTCGCGCCCTTGCTTGCAGAGTACATCTCCCTTTGTAAATGCCCCAGTCAAGGCTGTCCAACTGCTCTTCCTCAGCTACCATGTACTGGCCCAACTGTTTATTCGCTCATTCGGAAATGCCTACACTTTTCACCCACCTACCTGACTCCCAAGCATGCAGAGTCACTCTAGACCTCCTGTGAGCTACCTTTTATCTGTTATAAAAAGTATAGCAGTATTTTGTCCTGTGTAA
Organism: Ailurus styani; assembly: GCA_002007465.1. Classification (NCBI taxonomy): domain Eukaryota; kingdom Metazoa; phylum Chordata; class Mammalia; order Carnivora; family Ailuridae; genus Ailurus; species Ailurus styani. The sequence continues at coordinate 1,134 of LNAC01000812.1, read as the reverse complement.
TAGCTATCCCCTGAATATAGCTCATCTCTCCTACCAGTTTATAAACTCCTGGAGAGCAGACTATATCTTATTAATATATGCCCTCCGTATCACTCAATACACAGTATTTAATAACTGTTTCTTGAACTGAACTTTATCTCAAATACAGTCTGAGAGATCTTATCAGGAAGTTATAACTATCACTATTATTTTTACAAATTAACACTTAAAAGCAAAGACTTGCAGAATAAATGGATAAAACAATAGACACACTAGTGGCTAACATTTATAGAACATGTGCTCAGTACCAGACACTCTTCTATGTACTCTCATATTTTAACTCATTTAATCTAACACCCCTATGGAAAGAGATGGACATTACTAATCCCATTTTACAGGTAGAAAAATAATGCCCGGATTGATTTAGTAATTTACCTAAGATTATCCCACTAATAAAAGGTGCAACAGAATTTGAACCTAAACATTCTGACTCCAGAACGTGGGTTCCTTCTCTGCTTCTTCAGGGTCTTCTGGAGCCTGTGCTGCTGAGACAACAGGCATGGAATGTGACCGCCTGGGTTGGTTCTCTGGTGAGACAAGGGGACTAAGGAAAAACGTTGTGTTTAGGCCAGGGTGAAAGAAGTTTGAGTGACATGTAGTAAAATAAATTTAAACTAACCTACAAATGTGATTTCGGATAAACTAGAACCACAGATTAGGAGCAACACTAATAAAAACAATAAAATGTTTAGGAGTTCCGGAGTGTCACTATGTGTCAGGCCCAGTGTTAAGTGATTAACATACTTTTAATTTTAAAAAAGGGGGCGGGGCCCTATGAGGATGGTACAATTATTAACTCCATTTTACACATAAAGAATCTAAGGATCAGAGGAGAGGAGCGGCAAGATGGCGGAGGAGTAGGAGACCGATTATCATCAGGTCCCAGGAATTCNAGAGCTATCAAACCATTCTGAACACCTACAAATTCTACCGGAGATCGAAGAGAAGAAGAGCAGCAAGTCTAGGAACAGAAAATCGACCACTTTCTAGAAGGTAGGCCGTGCGGAGAAGTGAATCTGCGGCGACGGAAAGACAGACCCCGGGGGGAGGGGCCGGCTGCCGGCAAGGGAGCGAGCAGCGGAGCACAGATTCGGA
>LNAC01000811.1:608412-641688 GCA_002007465.1 Ailurus styani | reverse complement strand
AGCTGAGAGACACCTCAGCTCAGCTCCGTCTCTCCCGCCGGCTTCTGAGACCTGGGAGCTCGGTCGCGCTCAGACACCCCTGGTCTTTTTGTGTCCCCGTGGGTCCTGAGACCACACTGTCCCTGCAGGGGCTTCACCCCCCGCTTGGTCTCTGGGGCGACGTCCCTCAGTGGAGCCGACTTCTCACAGTTCCGAGTCTGTGCTCCGCTGCTCGCACCCTTGCCGGCAGCCGGCCCCTCCCCCCGGGGTCTATCTTCCCGTCGCCGCAGATTCACTTCTCCGCACGTCCTACCTTCCAGAAAGTGGTCGATTTTCTGTTCCTAGACTTGCTGCTCTTCTTCTCTTCGATCTCCGGTAGAATTTGTAGGTGTTCAGAATGGTTTGATAGCTCTCTGGGTGAATTCCTGGGACCTGATGATAATCGGTCTCCTACTCCTCCGCCATCTTGCTGCTCCTCCTCCTGTTGCTTTCTTATACACTAACAGTGTAACCATCATAAGAGAAATTAGAGAATTGATTCCATTTACAATAGCACCAAAACCCATAAGATACCTTTGAATAAACCTAACTGAAGAGGGAAAGGAACTGTATTCGAGGAACTACAGGACACTCATGAAAGAAATTGAAGAAGACACAAAAAGATGGAAAAACATTCTATGCATATAGATTGGAAGAATAATCATTGTTAAAATGTTTATGCTGCCCAGAGCAATCTATACTTTCAATGTCTTCCAGATCAAAATGCCATGGGCATTTTTCGAAGTGCTGGAACAAACAATCCTAAAATTTGTATGGAACCAGAAAAGACCCTGAATCCCCAAGGAAATGTTGAAAAAGAAAAACAAAGCTCGGGGCATCACTTTGCCTGATCTCAAGCTATATTACAAAGTTGTGATCACCAAGACAGCATGGGACTGGTACAAAAACTGACACACAGACCAGTGGAATAGAATAGAGACCCCAGATATGGACCCTCAACTCTAGGGTCACCTAATCTTCGACAAAGCAGGAAAAATATTCAGTGGGAAAAAAGACAGTCTATTCAATAAATGGTGCTGGGAAAATTGGACAGCTATGTATAGATGAATGAAACTTGATCATTCTCTTACACCATACACAAAGATAAACTCAAAATGGATGGAAGACCTCAATGTGAGACAAGAATCTATCAAAAATCCTAGAGGAGAACATAGGCAGTAACCTCTTTGACATCAGCCACAGCAACTTCTTTCAAGACACGTCTCCAAAGGCAAAGGAAAGAAGAGGGAAAATGAACTTTTGCGACTTCATTGAGATAAAAAGCTTCTGCACAACAAAGGAAACAGTCAACAAAACAAAGGGGCAGCCCACAGAATGGGAGAAGATATTCACAAATGACACTACAGACAAAGGGCTAATATCCAAGATCTATAAGGAACTCCTCAAACTCAACACCAGAAAAACAGATAATCAAGTCAGAAAATGGACAGATGTGAACAGACACTTCTCTGAAAAAGACATACAAATGGCTAACAGACACATGAAAAATGGTTCATCATCATTAGCCATCGAGGAAATTAAAGTCAAAACAACATTGAGATACCAGCTTACACCAGTTAGAATGGCTAAAATCAACAGGACAGGAAACAACAAGTGTTGGAGAGGATGGGGAGAAAGGGGAACCCTCTTACACTGTTAGTGGGAATGCAAGTTGGTGCAGCCACTCTGGACAACAGTGTGGAGATTCCTCAAAAATTAAAAATAGAGCTACCCCATGACCTGGCAATTGCAGTACTGGGTATTTACCCCAAAGATACAGATGTAGTGAAAAGAAGGGCCATATGTACCTCAATGTTCATAGCAGCAATGTCCATAATATCCATCCTGTAGAAAGAGCTGAGATGCCCTTCAACAGACGAATGGATAAAGAAGATGTGGTCCATATATACAATGGAATATTACTCAGCCATCAGAAAGGATGAATATCCAACTTCTATAGCAACATGGATGGGACTGGAGATTATGCTCAGTGAAATAAGTCAATCAGAGAATGTAAATTATCATACAGTTTCACTTAGTTTTGGAACATAAGGAAGAGCATGGAGGACATTAAGTGAAGGAAGGGTAAAGCAAAGCAGGGGAATCAGAGGGGGAGATGAACCATGAGGGACTGTGGACTCTGAGAAACAAACTGATGGTTTTAGAAGGAAGGGGAGTGGGGGGATGGGTGAGCCTCGTGGTGGGTATTAAGGAAGGCACGTATTGCATGGAACACTGGGTGTTATATGTAAACAGTGAATCTTGGAACACTACATCAGAAAGTAAGGATGTACTGTATGGTCACTAACATAACATAATAGATAGATAAATAAATGTAAATAAATAAATAGAAAATATAACACCCCAAAAATGCTTATATATTTGTGATCAAAGAAGTTCATTGAAGATTCTTTCTACACAGAAATATTTCTCTGAATAACATATATGTCACTTTCCCCATGAATCTCCATGTACATTTGAAAACGCTTCTATGTTTTTGAAAGAAGTAGGTGAAAGATGCTTTCAACACAGACTTGTTACTCTAAGTTAAATAAAATGCACTTTCCTTATGCTCCCAAACACACATTAGTAAACACCTCAAACTTCTTGAAAGAAGAATTTAGGTGAAAGGTGCTTTCGGTATTTACCCCAAAGATACAGATTTAGTGCAAACAAGGGTCATATGTACCCCAATGTCCACAATCACCAAACTGTGGAAAGAGCGAAGATGCCCTTCAACAGATGAATGGATAAAGAAGATGTGGTCCATATATACAATGGACCATTACTCAGCCATCAGAAAGGATGAATACCAAACTTTTGTGTCAACATGGATGGTCTGGAGGAGATTATGCTGAGTGAAATAAGTCAAGCAGAGAAAGTCAATTATCATATAGTTCCACTTAATTGTGGAACATACGGAGTAAAATGGAGGACTCTAGGAGAAGGAAAGGAAAAGTGAATTGGAGTAAATTTGAAGGGGAGATGAACCATGAGAGACTGTGGGCTCTGAGAAACAAACTGAGGGTTATGGAGCAGAGGGGGGAAGGGGTGTGGGTGAGCCTGGTGGTGGGTATTAAGGAGGGCACGTATTGCATGGAGCCCTGGGTGTGGTGCATGAAAATGAATCTTGGATCACTGAAAAAATAAAGTAAAAAAAAAAGAGATAGCATGATATTCTTTAAAATCCAATTCTTAAGTTTTAAAAAGATAAAGTTAAAAATTTATAAGAAAAAAGGTGTTTTCTATGCAAACTTGTCTCTCTAAGTTTATGATACTTTCCTAATGTTTCATCTCAATCATTTGAAAACACTTTTATCTTAATGAAAGATTGTCATTGCAAGATGTTTTCTACACAGTCTTGTTTCAGCGAATTAACTATGTAGCACTTTCCTTATCCTTACACCAATACATTTGTAAACTTGTCTAGTTCTGGCAAAAAAGATGTTAGTTGAATGTTGCTCTGTATACAGTGTTCTTTCTTGTGGTTAAGTTTATGGCACATTCCTTATGTTTCCACACAAACATGTGACTATGCCCTTATCTCCATGAAACAAGTCATTGATTGATGGATGGTTTCTACACAGACTGGTTTCACTGAGTTTAGTATGTGGCACTTTCCTCATGATTCCATACATACATTTGAAACATTTCTTTCTCCATCAAAAAAGAGTTGAATGGTGTTTTCTATACTCTGTTCTTTCCTGGAGATAAGTATATGACATTTTACTTGTAGTTCAACACATAAGTTTGAATGTGTCTCTATCACCATGAAACTGACATTGTTAGAAGGAGGGTTAGTGCACAAACTTGTTTCACTCAGTTAAGTATATGGCACTTTCTGTACGCTTCAACACACATTTTTAATTTTTTTAAATTTATTTTTATAAGATTTTATTTATTTATGTGAGAGTGTGGAAGGCAGAGGAAGAAGCAAGTTCCCTGCTGAGCCTGATGTGAGACTCAATCCCAGGACCCTGGGATCATGACCTGAGCCAAAGGCAGATGCTTAACAGACTGAGCCACCCAAGCATCTCTCAACACATACTTTTAAAAATGTTTATACATTTATGATTGAATAAGTTAGTTGAAGCTAATTTCTACACAGACTTGTTTCTCCGAATTAGGTATATGACACTTTCCTTATGAATCCACATCCACTTAAAAACACTTCTATAATGATGAAAGAAGATATTAGGTAAGTGATCCTTTCTATAAAATGTTCATGGAGTTTAATATATGGCACTTTCTCTGTGCTTCCACGTGTACATTTGAAAATGCTTCAATCTCTGTGAAAGAAGATAGTTGAAAGATGATTTCCACATTGATTTGTTGCTCTGCCAAGTATTTGGCACTTTCCTTTTGTTTCCAAACATACATTTAAAAATGCTTCTCTCATTTATGCAGTACAGATCCTTTACCTCTTTGGTTAGGTTTATTACTAAGTATCTTACGGTTTTTGGTGTAATTGTAAATGGGACCAATTCCTTAATTTTCCTTCCTTCAGACACATTGTTAATGTATAGTAATGTGACTGATTTCTGTGCACTGATTTTCTATCCTGTCATGTTGCTGAATTGCTGTATGAGTTCTAGCAATTTTGAAGTGGAGTTTTTTGGGTTCTCCACATAAAGTCATCTGTGAAGAGAGATTATGACTCTTCTTTGTCAATTTGAATACCTTTTACTTCTTTTTGTTGTATGATTGCTTAGGCTAGGACTTTTTAGTACTATGTTGAACAAGAGTTGTGAGAGGGGGCATTCCTGTTGTGTTCCTGACCTTAAGGGAAAAACTTTCAGTTTTTCCCCATTGAGAATGATATTTGCTATGGGCTTTTCATAGATGTCTTTTATGATATTGAGGTATGTTCCCTCTATTCCTATACATTGAAAAGTTTTAATCAAGAAAAGATGCTGTATTTTGTCCAATGTTTTCTCTGCATCAATTCAGAGGATCATATGCTTCTTGTCTCTCCCTTTATTAATGTGCTCTATCAGGTTGATTGATTTGCAAATGTTGAACCACCCTTGCATCCCAAGAATAAAATACACTTGGTCATGGAGAGCAAATCTTTTTAATGTACTGTTGGATTCTATTGGCTAGTAACTTGCTGAGTATTTTGCCATTCATTTTCATCATGGATATATGGCGATAATTCTCCTTTTTGATGGGGTCTATGTCTGGTCTTGGGATCAAGGTAATGCTAGCCTCATAGAAAGAGTTTGGAAGTTTTCCTTCAATTTTTACTTTTTGAAAAACTTCAGAGGCACCTGGGTGGCTCAGTCAGTTAAGCATCTGCCTTTGGCTTAGGTTATGATCCCAGGATCCTGACTGAGCCCCACATCAGTCTCCTTGCTCAGCAGCGATCCTGCTTCTCCCTCTTCCTCTGACTGCTGCTCCTCCTGCTTGTAATCTGTCAAATAAATAGATAAAATCATGAAAAAAACTTTACTAGAATAGGTATCATTTCTTCTCTAAATGTTTGTGAGAATTTCCCTGAGAATCCATCTGGTCTTGGACTCTTGCTTTTTTGGAAGATTTTGATTACTGCTTCAGTTTTGTTACTGGTTATTGGTCTATTCAGATTGTCAACTTCCTCCTGTTTCAGTCTTGGTAGTTTATAGTTTCTGGGAAGGCATCCATTTCTTCCAGGTGGTTTAATTTGTTGGCATATATTTGTTGATAATAATTTCTAAGAATTGTTTTTATTTCCTTGTTGTTAGTCCTGATTTCACCCCTTTCACTCATAATTTTATTAATTTGGGTCTTCTCTTTTCTTTTGGAGAAGTCTAGCCAGTGGTTTATCAATATTATTAATTCTTTCAAAGAACCAGCTTCTAGTTTCATTGCTGTGTTCTACTATATTTCTGGATTCTAATTCATTGCTCTCTGCTCTAAAATTTATTATTTCTCTTCTCCTGCTTGGCTGAAGCTTTATTTGTTGTTCTATCTCCAGTTCTTTAAGGTGTAAAGTTAGGTTGTGTATTGGGGATTTTTCTATTTTTTTCAGTGAGGCTTGGATGGCTATATATTTCTTCCAGGGCTGCCTTTGCTATATCACAAAGGTTTTGGACTAATGTGTTTTGTTCTCATCGGTTTCCATGAATTGTTTAAGTTCTTCTTTAAATTCCTGGTTGACCCAAACATTCTTGAGCAGGATGGTCTTTAGCTTCCAAGTGTTTGAATTTCTTCCAAACTTTTTCTTGGGAAAAGCAATTTCAAAGCATTGAGGCCTGAGATTATGCAGGGAATAATCTCAATCTTTTGGGATCAGTTGAGACTTGATTTGTGACCCAGTATATGGTTTTTCTGGGGGAAGTTCATTGTGCATTTGAAAAAAATGAATATTCTGTTGTTTTAGGGTGGAATGTACTGTATATGTCTATGAGGTCCATTTCATTCAGTGTGTACTTGAAAGCTTTTGTTTCTTTCTTGATCTCCAGCTTAGATAATCTGTCTACTGCTGAGAGTGGAGTGTTCAGGTCTCCTATTATTAACATGGTGTTTTTTACTTTATTTTTTCAGTGATCTGAGATTCATTCTTTATGCACCACACCCAGTGCTCCATGCAATATGTGCCCTCCCAATACTCACCATCACCTTTTATCCAGTATGCATCCCTGTGCCTTTTTATGGGAGCATTTAGGCCATTCACATTGAGAGTGATTATTGAAAGGTAAGTTTTTATTGACATCATGTTGCCTTTGAAGTCTTGTTTCTATACATTGTCTCTGTAACTTTCTGTTCTATGTCACGCTTGGGTTCTTTCTTCTGTTATAGAACCCCCCCTTAATATTTCTTGTAGTGTGGGCTCGGTGGTCACATAATCTTTTAGACCTTGCCAGTCTTGGGAGCTCTTTATCTCTCCATCCATTCTGAATATTAGCCTTGCTGGATAAAGAATTCTTGGTGGCATGTTCTTCTCATTTAGTGCCCTGAATATGTCTTGGCAGCCCTTTCTGGGTGGCCAGGTTTCTGTGGACAGGTCTGACGTTATTCTGATGGTCCTTCTTTTGTATGTAAGGAATCTCTTCCCCTTAGGTGCTCTTAAGACCTCCTGTCTGAATTTATGATTTGTGAATCTCACAATTAAGTGTCTGGGCATCTTTCTGGACTCACTGATCTTGCGGAGTGTCCTCCATGCCTCTAGGACAGGAGCACTTGTTCCATTCCCCAGATTAGGGATATTTTCTTTTTTTTTTCTTCTTTTTTTTTTTAAAGATTTTATTTATTCATTTGACACAGAGAGAGAGATTACAAGTAGGCAGAGGCAGGCAGAGAGATAGGAGGAAGCAGGCTCCCTGCTGAGCAGAGAGCCTGATGTGGGCCTCGATCCCAGGACCCTGGGATCATGACCTGAACCGAAGGCAGTGGCTTTAACCCACTGAGCCACCCAGGCGCCCTAGGGATATTTTCATTAAGTATTTGATCGGTTATATTTTCTAGTCTTCTCTCTTTCTCCACCTCCTCAGGGATCCCAATAAGTCAGACATTGGAACGTTTCATGGGGTCATTTTTTCCCTAATTCTGTTTTCATGGCTTCTAAGTTGTTTGTTCCAGGCCTCCTACTGATCCTGCTTTTCTGTCAGCCTGTCTTCTAGATCACTAATTCAATCTTCTGCTTTGGTTATCCTAGCTGTTAGAGTATTTAGATTAGATTGGATCCCCTTGATAGTATTTTTAACTTCTGCCAGATCAGCTCTCACTTCTGCCCTTAGAGATTCTGTGTTGCCACTAGTGGTCTTTTCCAATCTATCCATTTTCTGGATAATTTTTACCCTGAATTCCATTTCTGACATATTGTTTATGTCCATATCCAATAGTTCTGTGGCAAAGGTCTCTGAACTTTTCCTCTGCTGGGTGTTCCTCCTCCTAGTCATTTTAGTGAGAGGTGGTTGAGGGGATGTATAGCTGAATATATTAACCACAATCCAGTCAAGGTGCCCCTTGGAAAGTATCAGAGCAATCAGAAGTCACCACCAAAAAGAAAGAGAAAAGGAAGAAAGAAAGAGAAAAAGAGAAGAAAAAAAACCCAGCCAAAATGAGTCCCAATAGTAAGATTTATAAGGTACATAAACCAAAAATGAAAAAAGAAAAAGACTGACAAAAGTGAGAGACAAGAAAGAAAAAAGAAGCAAAACCCAGCCAAAATGGACCCCAAGAATAAGATTTATATGACACAGAAACAAAAACAAATACACAGAAACAATGACAGAAGAATAAGACGATTAGGTCGTTATAAACCCTTGATGTGGGCAAGGAAATTTATTTCAGTACTTCCTGGGTGTATCTTCTTATCTTTGTTAAAGAACTCAACTTTCCAGAGATACAGTGAAAATAAAACTGGCTTATATTAGGGGTAGTATTGAGTAGGAAAAAGGATTTCCTTGAAGTTTCTCTCTCTCTCTCTCTCTCTCTATATATATATATATATTATATAATATATATTATAATATATATATTTATATTTATATTAAAAAGAAAACAAGAAAAAGAAAAGAAACCCAGGTGTTTGTATGAAAATATTCAAATAAAAAGTTATTATGAAATATGTTTTATTAAATATCTAGTTGTATTGGTAAGTACGTTAAAAAATAAAAGAGGAAGAATCATGACAATGAATTTTAAAAAGTTATGTCTATGAAATATACAGGTTTGGGGGCAATACCGGGGGCTTACTATATTGTTTTTCCCTGATGTTGGGCTTTTACAGTTTTATGGGAACCCTGTGGTTATTATCTTCTTGTTCCTTTGGCTTGTCTTCTGAGGGAGGGGCCCGCTGCGTCGTTTTTCAGTCAGTCTTGCTTGGGCTATGTCACCCTGTCCCCTATCAAGGGGCTGGGCTCTGTGGAAACTGTTTTTTCAGATTTTTGTTCTCTGGAGGTTTTTTATCTTGGGTGGTTTTTTGTGGCTTTTCAGACCACTAGTTGAAAAAACAAACTGCTCCCAGTCCTTTGCCTCAGAGAGAAGCCTCAGTGTGCTCCCCCCTGGATAGTCCAGATCACACAGACTCCCCCTCTGCAATCTCCGCTGAACACCACATCCTCCCACAGGCAATATGTGCACTCCCAGCCACCGTCTCAGTGGTCACCCGAGGCCCCTGCTTGTCTCTGCACCCCTATGCCACCAAGACTGCAAGTTGTCTTGGTTCCCGGGAGCCTGGACCTGGCAACTGTTGGGACTGCTCTCTGGGGTCCACGCCCACAACCTCTGGCAGCGGTGCAAGTCGCAGATGGCTGGGGATTCAGAGACCGCTGGCCAGTGGCCACAAGTTTTCTCAAGTGCAGGCTGGGGTGAGTTCAACCTAGGTGGCAGAGAGCCGTGGGCCCAGGACCATGGGCTAGGGCCCCCACCAGGCTCTCTCAGGCACGGGTGGTCACTGGCTGTGACTGTCCTGGAACTGTGAGTTTAGGACTGTGGTCATGGGTGCCCGATTCCACCAGATGCTCCTTAAGACCTTTTGTTCTTTTTGTGTGTTTTTAACCAGACTCCAAGTTAATGCTGGTCCCCAAGCACAGCGCACTTTCGTATTGGGGTATTACTTTCCAGTTTGTCACTTCTGGTGGCTCGCTCCCCCTTCTGATTATCCTACAATATCAGTCTGAGCTCTTCCACTTCTATTTACCTCTCAGCTGATGATCTCCTGCCCCTGTAGAGATCCAGAAGTGTATAATCTTACTTCTTAGGCTGATTTCATGGGTACTCAGAGTGTCCTGGTAGATATTTAGCTCACTTCAGGGGACCCGTTGGAACAGGGACTCCCACTTCTCTGCCGTCTTGCCCCTCCCTCTTCCTACTATTCACATGTATATATATTTATTTATTTTGGTTAACAGTTGGCTTATGTAGTTGTCTGCTCCCATGTTGGGGGCATAGATATTTACAATTGTTAGATCTTCTTGTTGGATAGACACTTCAAGAATGATATAGCATCCTTCTGTATCTCTTACTACAGTCTTTAGTTTAAAATCTAATTTGCCTGATATGAGAATTGGTGCCCCAACTTTCTTTTGTGGTCCATTGCCATGAAAAATGGTTCTCTATCCCCTCACTTTCAGTCTGAATGTTTCTTTAGGTTCAAAATGAGTCTCTTGTAGACAACATATGGATGGGTCCTGTCTTTTCATTGAATCTGCATCCCTGTGCCCCTTTATGGGAGCATTTAGGCCATTCATGTTGATGTATCTTTAGGTTCAAAATGTGTTTCTTGTAGACAGCATATGGAAAGGTCCTGTCTTTTTATTTACTCTGCCACCCTGTGCTGTATTATGGGAGCATTTAGGCCATTCATGTTGAGAGTGATTATTGAAAGATAAGATTTTATTGCCATCACATTTTCTGTGAAGTGCTTGTTTCTACAGATTGTCTCTGTAAATTTCTGGTATGTATTACTCTTGGGGTCTTTCTTCTTTTATAGAACCCTCACTTAATATTTCTTGCAGGGCTGGCTTGGTGGTCAAATATTCTTTCAGTTTCTACTGGTCTTGGAAGCTCCTTGTCTCTGCATCCATTCTGAATGATAGACTTTCTGGATAAAGTACTCTTGGGTGCATGTTCTTCTCAATTAGTACCCTGAATATATCTTGCCAGCCCTTTCTGGCCTGCCAGCTTTCTGTGGATAGCTCTGATGTTATTCTGATGTTCCTCCCTCTGTACATTAGAAACCTCATCTCCCTCACTGTTCTCTGGATAGTTTATTTCCTCTAAGATTTGCAAGCATCAGTATTATATGTTGGGGTGTTGATCTATTTATATTGATTTTAGGAAGGGTCCTCTCTGCCTCTTGGACATGAATGCTTGTTTATTGTCCAATATCTCCCCACAGATTCATGACTCAGCACCTACTACCTTGCAAAAAGCAATTGATTTTCTACTTCTAGAGTTCCAGACATATTTTCTTACATCTCAGACTGAACTTGTAGGTGTTCAAAACGGTTTGATAGGCATCCAGGTAAATTCAAAGGAACAAATGCAATGAGGTCCCCTATTATTCTACCATCTTGCCTCCTTCCTTTCTTAACATATGCTTTTGAAAATGCTTATATCTTCATGAAGAAGATGTTAATTGATAGTTTCTATACAGTGTTCTTTCTTAGAGATAAATATATGACACTATCTTAATGCTTCCACATATACTTTTGAAAACACTTCTATCTTTGTGTAACATGATGGTAGTTGAAATTTGCAATGTATACAGACTTGCTTTTCACAGCTAGGTATATGACATTTCCTTAGGCTTCCACACATAGATTTGAAAATGCTTCTATTTTCATGAAAGATGCTAGTTGAAAGGCTGTTTCCATACAGTGTTCTTCCTTAGAGTTATGTATATGGCAATTTCCTTATGCACACACAGGTACTTTTGAAAACACCTCTATCTTCATGAAACAAGATGTTAGTTGAAAGTTGCATTGTACCCATATTTGTTTTTCAGAATTGAGTATAAAGCACTTTCCTTATGCTTGCACACATACTTTTGAAAATGCTTCTATCTTCAAGTAACAAGATGTTAGGGCAAAGTTGTAGTATAAGAGACTTGTTTTTCAGAGTTAAGTAGGTGGCATTTCCTTATGCTTCAATGCATATATTTGAAAATGCTTCTATCTTTATGAAAGAAGATGTTAGTTGAAAGATGGTTCATATAAATTTTTTGTCTTAGAGATAATTATATGGCACTTCACTCAGGCTTCCACACATCATTTTGAAAATTCTTCTATCTTCATGAAAGAAGATGTTAGCTGAAAGGAGTTTTTCATAAAGTGTTCTTCCTGAGAGTTAAGTTTATGGCACCTTACTTATACTTCCACAGATACATTTGAAAGGTTTCTACCTTCATGAAACAAGATATTATCTGAAAGCTGCATTCTACACAGACTCATTTATCAGAAATAGAAGGCACTTTCCTCATGCATCCACAGGTACTTTTGAAAACACTTCTGTCTTCAAGAAGCAAGTTGTTAGTTGAAAGTTGCATTGTGCACAGACTTGTTTCTCAGAGTTAAGTATATGGCACTTTCCTTATGCTTTACTTAACACATATTTATGAAAATGCTCCTATCGTCATGAAATGAGACGTTAGTTGAAAGAGGGCTGGCCTCATAGAATGAGTGTGGAAGTTTGCCTTCCATTTCTTTTTTATGGAGGAGCTTCAGTAGAAGAGGTATGATTTCTTCTTTAAATTTTTGGTAGAATTGCCCTGGGAAGCCATCTGGCCCTGGACTCTTGTTTTTTTGGGGGGGAGTTTTCAATTACAGCTTCAATTTCCTTGCTGGTTATTGGTCTGTTCAGATGTTCTATCTCTTCCAGTTTCAGTTTTGGTAGTCTATAATAAGTTTTCAGGAATGCATTTCTGCATTTCTTCCAGATTGCCTAATTTGTTGGCATATAGTTCCTCATAATATGTTCTTAAAATAGTCTGTATTTCCTTGGTGTTGGTCATGGTCTCTCCTCTCTCGTTCATTATTTTATAAATTTGGGTCCTTTCTCTTTTTTTTGGATATGACTGGCCAAAGGTTTATCAATGTTATTAATTCTTTCATGAACAAACTTCTAGTTTAATCGACCTGTTCTACAGTTCTTCTAGTTTCTATTTTATTGGTTTCTGCTCTAAACTTTATTATTTCTCTTCTGTTTGGTTTAGGCTTTGTTTGATGTTCTTTCTCCAGCTGCTTTAGGTGTAAGTTTAGCTTGTGTATTCAGATTTTTAGAATTTTTTGAGGGATGATTGTATTTCAATGTATTTGCTTCTTAGGTCCACCTTTGCTGTATCTCAGAGGTTTGGAACGAATGTGTTTTCATTAGTTTCATTTCACAAATTTTTAAAACTCTTCTTTAACTTCTTGGAAACCCAGACAAAAAGCCTATCAAAAAGGAGAATTACAAACCAATATCCCTGATGAACATAGAAGCCAAAGTACTTGCCAAGATAAAAGACAATATGATCCAACAGTACAATGAAAAGATTACTCACCAGGAATTGGTGCCATCTATTCCTGGAATGCAAAGGGATTTCAAATCATACTTGACAAGATCACATTAATAAAAGAAAAACAACCTCTCAACCAAACCAGAAAAAGCATTTGACACAATACAGCATCACTTCTTGAAAACTGTTGAAAGTAGGGGCGCCTGGGTGGCTCAGATGGTTAAATGTCTGCCTTTGGCTCAGGTCATGATCACAGAGTCCTGGGGTGGAGACCCATGTTGGACTCCTTGCTTGGTGGTGAGCCTGCTTCTCCCTCACCCTTTTCCTGCTGCTCCCCTTGCTTGTTCTCTCTCTGTGTGTCAAATAAAGAAATGGAAAATATTTTTAAAAAACTCTTTCAAGTATAGGGATAGAGGGAACATACCTGAATATCTTAAAAGACATCTATTAAAAACCCACAGTGAATATCATTCTCAATGGAGAAAAGCTGAGATCTTTTCCCCTAAGGTCACTTAGGAATGCCCACTCTCTCTACTATTGTTCAACATATTATTAGAAATCCTAGCCTTAGAAATCAGATAACAAAAATAAATAAAAGACATTCAAATTGGCAAAGAAGATGTCAAGCTCTCATTCTTTACAGATGACATGAAAATTTATGTGGAAAACCCGGAATACCCTACCCCAAGATTACTAAAACTCATACACCATTTTAGCAATGTGGCAACATAAAAAGTCAATGCACAGAAATCAGTTGTGTTTCCATGCACTATAATGAAACAGAAGAAAGAGAAATTAAAGAATAGATCCCATGTACAGTTGCTCCAAAACCATAAGATTCCTGGGAATAAACCTAACCAAAGAGGTAAAGGATCTGTATTCTAAAAACTACAGAATACTTACAAAAGAAACTGAGGAAGACACAAAGAGGTGAAAAACCATTACATGCTCATGGACTGGAAGAATAAATATTGTCATAATATCTATGTACCCAGAGCAATCTATACTTCAGTGAAATCCTTATTAAAATACCATCAACATTTTTCACACAACTGGACCAAAAAATCCTATAATTTGTATGGACCAGAAAATACCCCAAATACCCAGGGGTTGAAAAAGAAAGCCAATGCTGGTGACATCACAATGCCTGACTTCAAACTATATTACAAAGTGAAAAGGAGGCAAGATGGTGGAGGAGTAGGGGACCCCATTTTAATCAGTTAGCTGGATATTTACCAAACCATTCTGGACACCCACAAAATCAGCTTGAGATGTAAGAATATATATCTGGAACTCTACAAGGAGAAAAGTGATTGCTTTTTGCAAGGTAGGACATGCAGAGTCATGAATCTGCATGGAGATATTGGAAGATAAACAGAAAGGGGAAGGACCCTCCATAAGTTGACTCTTGGAAAATGATACAACACTAAAGTGCAAAATTGGAACCCTTAAAAATCTGTTTGAGAGAGTGACATCCCTCTTTGAAAGGGGCTCTGGAAATGAAAAGGCAAAATTCTAGGTACAGTCTCATGGGCCAACGATACAATAAGCTTTGGAGCCAAAGGGGCTTCCTGGACTGGGAGAGTGCCCAAACAGTGGGGCCAGGAAACAGGTTATGGTCAATGAGCCCAGGAAGCATCTCTCAGATCGGATCATCATAAACCGCAAACTGGGTCAGTTGAGAATCAGTCTTCTCTTGGGTAGCCTGAAAAAAATCAGGAACCTGCTCCTGTGACAGGGCAAAAGCTCACAGAGTGGTAGCGGCTGGGAAAGGGCTTTAGAGAAGTGACCAGACACGATCCAAGAGCTTCAGGTGCATGGTGAGCCAGAGGCCCCTTGCAGTTTTAGAATCATAAAGGGCAGTGACACTCTTAGGTCACTGGGACTACTTCTGAGAAAATTGCCATAGGCGCACACAGCAGGAGGCTGTGGTTCTCAACAGTGCATACAGAAACAGAGATTCTTCGTCCTGGAGGGTTTAGTGAAGAGAGCAGATTGTAATTTCCCCACTCTGGGCCAGACATTTGGGTGAAGCCCTTTTTGTTCTGACCCTTGGAAGAGCTGCAGAAAGCTACCAGGGAACAAAAGCACAGAGGTCCAGTTTCCACTAAGTCCATCCCCCTGACAGGGGGCAGGGTAACTCCACCCAAGCAGGATTACCCGAGAAACAGTGCAGCAGGCCCCTCCCTTGGAAGACAGGTTGAAAGAACAACAGGACAACAACACAATGGATCCCATGAGACTGTAAAATCCCAATGCCAGTGAAAAAAAGTATATTGAGCTCCAGGCATTGCCCAGTTTATTTTTCAGATAAAACTCTCTTTTGTTGTTTTCTTATGCTTTTCCTCCATTTTTTTCTTTTTACCTTTTTCTCCTTTCATTTAGATGTTTATTGTCTCAATTTACATTTCAGAATACCTTTTTAACTTGTATTTTTTCACACCTAATTTTTTACAAATATATGCTTTATGCATATATTTTTTCACTCTTTAATTTTAACTGTATTCGCACACACACACACACACACACACATTTTACTTTCTTTATAATTGTGGGAGATACTGTCCTCTAACACACAGACCAAAATACACCCAGGAACAACTGACACACCCTGATTTGTCCACACAGTGATTATAGACCCTCTTCTCCTTTCTCCCTTTTTAAAAAATTTTAATTTTAGAAACTGTATTCTTTTGTTTCATTTTGGCTTTGCTTTTTTCTGTGGTGGCTTCTGACCTTTCCAGATCTTGCTAGGATGCATCTAGCCTTGGTTGTGGTTGATATTTTTGAATCTGCTCATTCACTCAACCATCCCTCAGCAAAATGACTAGGAGGAGGAACTCTCAACAAAGAAAAGAAACAGAGACAATTTCATCTGCCACAGAACTAACAGATATGGATATAAGCAAGATGTCAGAGATAGAATTCAGGAAACGAATCATGATTTCAATAGCTAGGCTTGAATTTAATGACAATAGAGTACCTCTAAAAGTAGAAATAAGATATAATCAGGCTGAACTAAAAACATCTATGAATGAGATGCAGTCTAAATTGGATACTCAAAAAGCCAGGATGAATGAGGCAGAAGAAAGAATTAGTGATCTAGAAGATAAGCTGATGGAAAAGAAGGATATAGAGGAAAACAGAGATAGGCTACTAGTAGCACATGAAAAAGGATTGCAGAGATTAATGATGCCATGAAACATTCCAGTGTAAGAATTACTGGGATTCCTGAAGGGGTGAAGAGAGAGAGAGCTAGAAGGCATATTTGAGCAAATCATAGCTGACAACTTCCCTGATACGGGGAAGAAAACAAGCATTCGTGTCCAAGAGGCAGAGAAGACGCCTCCCCAAATCAATAAAAACAGATCAACACTCTGACATATAATAGTGAAACTTGCAAATCTTAGAGCCAAAGAAGCTATCTTGAGAGCAGTTAGGGAAAAATTTCTTGCATATGGAGAGGGGAACATCAGAATAACATCAGACCTAACTACAGAAACCTGGCAAAACAGAAGGAGCTGGCAAGAGATATTAGGAGTACTAAATGAGAAGAACATGCATACAAAAATACTTTATCCAAGAAGGCTGTATTCAGAATGATGGAAAGATAAAGACCTTTCAGGACAGGCAGAAAATGAAAGAATATGCAACCGCCAAACCAGCCTTGAAAAAAAATATTAAGGTAGATTCTGTAAATGAAGAGAGACCCCAAGAATCACATTGATTAGAAAGAAACAGAAAATCTATAGAAACAGGGACTTTGGAGGCAACAAATGGCACTAAATTAATATATTTCAATAATTACTCTAAATGTAAAAGGGGTGAATGGTCCTATCAAAAGACACAGGATTGCAGATTGGATTAAAAAAAAGCAGAAACCATCCATATGCTGTCTACAAGAGACTCATTTTGAACCTAAGACACCTCCAGATTGAAAGTGAGGTGATGGAGAGCCATTTACTATGCTAATGGACCTCAAAAGAAAGCTTGGGTAGCAATCCTCATATCAGACAAACTAGATTTTAAACTAAAGACCATAATAAGAGATGTAGAGGGACACCGTATTACACCTAAAGGGTCTATCCAAAAAGAAAATCTAGCAAATGTAAATGTCTATGCTCCCAACATGGGATCAGCCAATTATATAAACCAATTGATAACCAAAATAAACATATTGATAGTAATACATTAATAGTAGGAGACCTGAACACCCCACTTACAGCAATGGACAGATCATCTAGGCAGAAGATCAACAAAGAAACAAGAGCTTTGAATGACACATTAGACCAGATGGACTACAAATCAGGTCTCGACTGATATGAAAAGTTTGAAATTATTCCCGTCATATTCTCAGACCAAAATGCCTTGAAACTGGAATTCAATCACAAGAAGAAATTTAGAAGTAATGGAAACACTTGGAGGTTAAAGAGCATCCTGCTAAAGAATGATTGGGTAGACCAGGAAATTAAAGAAATTAAACAATTCATGGAAACTAATGAGAATGAAAACATCGTAGAGCACATTAATAAAAGAAAAGACAAGAACCATATGGTCCTCTCAATTAATGCAGAAAAAGCATTTGACAAAATACAGCATCCTTTCTTGATTAAAACTTTTCAAAGTGTAGGGATAGAGGGACTACACCTCAATATCACAAAGCTGTGATCATCAAGACAACCTGGTACTGGCACAAAAACAGACACATAGATCAGTGGGATGGAATAGTGAGTCTGGAAATGTACCCTCAAGTCTATGGTCAACTAATCTTTGATAGAGCAGGAAAGAATATGCAATGGAAAAAAGACAGTCTCTTCAATAAGTGCTGCTGGTAAAATTAGCCACATGTAGAAGAATGAAACAGGACCATCCTCATGCAGCAAGCACAAGAATAAAAGCAAAATGGATGAAAGACCTCACTGTGAGACAGGAATCTATCAAGATCCAGAGGAAAACACAGGCAGCAACCTTTTCGACCTTGGCCAAAGCAAGTTCTTGCTAGACACGTCTCTAAAGGAAAGGGAAACAAAAGCAAAAATGAGCTACTGGGACTTCATCAACATAAAAATCTTTTGCACGGCAAAGGAAACAATCAACAAAACTAAATGGCAACCTGTGGAATGGGAGAAGATATTTGCAAATGACATTACAGATAAAGGGCTTTTATCCAAGATCTATAGAGAATTTCTCACATTCAGCACCCAAAAAACAAATGATGCAGTCAAGAAATGGTAGAAGACATGAATAGGCATTTCTCCAAGGAAGACATATAAATGGACAATAGACACATGAAAAAATGATCCAATCACTTGCTGTCAGGGAAATACAAATCAAAATCACAATAAGATACCACCTTACACCAGATAGAATGGGAAAAATTAACAAGACAGAAATCAGCAAGTGTTAGCGAAGATGTGGAGATAGGGAACCCTCTTACACTGTTGTGAATGCAAACTGGTAGAGCCACTCTGGAAAACAATATGGAAGTTCCTTAAGAAGTTAAAAATAGAGCTACCCTAGGACTCAGCAATTGAACTACTGGGTATTTACCCCAAAGACACAAATATAGTGAAAAGAAGGCACACCTGCACGATGTTCATAGCAGCAATGTCTACAATAGCTAAACTGTGGAAAGAGCCAAGACGTTCTTCAAAAGATGAATGGATACAGAAGATGGTGTGTGTGTGTGTGTGTGTGTGTGTGTCTGTGTCTGTGTAATGGAATATTACTCAGCCATCAAAATGAATGAATACTTTCCATTTTCTTTGATGTGTATAGATCTGGAGGGTATTATGATAAGTGAAATAAGTCACTCAGAGAAAGACAATTATCACATGGTTTCACTCATATGTGGAATATAAGAAACAGTGCAGAGGATCATAAGGGAAGGGAGGGAAAACTGGGAAGAAATCAAAGAGGAACACATACTGTGAAAGACTACTCTGGAAATTAACTGAGGGTTGTTGATGAGGAGATGTGTGGGGACATAGGGTATCTGGGTGATGGGCATTAAAGAGGGCATGTGATTTGATGAGCACTCAGTTTTATACACAACTTCTGAATTATTGAACACCTTTGAAATGTTGGGTAATTGAATTTAAATTAAAAAATTAAATAAATAGAGGTCCTTAGAAAGGTGGTGGAGGAGTGGGGAGCTCCATTTCAACCAGTCCCCCGGATTTGGATAGATATATACCAAGCCACTCTGAACACCCATGAAATCAGCCTGAAATGTAAGATTATACATCTGGACCTCTACGGAGGCAGAAGATCATCTGTCATGAGGTATGAAGAATGGAGTTGTGATTGCATGGACAGATGTTGGAGGATCAATGGAAGAGGGAGGGGACCACCAGAAGCTAGCCATTGGAAAGTAAATACCACAGTGCAAAAGTATTCTGCGCATAGGGACAAGTGATAGCTTGGAGAGCAGTGGTGGTATGATGGGAAGGGACTGATAACAGCCCTCAAACAGAACACAGGGCTTAAAGGGCAAATGGTGGGACCAGGTGGCTGCAGGCGCAGACCTGGGCCCATGGACCCAGGGGGCTGGCCGCTGCCACTGCCACTGCCCATGCCCAAAAGGACCCAATGCGGACCTATGCTTGCAGACCAGAAGCTGGCCACCACCACCGCCAGGGCCCAGGCCTGACCAGACTGGGATCACTCATGGTTTTTCAGGGGTCAGAGAAAAGCAGGGACCAGTGTCCACCACTGAAAGGATTGCTGGGGGCATGCACTGCCTGTGGGAGGCTGTGGTTTTCAGTGGCACTTACAGAGGGGGAGACTGTGTGCCCTGGAGGATTCAGAGAGCAGCAGACTGTGGTTTCTCTCATCTGGGGTGTAGTTGTAGGTGCAGACACTTTTCCTTTGCTCTGTCCCTCTGAAAAGGGGCAAAAAGCAGCCAGAGAACAAAAGCCCAAAAACCGGTTTCCATGGAGCCCAGCCCCTTAATAAGGGGCAGGACAACTCTGGCCAAGCAGGATTGACTGAAAAACAACGTGGCAGGCCCCTCCCCAGGAAGACAAGTGGGAAGAAGTCGAGAACAACAACCCCAGGGTCCTGATAAAATTTTAAAACCCCAACACCAGGGTAAAATAGTATATTAAGCTCCTGGTGTCGCTCACGGCCTGTGTATTTCTTAGATGCAACTTTTCTTTTTGTTTTAAATCCTTTCTCATGTATCTTCTGTTTTTTTTCTTAACCTACTTATCATTTCAACTACATGTTTAGTCCAACATATTCCATGGTAACTTTTTAACGATTTTTTTCACACATTTTTTTCTTTTTCTTTATAGGTAGATAGATAGATAGATAGATAGATAGATAGATAGATGATAGATAGATATAATCTTCAATGTAGTATGTTTTTCCTATTCAATTTTACCTTTGTATATATACCAGTTTTAATTTCCCTGTATCTCTAGGAAGTAGTACTCTCTAACAAAGAGTACAAAATACACCCAGGAAGAACTGAAACACCCTACCTTGCCCACAATGAGGGATTATAGGCCCCTTGCCTTCACCCCCCTTTTAAAATTTTTTTGTGGGTTTTTTTGTTATTTGTTTTGTTTTGTTTGTTTTTGTTTTTGTACTTTATAAATCTTATTCTTGGGTTTCATTTTGGCTGGGTGTTTTTGGTGGTGGCTTCCAATTGCTCCAAAATGTCCCAGGGTGCACCTTACCTGGATTGTCGTTGATATTTTTGCCTGTACATCCCCTCAACCACAACACAACAGAATGACTAGGAGGAGGAACTCCCAACAAAGAAAAGAACCAGAGACAATGGCCTCTCCTGCAGACCTAATGGATATGGATATAAGCAAGATATTAGAAATAGACTTCAGGGCAACAGTTGTGAAGACAATAGCTAGGCTGGAGAAAACCATTAATGGCAACATAGAGTCTCTAGGGGCAGAAATAAAAGCTAATTAGACCAAACTTAAAAATGCTATAAATGGCATTCAGTGTAAACTAGATACTCTAACAGCTAGGGTAAATGAGGCAGAAAGACAAATTAGCGATCTAGTAGACAAACTGATAGAAAGGAAGGAACAGGAGAAGGCCTGGAACAAGCATCTTAAAATCCATGAAAACAGAATTAGACAAATAAACAGCGCCAAGAAATGTTCAAATGTCAGAATTACTGGGATCCCTGAGAGGGTGGAGAGAGAAGGAAGACTAGAAGATATATTTAAGCAAATTGTAGTGGAGAACTTCCCCAATCTGGAGAAAGAAACAATCACTCGTGTCCTAGAGGCACAGAGGACATGTCCAAAAGTAAAGGAGAACAGACCAATGCCCAGGCATGTAATAGTAAAATTCGCAAATCTCAGAACCAAGGAAACCATCTTAAGGGCAATTAGGGGGAAAATATTCTTTATGTACAGAGGGAGGAACATCAGAATAACATCAGAGTTGTCCACAGAGCCTTGGGAAGCCCGAAAGGACTGGAAAGACCTATTCAGGGTACTAAATGAGAAGAACATGCAGCCAAGAAGACTTTATCCAGCAAGACTTTATTCAGAATGGATGGAGAAATAAGGAGCATCCAAGACCATCAGAAGCTGAAAGACTATGTGACCTCAAAGCCAGCCCTACAAAAAATATTAAGGGAGGTTCTATAAAAGGACAAAGACCCCAAGAGTAATACATACCAGAAATTTACACAATCTATAGAAACAAGGACCTCATAGGAAACATGATGACAATAAAATTCAATCTTTCATTAATCATTCTCAATGTGAACAGCCTGAAAGCTCCCATGAAATGGCACAAGGTTGCAGACTGGATAAAAAGATAGGATCCATCCACATGCTGTCTACAAGAGATTCATGTTGAACCCAAGGATATATCCAGACTGAAAGTAAAGGGATAGAGAACCATTTTTATGGCAATGGACTCCCAAAGAAATCAGGGGTACCAATTCTCATATCAAACAAATTAGATTTTAAGCTAAACCTGTAGTTAGAGATAGTGACGGACACTATATTATTCTTGAAGGGTCTAAACAAAAAGGGGATGTAACAATTTTAAATATCTATGCCCCCAACATAGCAGCCAACTACATAAGCCAACTGTTGACCAAAATAAAAAGACATATTGATAAGATGGGATGGGGAAGGAGACAAACCATAAGAAACTCCTAATCTCACAAAACAAACTGAGGGTTACTGGGGGTTGGGAGGGCATGGATAGGGTGGATGGGTCATGGACATTGGGGGGTGGTTGTGTTATGGTGAATGCTGTGAAAGGTGTAAGCCTGATGATTCACAGACCTGTACCCCTGGAGCAAATAATAATAATAAAAGACATATTGATAATAATATGTTAATAGTAGGAGACCTCAACACTCCACTCTCAGCAATAGAAAGATCATTTAAGCAGAAAATACACAAAGAAACATGAGCTTTGAATGACACATTGGACCAGATGGACTCATATACAGAACAATTCATCCGTAAACAACAGAATACTCACTCTTCTTGAATGCACATGGAACATTCTCCAGAATAGATCACATATTGGGTCACAAATCATGTCTCAACTGATACATGAGATTATTCCCTACATACTCTCAGACCACAATGCTTTGAAATTGGAACTCAATCACAAGAAAAAGTTTGGAAAGGATTCAAACACTTGGAAACTAAAGACCATCCTGCTTAAGAATGTTTGGGTCAACCAGGAAATCAAAGAAGAACTTAAACAATTCATGGAAAACAATAAGAATGAAAACACATTGGTCCAAAACCTATTGGATAAGGCAAAGGAATTCCTAAGGGGAAAATACATGTCATCCCAGCCTCACTCGAAAAAATAGAAAAATCCCTGGGGACCTGGGTGGCTCAGTGGGTTAAAGCCTCTGCTTTCGGCTCAGGTCATGATCTCAGCGTCCTGGGATCAAGGCCCGCATTGGGCTCTCTGCTCAGCAGGGAGCCTGCTTCCTCCTCTCCCTGTCTCTCTGCCTGCCTCTCTGCCTACTTGTAATCTCTCTCTCTGTGTCAAATAAATAAAATCTTTAAAAAAATAGAGAAATCCCAAATTCACCACCTAATTTTGCACCTTAAAGAACTGGAGAAAAAAACAACAAATGAAGCCTAAGCCATGCATGAGAAGGAAATAATAATGATTACAGCAGAGATCAATGAATTCAAACCCAGAAATACAGTAGGACACATCAACAAAATTAGAAGCTTGTTCTTGGAAAGAAATAATAAGATCAATAAACCACTGGCCAGACTTCTCCAAAAGAAAAGAGAAAGAACCCGAATTAATAAAATTATGAACGAAAGGGGAGAGATCATGACTAAAAGCAAAGAAATAGAAACGATCATCAGAAATTATTATCAACAACTATATGCCAATAAATTAAGCAACTTGGAAGAAATGGATGCATTCCCGGAAACCAATAAACTTCCAAGACTGAAACAGGAAGAAATTGACGACCTGAGTAGACCAATAACCAGTCACAAGATTGAACCCGTGATCAAAAACCTTCTGAAGAACAAGAGCTTAGGCTCTGATGGATTCCCTGGGGGAATTCTACCAAACATTCTTCTGAATCTCTTTCAAAAACAAGAAACAGAAAGAAACCTTCCAGAGAAGAGAAGAACTTCAATTCGTTCAGAGAAGTTCTTCCAGAGAAGAACTTCCATTCTTTCTATGAATCCAGCATTACCTTGATCCCCAAACCAGGCAAAGACCCCATCAAAAAGATTTTCAGATCAATATCCCTGATGAATATGGATTACAAAATTCTCAGTAATATTCTATCTAATAGGATCCAACAGTACATTCAAAGGTTTATCCACCACCATCACCAAGGGGGATGCAAGGGTGGTCCAATATTCACAAATCCACCAATGTGATAGAAAAAATTAATAGGAGGAGAGAGAACCATACTGTCCTCTATAATGATGCAGAGAAAGCATTTAACAAAATACAGCATCCCTTCCTGATTAAAACTTTTCAGAGTGTAGGGATAGAGGGAACATGCCTCAATTTCATATAATCCATCTATGAAAAGCCCACAGAGAACATCATTCTCAGTGGGGAAACCTGAGAGCCTTTCCCTTAAGATAGGAAACATGGCAAGGATGCCAACTCTCAACGTAATTGTTCCACATAGTACTAAAAGTCTGAGGAACAGCAATCAGAAAACAAAAGGAAATAAAAGGTATTCTAATTGGCAAAGAAGAAGTCAAACTCTCTCTCTACGCAGATGACATGATACTTTTTGTGGAAAACCCAAAAGACTCCACCCCCCACATTACTAGAACTAGCACAGCAATTCAGTAATGTGGCAGGATAAAAAAATCAATATGCAGAAATAAGTTGCTTTCTTATACACTAACAATGTAACTGTAAATAGAGAAATTAGAGAATCAATTCCATTTACAATAGCACCAAAAACCATAAGGTAGCTTGGAATAAACCTAACCAAAGAGGTAAAGGATCTATACTTGAGGAACTATAGGACACTCATGAAAGAAATTGAAGAAGACACAATAAGATGGAAAAACTTTCCATGATCATGGATCAGAAGAATAAACATTGTTAAAATCTCTATTCTGCCAAGAGCAATCAATCCTTTCAATGTCATCCCCATCAAAATTCCACTGGCATTTTTCAAAGTGCTGGAACAAATGATCCTAAAATTTGTGTGCAAACAGAAAAGACCCTGAATCATCAAGGAACTGTTGAAAAGGAAAACAAACCTAGGAGCACCACGTTGCCTAATTTCAAGCTATAATACAAACCCATGATCACCAAGACAGCATGGGACTGGCACAAAAACAGACACATAGATCAATGGAATGGAATAGAGAGCCCATATAGGGACTCTCAACTCTATGGTCAACTAATCTTTGACAAAGCAGGAAAGAATATCCAATGGAAAAAAGTCTCTTCAATAAATGGTGCTGGGAAAATTGGACAGCTATATACAGAAGAATGGAATTCAACCATTCTCTTACACCATACACAAAGATAAACTCTAAATGGATGAAAGACCTCAATTTGAGACAGGAATTCATCAAAATCCTAGAGGAGAACAAAGGCAGTAACCTCTTCAACATCAGCCACAGCAACTTCTTTCAAGACACATCTCCAAAGGCAAGGGAAACAAAAGCAAAAATGAACTTTTGGGACCTCATCAAGATAAAAAGCTTCTGTACAGCAAAGGAATCAGTCAACAAAACAAAGAGGCAACCCACGGACTTGGAGAAGATATTTGCAAATGACACTACAAATAAAGGGCTGATATCCAAGGTCTATAAAGAACGTCTCAAACTCAACACCCAAAAAGAAATCCAGTCCAAAAATGGACAGATGACATGAACACACACTTCTCCAAAGAAGCTATACAAATGGGTAACAGACAAATAAAAAATATTCATCATCATTACCATCAAGGAAATTCAAATCCAAACCACATTGAGATACCACCTTATAGCAGTTAGAATGACAAAAATTGACAATAAGAGAAACCACAAATATTGGAGAGATTGCAGAGAAAGGGGAACCCTCTTACATTGTTGGTGGGAATGCACGGTGTTATAGTCACTTTGGAAAACAGTGTGGAGGTTCCTCAAAAAGTTAAAAATAGAGCTACCCTATGACCCAGCAATTGCACTACTGGGTTTTTACCCCAACGATATGGCTGTAGTGAAAAGAAAGGGCACATGCACCCAATGATCCNCCAATGATTGTAGCAGCAATGTCCACAATAGCCAATGTGTGGAAAGAGCTGAGATGCGCGTCAACAGACGAATGGACAAAGAAGATGTGGTCCATATATACAATGGAATATTAACCATCAGAAAGGATAAATACCTAACTTTTGCATCAACATGGATGGAACTGGAGGGTATTATGCTAAGTGAAATAAGTCAAACAGAAAATGTCAATTATCATATGGCTTTACTTATTTGTGAAACATAAGGAACAGCATGGAGGACTTAGGAGAAGGAAGATAAAAATGAAGGGGGTGAAATCAGAGGTGGAGTCAAATCATGAGAGACTATGGACTCCGGGAAACAAGCAGGGATTTAGAGGGGAAGGCAGTGGGGAATGCGTTATCCCAGTGATGGGAATTAAGGAGGGCAATATTGCATGGAGCACTGGGTGTTATCCACAAACAATGAATCATGGAACAGTACATCAAAAACTAATGATGTACTATATGGTGACTAACATAACATAAAGAAAATGAAACAAAAGTATACAACCTAAGAAACTAAAAAAATTGGTTTTAAATAAAAGTTATCAAAAATTTAACAAATATAAAAAATATATATAAATAAAATTTTTAGAAATAAAAATATAAAATATAGTTGGAAAATTAAGAAAATAAAGGAAAAAATAATAATAAAGGATGAAACTAAAGAAAGCTGGATCCTATTTCCCCTAGATATGAAGCTCACAGCACTCTGTGACTAGTATACTTGGTGTGAGGGAATTGTTTATGTTTGCCTTCTGGGGTAGGGGAATGTTGTGCTGATTCTCAGGTGGTTTCCATAGTGGAAATAATGCCTCCAAACCCAGAGTGCTGGTTTAGTACAAGGATTTCTGGCCCTCACTAGGTGGGCTCTCCTTCCCTGAATTCTTTCAGTGCTGATGGGCATGATGAATATGGGCTTTTCCCAGCCCTCTAGCCCTGGAGCTGAAATTTTGTGCCCCTGACTCTTCAGTGGGCTCTCTTAGAAGAGCAATTAATCACTCTTGTCTTCCTGTTCTCCAGTAACACCATATTCCCCTGCCCATGTCTGATCCCATCCATCTCAGGTATGGGACTGAGCTCTAAAACTCCAAACTTTATGGACTCCCAGGGCGCAGACCCATGCTGCTCCCCAAGGGGAGGATCTTGCCATGCTTTTGCCACTGGCAAGCCCATCCCAGGCAAAGTTTGCAGGGCCATACAGCGGTTTGCAGTTCATTGCCAAAGAGTTCAGAATCCTGGCACCAAGACCTGCTTCTTTTGGCCTGCCTCCCTGCCAATATTCCTGGGAGCACTGCAGCACCCATTCTTCTTTTGACTCGGGATTTTCAGACCACCCTGTCACACCTGGGATTCCACTTCAGTTTGCCACCTGAGCACCCCCAAGGCAGTCACGTCCTCCATAGTAGCAGACTTCTATAAGTTCAGATTTTGTGCCCTGTTGCTTATAATACTTTGTGCAACCTCCATAATCACGTTCCCTCTTCACAGCTGTGTCTACCCCCAATCAACTTCTGCACCTCCTACTTCCCATAGGGTAATTTCTTTTCTGTTTGTAAACTTGCAGTTTTTGTTCTCTCAAGCCTCCAATTGATTACTTGGGTGTTCAGAATAATTCAATAACTACCTACCTGTGTTTGAGGGATGAGACAAGCTTAGGGTCCCCTGACTCCTCCACTATCTTAACTCCTCTCCTGGAGTTCCATACTTTTTAAAGTAAAAAGTCAATGTCCTCACCGTGAGAAGTCAAATGTTATTGACAGTTGACAGTGTCTTCTGCAGGGCGGGATGGGCAGTGGGAGGTAGATGTTGCTTCCAAACTAGCAAAATATGCATGTGAGAGGAAAAGAGTGATCTAGGAGTCATTTGAGGTTAGTCATGCACCTTGGAATCAGTATGGCAAGGAATAATATGTCTGAGCTTCTCTAACCATCCCACAACCCTACCATAGTCCCAGCAATGTTTCCAGAAGCTCCAAGAATGCAGTTTAGGGTAACTGTCTCCAACATCATCCTTTCTTCCTTCATTTAATGTCTGTGTCCCAACTACCCCAACATTTACCACCCTGCCTCCTCCCATTTGGGACACAGCAGTAAGACCCGACGGGAATAACTAAGAAGAGCCACATTTAAATCTGTTCCTTCTCAACTTCTACCTGTTTTCCGTTTAGCTCACAGACTTCCCAAAGACCACTGAGGTAAGGTGGAGCTCATCTGTCTTTTCCTCACTGATTTAAATAGTAATTACAAGGGAAGCTTCAGCTACTGCTGATCAAACTTCAGGAAGGGCCAAGGCAAATGTTTCCTCCAGAGCTTGTTGTCCTGATTGCCCTAGCCCTTCCTCTGTGCATGTGCCATTGCTATCTAGTTCTAACACCTATCTTTTGCCTCTCTTTTCTTTATATAAATAAATATTTCTTCAATTTATTGAAATATGTGTACCATATATTTAAGTCTCTTAAAATATTGTTCAGTATATTCTGTGGTGTTTAGTATATTCACAGTTATATAACCAGTACTACTATTTAATTTTAGAAAATTCTCATTACCACAAAAGGAAACCTGGTACATATTAGAAGTCACTCTCAAGTCCTTCCTCCAAACCCTGTCAACCAATAATCTACTTTCTATCTCTATGTATTTGCCTGTTCTGCACACTTCATATAAATTGAACCATACAATGTGTAGCCTTTTGTGACTGGATTTTTTCACTTAGCATAATATTTACAAGGTTCATCATCCCTTTTACTGCCAAAAAATATTCCATTATATTGGGATGCCACATTTGATTTCTGCGTTTATCAGTTGATAGATATTTGGGTTGTTTAAACTTTTATTATTGTTATTATTTGCCCCAGGTGTACAGGTCTGTGAATCATCAGGCTTACACCTTTCACAGCACTCACCATAGTACAAACCATTCCCATGTTTAAACTTTTTAACTATTATGAGTTATTTTTGTGAGGACACATTTTCATTTCTCTTCTGTATATACTTAAAAGTGAAATGCAAGGTCACATGGTAACTTTATGTTTAACATTTTGAGAAACAGCCAGACTCCCTTCCAAAGTGGATACACCATTTTTTATTCCTACTGGCAATTAATTTAGTCTCTCTAGGAATCTTTCCATTTCATCTGGGTTATCTAATTTATTGGCATTCACGTGTTCTTTATAGTATTCCTTTATAATTCTTTATATTTCTGTAAGGTCAATAGTAATGCCTGTTCATTCATTCTTGATTTTAATGTTTAGAATCTTTTTTCTTTTCCTTGGTAACTCAGGGTGTGTCAATTTTGCTGATCTTTTCAAAGAATCAACATTTGGGTTCATTAATTTTCTCCATACGTTTCTGTTCTCTGTTTCATTTATTTCTACTCTAGTTTTTTATTTCCTTCCTTATCTTGCTTTGGATTTAGTGTGCTTTTTTTTCTTTTTTTTAAGGTGAAAAGATAGGTTGTCGATCTTAGGCCCTCAACAATTTTTATAGGTGTTTACAAATATGGCTTTCCTTCTAAGCACTGCTTTATTGTATCGCATATGTTTTAGTGTGTTTTCATTTACATGGATATGAAAGTATCTTTCTAATTTTTCTTGTGATTTCTTCTTTGATCCTTTGGTTTTTCAAAGGTGTGAAGTTACTTCTAATTTAAACCCATTGTGTTCATAAAAATACATGATATTATTTCAATTCTTTGAAATTATTGAGGCTTTTTATGGTTTAACATATGGTCTATCATGATGGACTTGTGAGAAGAATGTGTCTTATGCATTATTGGGTAAAGGATCCTATAGATTTCTGTAGGGCTAGTTGATTTATAGTGTTGTTAAAACATTCTATTTACTTGTTAATCTGCCTAGTGGATCTATACATTAGTGAAAATGGAGTATTGAAGAATCCATCTATTATTGTTGGAAGGTCGATTTCTCTTTCCAATTCTTTTTTGTTTCATGTATTTTGAGGCTGTTCTGAGGTGCATGTATGTTTACAATTGTTAGCTTTTTGATGGATTGACCATTTTATCATAAAATATCCTTTTTCTTTCTAATAACTGCTTTTGTCTTAAAGTCTATTTTATCTGATGAGTGCAGGCATCCCAGTTCCCATGTCACCATGTGCATGTTATGTCTCTTTTCCTTCATTTTTCAATTTATTAGTGTCTTTGAATCTAAACTGTGTTTCTTCTAGACAGGATATCATTGGATTCTTGTATTCTGTTTTCCCTGCATTTCACTGGGAGGTTTTAATACATTTACATTTACTGTAACTACTGATAAAATTAGACTTACAATTGCCATTTTGCTATTTGCTTTCCTTGTGCCTTGTCCTATTTGTTCTTCTATTTCTCCATTACTGCTTTTTAGGGTGTGTTAAATATTTTCTAGTGATGAGAGTTAATTCCTCTTCTTAAGCTATTTTTGAGCATTTTTTATTTTTTCTGTGAGGATTACGTTTAACATCTTAACTTTAAACAATCTAGAATGGATTAATACCTGCTTCATTTCAATAGAATATTTTTCTCCAATAACACTCCACTTCTTCCCTTCTCTTTTGTGTTGTTACTGTCATATACATTACATATTTAAAAATTACGTGTCATCACCAGGTGTTATATGTGGGTGATAAATCACTAAACTTTACATCTCAAACTGGTTTGAACTTATATAAGTTGAATTTAAATAAAACTTGAAAAAACTATGCCATGAACCCAGTTTCAAAATAATTGTTTTATGTAGTTTTCTCTTACATCTTCCATGAACAGTTTTACAAACATTGCTTTATGTAGCTGTCTTTTACATTGTCTGGAGAAGGAAAAAGTTACAAATAAGAGTACATTTTACAGTTTATTATTTTTTAAACTTTTAAAATTTAATTTAACTTATTTTTTTTTATTATTTGCCCCAGGGGTACAGGTCTGTAAATCATCAGGCCTACACCTTTCACAGCACTCACCATAGCACAAACCCTCCCCAATGTCCATAACCCATCCACCCTATCCCTACCTATCCCTATCCTCCCACCCCCCAGTAAACCTCCCTTTGTTTTCTGAGATTAGGAGTCTCTTACTGTTTGTCTCCTTTCCGATCCCATCTTGTTTCATTATTTTCCCTCCCTAGCCCCCACAAACCCAAGCCCTTCCTCTCAAGTTGTCATATCAGAGAGATTATATGATAATTGTCTTTCTCTGATTGACTTTCACGCAGCATAATACCCTCTAGCTCCATCCACGTTCTTGCAAACTGTAAGATTTCATTTCTTTTGATGGCTGCATAGTATTCCATTGTATATATACCACCTCTTCTTTATCCATTCATCTGTTGATGGACATCTAGGTTCTTTCCATTTTTGGCTATTGTGGACCTTGCTGCTATAAACATTTGGGTGCATGTGCCCCTGAGGATCACTACCTTTGCATCCTTAGGGTAAATACACAGTAGAGCGACTGCTGGGTCGTAAGGTAGCTCTATTTTCAACTTTTTGAGAAATCTCCATACTGTTTTCCAGAGTGGCTGCACCAGCTTGCATTCCCACCAACAGTATAGGAGGGTTCCCCTTTCTCTGTATCCTTGCCAACATCTGTTGTTTCCTGACTCATTGATTTTAGGTATTCTGACTGCCGAGAGGTGGTATCTCACTGTGGTTTTGATTTGTATTTCCCTGATGCTGAGTGATTTTGAGAATTTTCTCATGTGTCTGTTGGCCATTTGGAGGTCTTCTCTGGAGAAATGTCTGTTCATGTCTTTTGCCCATCTCTTGAATGCGTTATTTGTTTTATGGGTGTTGACTTTGAGAAGCTTTTTATAGATTTTGGATACAAGCCCTTTATCTGATATGTCATTTGCAAGTATCTTCTCCCATTCTGTCAGTTGTCTTTTGGTTTTGTAGACTGTTTCCTTTGCTGTGCAAAAGCTTTTAATCTTGATGAAGTCCCAAGAGTTCATTTTTGCCCTTTTTTCCCTTGCCTTTGGTGATGTTCCTAGGAAGAAGTTGCTGCGGTTGAGGTCGAAGAGGTTGCTGCCTGTATTCTCCTCAAGGATTTTGATGGATTTTTCTCACATTGAGGTCTTTGATCCATTTTGAGCCTATTTTTGTGTGTGGTGTAAGGAAATGATCCAGTTTCATTTTTCTGCATGTGGCTGTCCAGTTTTCCCAACACGAATTGTTGAGGAGACTGTCTTTTTCCCATTGAACATTCCTTCCTGCTTTGTTGAAGATGACTTGATCATAGAGTTGAGGGTCCATTTCTGGGTTCTCTATTCTGTTCCAGTGATCTATGTGTCAGTGTTTGTGCCACTACCGTACTGTCTTGATGATGACAGCTTTGTAATAGAGCTTAAAGTCTGGAATTGTGATGCTACCATCTTCGGTTTTCTTTTCCAACATTCCTTTGGCTATTTGGGGTCTTTTCTGGTTCCATATAAATTTTAGGATGATTTGTTCCATTTCTTTGAAATAAATTGATGGTATTTTGATGGGGATTGCATTAAATGTGTAGATTACTCTAGGTAGCATAGACATTTTCACAATATTTGTTCTTCCAATCCAGAAGCACGGAATGTTTTTCCACTTCTTTGTGTCTTCCTCAATTTCTTTCATGAGTACT
Source organism: Ailurus styani (assembly GCA_002007465.1). Classification (NCBI taxonomy): domain Eukaryota; kingdom Metazoa; phylum Chordata; class Mammalia; order Carnivora; family Ailuridae; genus Ailurus; species Ailurus styani. The sequence continues at coordinate 609,421 of LNAC01000811.1, read as the reverse complement.
TTATAGTTTTCTGAGTACGGACTCTTTGCCTCTTTGGTTAGGTTTATTCCTAGGTATCTTATGGTTTTGGATGCAATAGTAAATTGAATTGACCCCTTAATTTCTCTTTCTTCTCTCCTGTTGTTGGTGTGTAAAAATGCAACTGATTTTTGTGCATTGATTTTATATCCTGACACTTGAGTGAATTCCTGAATGGGTTCTAGCAGTTTTGGAGTGTAGTCCTTTGGGTTTTCCACACAAAGTATGATAATATCTGCAAAGAGTGAGAGTTTGACTTCTTCCTTGCCGATTTGGATGCATTTATGTCTTTTTGTTGTCCGGCTGCTGAGGCTAGGACTTCTAGTACTTTGTTGAATAGCAGTGGTGATAGTAGACAGCCCTGACGTGTTCCTGACTTTAGGGGAAAAGCTCTCAGTTTTTTTCCATTGAGAATGATATTCTCTGTGGGCTTTTCATAGGTGGCTTTGATGATATTGAGGTATGTACCCTCTATGCCTGCACTGTGAAGCATTTTGCTCAAGACAGCGTGCTGTACATTGTCAAATGTTTTCTCAGCATCTATTGAGAGGATCATATGGTTCTTGTTCTTTCTTTTATCAATGTCCTGTATCACATTGATTGATTTGAGGATGGTAAACCAATCTTGCAGCCCAGGAATAAATCCCACTTGGTCGTGGTGAATAATCCTAATAATGTGCTCTTGGATCCTATTGGCTAGTATTTTGTTGAGGATTTTTGCATCCGTATTCATCAAAGATATTGGTCTGTAATTCTCCTTCTTGATGGGGTCTTTGCCTGGTTTGGGGATCAAGGTAATGCTGGCCTCATAAAATGAGTTTGGAAGTTTTCCTTCCATTTCTATTTTTTGGAACAGTTTCAGGAGCATAGATATTAATTCTTCTTTGAATGTGTGGTAGAATTCCCCTGGGAAGCTGCCTGTCCCTGGGCTGTTGTTCGTTGGGAGATTTTTGATGACTGCTTCAATCTCCTTACTGAAGACCTGAATAGA